>CM024245.1:32674280-32764368 GCA_013421045.1 Propylea japonica | reverse complement strand
CATCTCTTTTAATTATTTCAGATACTAGTAGCCAACACTCTGGCTATTCCTCGATGGACAACTACCAATCAGGGCCGGGCTCGTACGCCACGCTGCCAAATTCTCATAACATGCAGCAGAATCACAACACGTCAGGTTATAACTACGGATCTTCAACTCTGCCGACGAGATCAAGGGGGGTAGAGGAAGATTGAACTACGACTCCTTAGAATACGCTTCGTGGGCAGCTGCGGAATTGAGGAGTCCGTGTCAATCTAGGCCTACCACCCCTCAATCTTTCACCGGCAGCCATAGAGACGATGGGTACGGAAGACCTACCAGTAGGCCGCATACTCCGTCTTGGCAGGTAGGTTGTTTGTCGCAAAAAAAGTCTTATTCAGTTTGAGTTTGGGTCAGGGGTTATTAATGCATCCGTTGCATAGTATGTTCGTATTTCGCAGAAAGGTTATGGGCTCAGAGTAAGAAATAAAAATAGAGATGCCCCTGCGCGTGAATAGTATTGCATTGTAATCAACCAAGCATTAGAGTGAGATGGAAATTTCACCTGCAACACTGGGGTGAAGTAAACAATTGGTTAGATTTTGCATTCTCTAATTCATGAATATAATACAAAAATATCTTAATTTTGCCTGGCTATAATTAACAATTACAAAAACAAACTGCCACTTAATCATTGAAATAATTCAGTTTATGAACGTCAAATCGAAATGAAAATGTACACCACATCGCATCAAGAAACTAAACATAAACAGAAAATGTTGCCAAACTGACAGAATTATCTGTAACAGACGCAAGCCGTTAGTATCGGACTATCGGAGTAAGGAGCGGTGAACCAACTATCCATTACGGAATAAACATACATCACGATTTCGCAACGCTGGAAGTTTGTTCGCGCGTAAAACAGATTCTACTTGAATGCATAACAAATGCGTAAAGGCAACTCTAGGTTTACTTTTTACGCTTAGGTTATGGGCCTTAAGTTTCTGAAATCATCATTTCCCTTCAATTAAGTTTGAATAATGAGTGGACCATTTAAAAGTTTGAATTTAAACATGCAATAAAACTGAAACCGTTTGAAATTTAGCCAAATTTATTTTTTGTTGCGGTTTACAATTGTTCCGGTTAGAAATAGAATATTATTTCAATCATATGACTCTGAAGCCGCCTGTATAGTCCGTTCACGAAAGTTTGAGCGCATAGTAGGCGTTTGGTTATTTATCTGAAGTTGGCAGTATTTGCTGTCATAACGTAAAATAAAGTCAACGTTGCCGAATGTACCCGGCCTCGTCCGGCGAGCTTCCGAGTTATCAGGGCCTCTATACAATATTGACAACATTGCGTATCAATCTGACAAGAAAATAAACAACATAACCTAAAATTTAAATACATATACACAGTGGAATATGCCAAATTTCCATGGCCAACCGACGGCTCAACCTTTTGTAGACGGACTATACGTGAATATCTCACCGAACTCCTTTTGAATGTGCGTTTGGGTGGCGTCTTGGATGGTTTAGAATCACAGATCTCTCAACAGATGGCGCTGTAGTCGGGTATTGGATGTATCTATACTTCAACTAAAATGGCTGGATCGACTTGAATAAATTTTTGTGTATTCTTGAAATGCCATGCAAGACAAAGTCTGTCTGCTAATCTAATCTAATTATCCTCCCTTACAGCAGAAGAAGAAACGACCACAACAGAAACAACGAAGACCATCACCATCCTTCGTCTCGACATTCGTCGCAAGAAAGGTACAGGAGAAACAACTACAGGGACACTATCAAGCTCGTCAGTCCGAAGACAACTCTCGCACAGAAGAAGAAACGACGACAGGTACAACTCTCGCAGCAAAGACGATTCCTTCCACCACAAAAACGAGGAGGAGGTGAACCTAGGAACAACAGAAGGCGTAACGATCACAGAGGAGACCGTAGAGGCAGAGGGGACTACTACAGAAGAGACGATTACAGACGTCAAAACGTGCAGGATGACAGATAATAACGACGTGCCTGCGATTAGTAGGGATATTTCACCGGCTATGAGTTCTGTGTTTCGCAGTGGAAACGTACCCTGCCTCAGAGGCCCCCTTGTCGCCTGTTTCTAAGGTTGAGGTCGAGGTTGCCGGCAAGCAGGACAAAGAGGGAGACCTGGTTGTTTGTGAGTTGAATATATATTTATTCTTTGAATTGAGAGCTAACAAAATACAATACATGAAACAAAAAGTCCCTAGCTGAGATTGGTGCAAAAGGGGGTACCATACTATTCTGGCGTATGATACCAGAGCATAGGGAAAAACATCAGTATAAAAAACGCTGTCTCGCCGATTTTACAAAGTTGAAAACTTAAAACTATTCGAATAAATACCTTCAATATTTAGATACAAATAATTAATTCATGCTCTTGGGCCAGGAGGGTGTTTTAAACCAGGTCTGGCATTCCAAGTGATGATTTTTCGAATCTCCTGTTCTTCTAAGACCTCTACAGGACCCTCTTGAAGGGTAATCATCTCCATAGTTTAATAGTGGTATTTCATCTAACTATCGAATTAAATTTCGGAATATGATAAAAACGTGTGAATAAAGTCCCTGACTGAACAAAATGGGCTAAATCCCCTTAAATTTTAGAATCGGTGCAACGTCTGAATACCTTCCCTAGGTTTTTGTTATCAGTTAAATCCGTTGAATAGTTCTGAAGTTACTTATCTCTTACCCAATATCAATAGCTGGTTTTCGTGTACTTCTTTTCTTTTCCCAACACTCACAAGTTCTTGTTATAGTCCATTCTCTTAATATGTGAAATTAATAGATAATACGAAGTAAACGAAATGAAAATAATTTTGTTCATCTCACTCGCAGGATTGGAGTGAAGATGTAGAGAAATCCTCTCAATTGGAGCAAGAAACTTTCAGTGACGCTCCATCTAGAAGTTCATCGGTTGTAAGTTTAGTAGAAAACAGTGCCAATCAAACATCACCGCAAACTAACGGGGCTCTTTGAGGAAAAATAAAAGGTGGGTTCAATAAAAAAAAGGAAACTGTTCATATAGAAATAATGAAACTACTACAATCTCTGATAGTCACTGAGTAACTTTAATTTATTGTTTTATTGTGTGTTTTAGCAGAAACAAGAGAAGGGACAAAAGGAGAAGAAGGTAAGAAGAAATTAGATAATTGACAAATCATTTACTTCATACACATTCATAGTTCATTCACAAACACCCATGCCCAGGGTTTTGTCAGGATCAAATCCTGCTCTTTTGTTCCCATTCCCTAACAGCCATTGTTGCTGAATTGTAGCTGAAAAAACCCCAGAATAGCTCTAGCCCAATGAAAGGGGTTTTACCTTCCACTCTTGTCAGTTGGACTGACAATGCTTTATAGTATTCTCCATTATGACCATTGACCAGGTACCCATACATGGTTGACCTGGACCCGTATTCTCGAAAAGTGATCTTTCAAAGCGAAAACGAACTTCATTGCGCATTGTGCATTTTTGGAGGTAAAAGAGGCACTCGCGCAATGAAGTTCGTATACGCATTGGAAGATCACTTATCGAGAATACGTGGCCTGATTGTTTAGCCTTAGTGTTTATTAACATTTGTGTCTCAGAGTTAGGTTAGGTTATCTGATCACTCATTCAGTATGCGTAGACGGTCCAAGTGTTCAGCCGTTTTTAGGTTCCTTTCTGCTGACACCCTGAGAGACTATTTGGATGGCTCACACTCCAAAAATAGTCCTAGTTGAGGCTGGTCCGAAATGATATGTATAGTCCGTTCACGAAAGGTTGAGCCGTCGGTTGGCCATGGAAGCTTGGCATATTCCACCGTGTATATTAAAATTTTAGGTTATGTTGTTCATTTTCTTGTCAGATTTATACGCAATGTTGTCAATATTGCATAGAGTCCTTTAATAACTCGCAAGCTCGCCGGACGAGGCCGGGTACATTTTGGCAACGTTGACTTTATATTACTTTATGACAGCAAATACTGCCAACTTCAGATAAATAAAGAAACCCCTACTATGCGCTCAAACATTCGTGATCGGACTAGAGAAACAAATTTTCTGTAAATTTGCTGTCATAACGTAAAATAAAGTCAACGTTGCCAAATGTACCCAGCCTCGTCCGACGAGCTTGCGAGTTGTTAGAGAACTCTATGCAATATTGACAACATTGGGTATCAATCTGACAAGAAAATAAACAACATAACATAAAATTTTAATGCACCAAATTTCCATGGCTAACCAACGGATCAACCTTTCGTGAACGGACTAAATGGCGGCAGTCAGGTTGTAGCAAGCTTTAAAATGGCGAGTCATAAAACGACTAAAAACATCAACACAATATCACAGCAAAGTCCCATTGGTTTCGTGGGGGCAGCAGTCTGAGATCTGTCCTCTTAACATGTCATTTGCGTTTTCAAACTCGGCTTTTAACCTGCAAGGTTACAAAAGGTTGTATAGTTCCTTCCCCTACCAGTGAGGGCCTAGTTCTTGGAAAATCGATGTCATACTGGAATTGACGTCTTCAGGTGTCACACGCCCATGGGGGCTATCACCATAAGCCTCAGGGCAGAAGGGTCATAACGAATTCTTATACTTATTTCCTTCCTCCTCATTCTCCATCATCAAAAACGCACACCCTTATAACCTACCAACGTCCCATTTTCAAGAAGCCGCAGCAATGGCCCCAGAGACAGAAGCGTCGAAAGAAACTCCATCGACCAACAGCAAACCTTCGACAACTTCAAGGTACCCGCAGAACCGGCCAGAAGGCGTCCATCCAGAGACTGCAGCTTCGACAGGTACAGCAGATCGTCCAAGACCAGGAGCAGAGAGGGCAGCTTCGACAGGATGCGAAAATCCTCGACCGGCGACTGCGAGAACTGGAGGGAGGAGAGCAGGGTGAGGACAGGAGCACGAGAAGGAGAAGGAAGCGAGGAGGAGTAGGAACAACTCGGGTTGTACCGCGGAGTTCCAGAGGAGCAGGCAGAACTCGGAGGATACGCAGGCCAAAAGGGTGAACTGCGATCTGTCGGATATCGACGTGAAGAAGGCTGGGGTTCTTGTGATACCGCAAGGGAACCCTCAGGATACAGGTGAGTTATTATTTTGAGAAAGATGGTCAGGAGGTTATTGACAAAGTAGACTTGCCGCAGGATTCACTCTAAGATACCTTCTCCGGATGATAACTAATAGGGATATATACAGATTGGAAATTCACATCGAAAACATACGATATACAATGCATCAGACAGATAATTCTTCCCTCCAGTTGCACAGATGAATAGTCAAGATAATCAAGTGCTTTAACTGAATGAATTCCGTTGTCTTATTGCAATAATCTAGTCTTGTCTCTCTCTTATCACAGTATGGTAGGGAACCTGCAGTAGACTTCTAGAATTATTTAATTTGTCAGGCTGCCTGTAATTCTCGATTCAAGTATTTACTGTTGCCTACCATACTGAATGAATTACGCTCCTCTCAACGATAAGAGAGAGACAAGACTAGAATATTGCAAGAAGACAACGGAATTCAGTGTGTTTACAGCACGTCATTGTCTCGACTATTCATCTGTGCAAATGGACGGGAGAATTCTCTGTCTGATGCATTGTATATCGTATGTTTCAGATGTGAATTTGCAAACCTGTATATGTCTGCATCTTAATTGACTCCAGTCCATCAATCTGAATGGCTTGAGTTCGTCTAATTTATAGTGTTGAATAGTTCGTTTCTATAGAGTTTTTCAAGGTACATTAGTCGAGTTTATCGAGTTTATTCATTTGAATTTATTGGGTTGAATGACTCAAGCTCATCTTGTTGAATTGCTTGAGTTCATCGAGTTATGAAAGAATCACCTGGAAAAACTTCTTACAGTAGTTTTACACCGTCGATTTCATTTGAGCCAATTTTCATCATATGCTTCCCAGGGTGACATGTTCTGTTAGAAAGCCTCATTCTTACTGAGATCCGAATACTTTTCGGAGCTTATAGTATCACAGTTCCGAAAAAACTTTTCGGAATGATCCACCCTCGAAAGATTTATTCAGAGTGCTTCTCTTTCAGATTCTTCCTTTTCCAAAAACTGTTTCTTGTAGGTGCATTTGCCTATACCTCAGAAAGCTTCCCGGCCAGTAAGTGGCGTTTGTGCTCTCATTTTGGCTAGTGTGTTAGCCTCTTCATTCTCTTTGGTCCTTGAGTAACATATACTACTCGTTATATTACTCTTTAAAACATAGCCTAATGGTTTCAATGTTTGCATATTTAAATTTCAGATCAATACTTCAATGTATATTCAGTAAATTTTGTGATGTTTTATAACCTGCGATTGGCAATAGAACAAGTAATATTCTAAAATATCTTGACGAATCAAATAAGCATAGTGTTTCAAACTTCAACAATTTCTTGCAGTTCCTACCTCGTCTCCTCCAAGCCTGGACCATCCACGCTTGACAGACTCCCGCAAATCAACTTCACCCCAAACCAAGAGCTTATTCGACCCAAACAACCCCAACAAACCGATAATTGTAAAATCCCCCAATTCTCGGGTGGCCCAGGGCGTGTCCGAGAACAAAGAAGCCACGCCCCCTTCCGCGGTATACGACATGTTCGGAAACGTCTGCCCCGCCTGGTACATCGAAGGTTCCGAGGAGAACCAGCTGAGTCGCTACCCCAAAATGATCGCTGACGTGAAGAGAGCCGATCAAGAAATCCAGTACGCCATCCACACCGGCATTTTCCTGAAGAACTGGTCGGGAGTAGAGACGTTCAGGCAGTTCTTGAAGGAGTCTCTTCAGTACTTCCTGTGCAAGGATTTGAAGTTCAGCCAGACCTGCAACATAGAGCAGCACTTCTGGAAGCTGCTCTATTACAACATCATCGAGAAGATCAGGAAGACGAGTCAGGACGACGAGGCTAACAAGGAGCACTACAAGCAATTCGTACTGTACCTGGTGGATGAGGGTACTCAGTATTTCGAGGGGATGCTGAAGTGCTTGGAGGAAACTTACCAGTTTCAACTGGCGGACTTTTTGGGCGGTAACCAGTCTGTACCGCAGAAGGGTTTGGGTTATGTAGGGTTGGCGTTGATTTCGGCGCAGAAGATTTTGATCTTCTTGGGCGATTTGGCGAGGTACAAGGAGCAGATTAATGAGAGTATGAGTTTTGGAAAATGTAGACAGTAAGTTCCAATATCTAGAATGTCCTGATATCTGGGCAGTTATTTGTAGGTGAATAAAACACTTTTCCAGATAAAAAACTTAAGTGATTTTGATGTCTCAACATGTTTAAAACTGAAGTAGCTCATCTTCAGGAGAAAAACGCAAGAGTGAAGCTTTTATTAAGCTCTCTTCGCTCACTTCAGTCTGCATCGTGATCTTTTATTATCAGAGCGAGCAAGAAGATCAGATATATTCGCTCCCGCTCAAGAGCGAGAGCTCTTCCAAATGTCATTTTATTTCTAACCTTAGAGTTAGTTTTGGACAGTTTAGGTTAGTTATTTATGTTCTGGATATTTTTAACGAAATATGAAACTAATTTTGTTGTTACATTATGTGGTATCGCGAAAGCAGAGACACCGTTTCAGAGCGAAAGACAGCAAATAGTAATTTTGAGGTAATGAATTCTTTGACTTGTTTACTTGTTGACAAGCCTTTGCGCCTGAGCGTTCTTTTATTATTTTCACTCTACAACAAATGTCTTGACGTCACAGATAGTCTACCTCGCTCCGCAGATCATATTTTCAGACTAAGCAAATAAACACAAAACTCATGGGAGTAACAGCAACAAAGCCAAATATAGAACACTAAATTGAATAGACAAAGAAGGAAAAGTTGAAACAATCAAAATAGATATAAAATCAGCTGATTTGAAGTCCAACTTTAAAAAATACAAAAAACAGTTAGCAAACTAATCGAAAATTTAAAAAAATTGATAAATTATAATCACTTGAGTTTTTTTATCTGGAAAAGTGTTTTATTTGCCTACAGTACGTCTTCTTCGTTTGTTATTGTGCGCTTCTTTGATTCGATATTTTTCAGCTATATCAACCCGAGTCATTTTATTGACTAAGTCGAGGTCGTAGAAAACGAATATGCAATTATTTTTTCCATAGGATGATTATTTTTTTCGAATAATCGACTTTTTGTGGAAAAATCGGCAAAAATAGGTTAACTTTGGAGTGCTGTAGCAGCCAGAAAAAATGAAACTGTATGGATGCTGATTTTTTTATTGTAGATTGATCCTTTGTGAATCATAATATGCAATATTTATTCACCTATCGCCAACAGTTTAGATTTTCTGATTTTTTTCTGCGAAGGTCCAATTTTTCGGATTTTTCATCCACCATAACTTAAAAAATGAAAGCGTTCCAGAAAAACTGCCAAAATCGGACCTTTTTGCGATAGGCGAGAAAAAATTGCATATTCTGAGTCGCAAAGTATCAATTCACAATTAAAAGCATCATCTTTCTAGCTGCACACCACCCTCCAAACCCCATTTTCCCGATTTTCCCAAAAAAGACGTTTATTTCGAAAAAAAATTTTCCTATGAAAAAAAACAATTGTATAATCGTTCTCTACGACCTTAAATTAGTTAATAAAATGACCCGGGTCGATAAAGCTGAAAAAATAAGTTTTTGCTGACAAAAAAAGTATTATCATTTGAAGTCATATGAATCATCAATTTTATGTGGAAAATCATTTAATTTAGACGAATTGAATATTTTTTTATAACCGAAGAGATGTTAGATGAACAAAAAATTGGAAATTTTGTGTTAAAACTACCCTAAATATAAATTTATACATTCGGCCCATAACCTATACATTATTTGGATGCTTTCTTCAAGTATTATATTTTCAGGTGGTACATAAAAGCACATGAAATCAACCCCAAAAATGGTAGACCTTACAAACAGTTGGCTCATTTAGCTGTGCTTGCCGTAAGTTGCTTAAAGTTGTGTCATTCGAAAAGTTGATATTGTTTTTCAATTTCAGCGTAGGAAATTAGACGCTGTTTATTTTTATATGAGAAGTTTGATGTCTTCTAATCCTATCTATTCATCCAGGAAAAACTAACCAGTTTGTTTTATGAGAACAGTAGGAAGGTAAGCAGATTGCTTGATGGTCCTTGATTTAAAATCATGAAAATTTCTGATATAGTCATGCCTAATGAAATATTATATTTCTGCATAAGATTAATATTTATATTCCTATAATGCTGCAGTATCTTCAACAGATAAGTGTATGTATAAGTTGAATAATGCTTTCAAATGGATCTTGAATGAGAATTGGCTGTTGTCCAATAGTCAAATAATGACATTTGAACGGCAAAATTCTAAACGCTTGCAGATATCGTTCCGAAAGTATTTTTATCGTATTCCGCTACCTCGAAAACCTATAAAAACATACCAAAAATTATAATGTCCGCCATATTTTTGAATAAATTCAGTTTATAGATTTTGCATTTTTCATTTTCGAGTTGCGTTCGAGAGCGCCTACGTAATGCAGATCTCTATGAATCGATATACTTTCTATAGTCCGTTCACGAAAGGTTGAGCACATAGTAGGCGTTTTTTTTATTTATCTGAAGTTGGCAGTATTTGCTGTCATAACGTAAAATAAAGTCAACGTTGCCGAATGTAACCGGCCTCGTTCGACGAGATTGCGAGTTATCAGACAACTCTATGCAAATTGACAACATTGCGTATGAATCTGACAAGAACATAACCTAAATTTTAATATACACAGTGGAATATGCCAAATTTCCAAGGCCAACCGACGGCTCAACCTTTCGTGAACGGACTATACGTCAATCGATTCATTAGACCGAGCTTAATAATTGTCAGTAATAACCGTTTCTGTAAATTCTACAGAATTTTCGCAAGAAGCTGAAATATAACGTTTTAGGGGGGGTCAACCCCTTAGGTATTTTTCGTCCAAAATTTCAAAATTTTAGATGGTCATTTTATGTGCTTATATTGAAGGAGACTACAGACTGAAAAGGAATATGCAAATATTTTTTGATTCCGGCTGTTCAAGCGGAAATGATGGAAGTTTGAAATATCGAGTTTTGGAAAAAATGCCATTTGAACGACCAAATTCTAAACGCTTGCAGATATCTTTCCGAAAGTATTTTTATCGTATTCCGCTACCTCGAAAACCTATAAAATCATACCAAAAATTATAATGTCCGCCATATTTTTGAATAAATTCAGTTTATAGATTTGCATTTTTCATTTTCGAGTTGCGTTCGAGAGCGCCTACGTAATGCAGATCTCTATGAATCGATATACTTTCTACGTCAATCGATTCATTAGACCGAGCTTAATAATGTCAGTAATAACCGTTTCTGTAAATTCTACAGAATTTCGCAAGAAGCTGAAATATAACGTTTTAGGGGGGGTCAACCCCTTAGGTATTTTCGTCCAAAATTTCAAAATTTTAGATGGTCATTTTATGTGCTTATATTGTAGGAGACTACAGACTGAAAAAGAATATGCAAATATTTTTTGATTCCGGCTGTTCAAACGGAAATGATGGAAGTTTGAAATATCGAGTTTTGGAAAAAATGTCATTTGAACGACCAAATTCAAAAAGCTTGCGTATATCGATTCGAGAGTACCAGCCAGAACTCGTACAAGATTCCAATATTTTTCCACTACAGTGTGCGGCAGAACAAGCAGTGCAGTTTTGAATGTCCATCAAAAAAAATTGGCAAAACTTATGAAACAATGGACATTGGGCTGGATGGGCGTTCCAATCATATCATGGTTTTTACTCACATGGTTTTATGTGTAGTAATGGTTCTCTCAAATGTATTCTACTTGATAGTTTCAATTTTTTGTATGCTCAGAAATATCAGAAAAAAATATTTCTGTTCATTCCGGATGTAGTGGACCATCGCAATTGTTCTATTTGTTTTGCCGCACACTGAACATAATGAAATACGTGTGAAAGAAAACTCTTGAAATTCAGAGAACTTTTTTGTGTTGTATTTTGTATTAATCCATTTTTACTAATTTAATTAACCATTCTCAATGTTTCAAAACAGTATGAACAAGGAGAAAAGAAACGTCGAGAGGAAAGAAGAGAAAAAGCTAGGCAATACATGAAAGAAAAGGAGAGCGACAGCAAGCCGAAGTCACTCAGAAAGGAAACGTGGATTAGGCCAGATGGAGGTCAGCGAGTTCATAGAACGACTCAAGCCGTGCAGAAGGAAGAGGACTCGGAAGAAGAGAATCTGTTGCTGCTGAGTAGTGTGGAGGTAGGTTACCCTTCGAAAAAGAAGAGAAATCATTGTATTCAGAACACCTATTAAAAAAATTTCTTCATTAAATTCATTTTTGTGGCTCTTTAGCGACATTTTCTGTGAACTGTCCAACTTTAAGCTCGTACTAGGCCATTAGTTTATCCTACTATAACTATCGTCCGTTCACGCATAGTAGGCATTTGTTTATTTATCTAAAACTGGCAATATTCACTGTCATAACGTAAAATAAAGTCAACGTTGCCGAATGTACCTGGCCTCGTCCGACGAGCTTGCAAGTTATCGGAGAACTCTAAGCAATATTGACAACAATGCGTATCAATCTGACAAGAGTAAACAACATAACCTAAAATTTAATATACACAGTGGAATATGCCAAATTGTAATGGCCAACCAACGGCCCAAACTTTCGTGGACGGACTTATATTTACAGTGGTAAAGTGTTATAAACTTCATCTATAAGCTATAAGGAGTAGTGATTTTCATCAAAGGAATGAAAATTGTTCATTACTTCGAGCATGAATTCTTGTTGAAAATAATTGGAGTTCTTTTTTTCAGGTCAATAAGAGATTCGTGATAAGTTATCTTCATGTTCATGGAAAGCTCATTACTAAAATTGGGTGAGTTATAATACGTTTTTACAATACCCTCCAAAAATTGTTTTATCTCCTTTACTGTGAAATGGAAACTAGTTTGAAGATTCAAGCAGTGCAGAGCACTTATTGTTGCCTGAAAGGCGAAGAAAAGATTATATTGAAAGGAATGAATTTTAGGAAAGCACGATATAGTAAAGGGTGTTTCAAATGCAAGTACAAGAAATTCTAAAAACGTATTAAATATATGTGGTGGTATTTATAGATACAGCGTTCTTCTTTGACTTTCAATGCTTCGAAAGTTGCAGGCTCATTTGCATGAACTTGTTACTTACGATAACAACTCGGCCAGAAGTCTAAAGGCCTTAAATTGCAAGAGCGTGGAGTCTTAATTATGTGACATTATTCGCAGGTTTCACAAAGCTTGATTGGGCAATTGATTTTAATGAAAGTCGGTGGTTTATTTCAAAAATGACCTGAAATATGACATTTCATCAAACAAGGAGTTTGGGGTTTTTGTGAAACCCAGCTTTAGATTGTGAAAAAGGGCGCAGTTCAAACGCTAAGCGAACCCGTGTGGCTTAGCTGTCAGAGTCCTAGCTGTGAAGCCGGTTGTGCTGGGTTCGAATCCCGATGAGGGCATGGATGGTGTGTGTGTCCTAGTTCGTCTCGAATAAAAAATTGTCTTGAAATATATTATATATATTGGCGGGGGTCCTACAGCCTATGCCGCATCCCGCATTTTGGTCGCCCAACCTCCCTATCCTTCCAATCTTCCTCCACAATGGCTCGATCTCTCATATTTTTCTTAATCCCTTCTATCCACTGCGTTATCGGTCTTCCTCTTCTTCTCCTGTTCGCTGGTATTACCTAAGAGCTCTCTTGGGCCATCTCGTCTCCTTCATTCTCATCACATGCCCGTACCATGATAGCTGCCTCGTTTCTACTCTTTCTGCTGTTGTTATTATCCGCCCAGTTTTCCTTCTAATATCTTCATTTCTAATATGTTGTAGTCTGGATATATTGCACGATCTCCTCAGGAAATCCATCTCCACCGTGTCTATCATCCTTCTCTCCCTCTCTGAGAGTTTGCCAGCATTCACATCCGTACGTCAAAATTGGCTCTACAATTGATGCGTAGATAGTCATCTTTGTTTGAAGTTTTATTCTGGTTGACCAGTAGTAACGAGTTTAACAATCGGATTGGCCTTCTTTCCTAACTGTGTCCTGTTTTCTATATCCTTTTTCGATGTTCCATCTTTCGAAATGATGCTTCCTAGTATTTGTAGTATAATTGAGAATATTAAATATTGAAATATTTGTAGTATAATTGAGAGAGTGAAATAAAAATGTGTTGATATGAATCTGGGAAGTTGAGTCTAAAAAAAGAGAGATGAATGAATCAAACCATGCGGTCCCTTATTGAAACACTCTTCAAATTAGATCGAGATCGCTCGTAAACAGGTAGAACGGGACATAAGAATCAATAAACGCGATCGAAACGATCGGTAAATCCTGGTTTCGCGATTCCGGGATAAGAACGAGAAAAAGGCGCGAATGATAAGGCGACACTTCCGGGACGAACGCGGCCATCTTGACCACGTGAATCACGATCGGACCCCCGCCTTCGGCCCGCCGCATCGCGCGCCTCTCGCGTATCCAGGCCGTATTATAATTATTTATTATATTGAAATAACACAATATCGGCCCGTTCGAACGTAATATCGCTAATAGTGCGATCTTTTCGCGCGACTTGACCAAGCGCCGTTAGCGGTTTTCAACGGTGTCGCCGCTCACGGCCCCGCACCAGGGGCGGTTCGTAAGGGGGGAGAAGTAAGATAGTCAAGCTGCTATTAAAGCACTGAGCTCCTACGTCATTGACTCCAAAATTGATCTAGGAGTGCCGGAAGCGGTATTGGCATTCTTTATACGCTGCAGCGCATGCATGGTGTTGCAACGCGGTAAAGAATGACTGAACGTATGCTCTCTCTATCCAGACATATCTTACCACGGCTCAGCGCATGCAGGCGTTCAGACGTAGTAACTATTGTAATATTGATACGCTGCATTATCGAGACATTGTTTAGCGCTCTTCAATTCCTACCATGTTCAAATTTGCAGTTCCGGTTCGTAAAAATAACAATAATAAACTTTTGCCAAAAAACAGTTTATTCCATACTGAAGTATAAAATATAATATACAGTAAATAATACTAATAAAAATTAAAATAGAAATAGTAACAATATGGTAAGTATATAACATATGGTAAGTATAGCTAAAATCTGTTTTTTTTAAACGAATATACAAAAGACTACATCAAATGGAAATGCAAAATCCACTAACGTATACTACCTACTAGTGTGCATTGCCATGCGATTTTGCATTTGGTCTGTTAAGATCAATATTTTTCTTCAAAGACCTTTTCCTTTTTGGATTGTTCGCCATTTCTTTATTGGATGGCCTACCAGCTTGAATGTGCTTTGCGCCGCATGTCAAACCACCTCTTATTTTTCTTCGACTCGGTGATGTCGGCTGAACAGAAATGTTTTTTCACAGAAATGTTTTTTGATACATGAATAAATTGAGGAGGTCCGATGATGTAATTTATTACCTTTTTTATGGCATTTACTATATCAACCGTTTTACTTTTGGGATGCTATTTCACTTATGCGTTTAAAATTTTCTGATAGTTTTATTACAGCACCAGAATGTTCTTCAACTAAGTTTGTTTTACTAGCATTCTCGACAGAGTTGATTGTTTCCATGAGAAAATTATTCTGCTGCATAAAAACCTCGCTTTGATCTAAACCAGTTTGCCAAGTCATTTTGTGTACCCACATCAGTTGACATGTCCCCATAAAGTTCTGGGGATATGTTTTCTCCTAGAGCTAATTTTGCTAATGCTTTTCTATCATCGGTATTTATTTGCACACAGGTCCTGAAAGTTATTCCATACTTATTTTGTATGGCGCAAAGGTGCTTACAATACCTTCCACCCTGTCCAAAAATACAATCGCAAAATGCAATATCTACATAGGCAGTATGAAACATCTGATCATCGGACTCCGAAGAAACTAAAAAAGTATTTTCGTCGATTTTTTGAACAGAGACATCAGCAGAATTTCTACATTTTTCTAAAGAGTATTTCTTAGATCTTAAAGTTCCGAAAATTGGCAAATGACAGCAAGTGTCGTCTCTGATAGGACTGGAAATATTGGCGACAAAATCCACCGAAGCACAAGCTCAGAACGCTTTACATCTTTGTAGAACACTGTCTTTAAAAATACGAATGAATGATTCTACATAATTGTTTGTATTATTTCCTCTGTTAATAAATTACTTCTATAAGCCAACGACCACTCTTCCCTTCGATCCCAATAATTGGCTATATGAGCATCATACGAATATGGTCATAATTCTCTCGAATCTCTTCAATGGTTTTGGAATACAGAATTCTTCTGAATAATAACATGATAAGTCTTTATCATCTTTTAAAATACCATGATGACTATCCCATAACCATCGCAAACATGCAGCGTATCAATATTATATTACAATAGTTACTACGTCTGAACGCCTGCCTGCGCTCAGACGTGGTAAGATATGTCTGGATAGAGAGAGCATACGTTCAGTCATTCTTTACCGCGTTGCAACACCATGCATGCGTTGCAGCGTAGTAAAGAATGCCAATACGCGTGCCGGAACAAACTCAATCAGGTAGGCAAGAAAAATGAGGTCTTCTTAATCTGGGTTCCCGGCCATTCGGGAATCAAAGGAAACGAAGAGGCCCAATACACTTCCAAAGAAGGCGCACGAATGTCGCTCATTGACACAGAACCCTTCTGTGGTATGGGTAAATGTACCTATAAGAAGGAGTTTCTGGAGAAGGAGAATGCCGAGAGGGAAAAACTCTGGCGGAATCTTCCAGGAACTTTGAAACAGCAAGACCCAAAAGATATCTGGATCTCAGTATGAAACAATTACACCACTGGCTTTCTTACAGGACATTGTCGCCTCAGGAAGTACCTGTTGAGATTGGATTATCGGACACTGACGAGTGTAGGTTCTGTGGGTAGGAATGCTTTGGCATTGCGAGCCTAAGGAGAATGCCTTGGGCGAGAAACTTGTAAGAGTGAGGAACTAGCCTCGTTGAAGCCTTCACAGACATTGGATTTTATCAGATCTCTGGAACTGGAAGGCGATCTGTGAGGGTATGGTCCGAACTGCTCTGTTAGGGGGCAAAATAGACCTTGAGGTCGCAGTGAACTATATCCCCTTTTCAAACTAAACTAAAGGGGGGAGACCTCAGAGTAAGAAGTACACATAGAGATGTCCCTACGCGTGAATAGTACTGCATTGTAAATCCCAAACACGATACATTGAGTAACTAAACACTAACAAACGGAATAAAGGTACAGCACAAGTTCGCAACGCCGGAATCTTGTTTGAGTGCATAAACAGATTCTACTTGGCTGCGTCAACAAATGCGTGAACGCATCTCTAGGTTTATTTTTTACTCCGAGGGGAAGACAATTTGTTTTTGAGGAAATGGCTATTTTGGTTGGAAGCGGAGAAAAACTCTATACAATTCGATTCGACGATATTATGAAATTGTGAACGAGTCGCCGCTGTCCGGAACAATGGCCATTACAACCGGCGGTCTGTGCCATTTTAATATCGTAAAAGTAATTATGAACAGCCGGGGCGAGCATCACGGATTCTAGGCCAGAAATGTCGGGGCAATCGTAAACCTTTGCCCCCTGAGGTTAGTTTTGCGTAATGGGGATACGACCAAGCGCAAGCGTGTGACAATATTAACGGAATTGAATAGAAACAAGGTTTTTTTGTATGAGAGATAGTCTAAAAAGTCATAGACAGGCCTCATGCGCGATATCAATGAAATGATTGATCAGATATAGAAAGCAAATTCTTTATTCGAGACAAACCTTTTGTGAGCATTTCTTTCAGGTCTTCGAGCAGATAGTGGATTCAAAATTGAATACTAATGGGTTGATTACATTGAGATACTCTACAAGCTGCTACTAAGCGAATATAGTGGCTGATTGTGAATTCGCTCAGTGTAATCGTGTTCACAAGCCAACAATCTGATTGTAAAAAAGCTGCGACTAAAGTTGAAAGCTTTACAGGCTAATCGCTGGCGTTATGGCTTGTTGGCGTGTATACAAGCCTTGTGTAATCACAGTTGCAAGTAAACAATCTGTGAGTTCTCATCTACTCGGTGGTTCCTGGTTCTTAAATTTGAAAACGTATTTGACATTTATCTTAGATCCTTGACAACGATACGAACAGAAACCTCACGTGGATCGCTAGATTGTTGGCCCCTCAGTGAGTAGACAGTTTTTTGTGTAATCATCACAATCTCACAAACTAATTCATTCGCTTCTAAATTTGCTCAGTAGCAGCTTGTAAAGTATCTCAATGTAATCGACCCATAACCGATATGCACGCAAAACTAGGGCAAGCTCATTCTGAAATGAGTATAGTAGTGATGTGCACACAAAAATGACGATAAAGCCGTTTTATGATACGAAAATACATAGAGATCTTCGAAACTCAATGAAAAAATAAATAAAAATAACGGATTCAACCGAGCCCTAATGCATTCCTGAACTCCAGTACCTTTCCCCTCGACCTATGCGTGGCTATAAAGGCAGTGACTTTTTTTATTAGTAATTGTAGCCGAGACCAATATAAAATTTTATTCAAATTCGGATTTTATCCCTGACCATCCCGACGATAAATCACAGATTTAACTGTAAATCGCTATTTATGACGGAGTAAATTGATGCCATTAAATTGACATACGAGCCGAGCATTAAAAAAAATATTAATTTCTGTCGCTCGTTTATAACCGTCATCAATAAGCGGTCCGAAATTTGGCACTGGATAATTTTCGGCAGGTTAATCACCTGTCTTAATGGTTTCGAAAAAAAATTATAAACAGGAAGCTGTGAAAAAAGTAACATACACACATCGTCGAAAGTCTTGGCACACTCTGTAAACTCCCAACTTGTTGAATACAATAAAACCAGCAAAAAATGTTTCTTCTTTAGAAGGATACAGGTATATTCGAAGTAAATTGGTTTTCAGCGAATAATTATTGAGAATATTCCGTGGAAAATGCCGGCACATCTAATTCTTCAGTTTGACCGGGCTAAATTAGCATTTCTACATCAAGACGCTCCGTTGAACTACCAGAAAAAGCAAAATTTGAATATTCCACGGACTTCAGAAAGGCGCATAGTGGAATATTCCGTGGAAAATGCCGGCGCATCCAATTCTCCAGTTTGGCCGGGCTTAAATAGCATTTCTACATCAAGAAGCTTCGTTGAGCCATCAGATTGCGCAACATTCGAACATTCCCGACTTCAGAAAGACGCAAAGTGGAATATTTCTTTGGAAAATGTCGGTACATCCAATTCTTTAGTTTGGCCGGGCTAAATAGCATTTCTACAGCAAGAAGCTCCTATGAACCATCAGGTTGCGCAACATTTGAATATTCCAAGGCCTTCAGAAAGGCGCATAATGGAATATTCGTGGAAAATGCCGGCATATCCAATTTTCCAGTTTGACCGGGCTAAAATAGCATTTCTACATTAAGAAGCTTCGTTGCAAACCACAGGATTGCGCACATTTGAATATTCCACGGACTTCTGAAAGGCACATAGTGGAATATTCCGTGGAAAATGCCGGCACATCCAATTCTCCAGTTTGACCGGGCTAAAGTAGCACTTCTACATCAAGAAGCTTCGTTGAATCACCAGATTGCCCAACATTTGAATATTCCACGGACTTCAGAAAGGCGCATAGTGGAATATTCCGTGGAAAATGCCGACACATCGAATTCTCCAGTTTGACCGGGCTGAAATAGCATTTCTACATCAGAAGCTTCGTTGAACCACCAGATTGTGCAACATTTGAATATTCCACGGATTTCAGAACGGCGCATAGTTGAATATTCCATAGAAAATATCGGCACATCCGATTCCCTAGTTTGGCCGGGTTGAAATAGCATGTCTGCATCAAGAAGCTTCGATGAACACCAGATTGAGCAACATTTGAATATTCCACGGACTTCAGAAAGAAAGCATAGTGGAATATTCCGTTGAAAATGCCGGCACATCCAATTCTCCAGTTTGACCGGTTGAAATAGCATGTCTGCATCAAGAAGCTTCGATGAAACACCAGATTGAGCAACATTTGAATATTCCACGGACTTCAGAAAGGCGCATAGTGAAATATTCCGTGGTAAATGCTGGCACATCCAATTCTCCAAGTAGACAGGGCGACTCAATTTCGCCCGGTAAGTTGTGCTTGAGCGAAGAGTAAGAAACGAGGAATTTCTATAGAATAGTAGTTGAAAAAGAGGAATAAAGTAATCTCATTTTCAGAACATAAATTCCTTACTTCTTGAGAAACTTAGAGGGTCAAGATTTTTGACGATGTGTGTATTTAAACAGTGGTATTTACTGGGAATTTCAACATGATGAAAAAATTTCTGAAAAATTAATGTCGAAGTTATAAAATTAACACCTCAATGCAACTTTTGTTTCTCGTTCTACCAGTTCATATTCTAATGCCTTTCCAGAAAGTAACGTTTTCCGGCGGTCAACGTTACATTTTAGTCCATTCACGTAACCAAAGTTGTAATCATTAGCGTTAATCGGTTTGTTGGCTCGTAAAAGGTCTCGTTCTTTCGTCACATATTCCCATGAATGATTTTGCATTATCGGCTGTGGTGCCGGACAATGTAGCAATCCTAATGAAAACTTCAGAGTTTAGACTTCTTTACTGCATTCTTCCAGGAAAGTCGGGGGCTTACGGTTTATCCACCACAATTCCGCATCGCCGTAAATTATCTTAGACACGTATTTGAGCTGTTGTAAATATCGCGCGAATGATCGCCGGGTCATTGTTTGAATGGGCGCGCGAAATGGTTTTGCCTTATTTGTCTAATTGACGTATTCCGACGTACGTACGTTTGAGTTTGTGCACCTGACCGATTTTACGATTTTCTCACGTGGCTCAGGTGTATTTTGTTGCGAGTTTGCGATAAGGTTTGGCTTGTATAGTCCGTTCACGAAAGTTTGAGCGCATAGTAGGCGTTTGTTTATTCATCTGAAGTTGGCAGTATTTGCTGTCATAACGTGAAATAAAGTCAACGTTGCCGAATGTACTCGGCCTCGTCCGACGAGCTTGCGAGTTATCAGAGAACTCTATGCAATATTGACAACATTGTGTATCAATCTGACAAAAAAATAAAGAACATAACCTAGAATTTTAATATAAACAGTGGAATATGCCAAATTTCCATGGCCAACCGACGGCTCAAACCTTTCGTGAACGGACTAAACAATGCATCAGACAGATAATTTTTCCCTCCAGTTTCACAGATGAATAGTCGAGATAATCAATGCTGTAACTGAATGAATTGCGTTGTCTTATTGCAATTATCTAGTCTTGTCTCTCTCCTATGGCAGTATGGTAGGAAACGTGCAGTACACGTATAGAACAATTTAATTTGTCAGGCTGCCCGTAATACTCGATTCAAGTATTTACTGTAGCCTACCATACTGAATGAATTACGCTTCTCTCAACGATAAGAGAGAAAGACTAGAATATTGCAATAAGACAACGGAATTCAGTGTGTTACAGCACGTGATTGTCTCGACTATTCGTCTGTACAACTGGACGAAGAAATTCTCTGTTGATTGTATATCGTATGTTTCAGATTTGAATTTCCAAACCTGTATACTCGGGGTTAACTCGATCCCTAACTTCGCGTTCATTTACCTTACCACAACATCCAACCATTGTTCGGAAAATACGGTGCTATTAACTCGATCACTGACTCAGGTTGATCTATCGTAACCCTACAGGAGAGCAGGGTCGTAGAGTCAACGCATGTGCACTGCAGTTCAATTTTGTACTTGAAAAAGGCGGGAAGAAGTCTCCTAATGTTTTCTTAGTAATTTCATATATTCTATCCCTAAAAATTATGGAAGAGAAGAGAATTTGTTCAGTGTAAAATGTGTGGTTCCATGAGCCGAGAAAATAATGGAAAACAACTTCTTCATAACTTTATATGCAGATCTACCTGCGTTAAAGATAGTCTTCTTTACTTCTTTAACAAAGGTACTCAAAGATAGCATTGAACATGCGGGGCACACCAGAAATTATAAGAAAGATTTTACAGAAGCCAATAAATCCAAACGAAGCTAGAGACAATCAATAAATAAGTATTAGTTATTTTTTGTGAAGGGGTAAATCTCGAATTTATTGAATTGTTTCTGAAAAACTGGACGGATTGTTCTGATGATTTTCAATGATAATAATTTTTTATCCAGGATGGATAGTTTTCAAGAGGCAGCAATCCAGATGCTGAAGGAGTTCAGAGCTTTGTTACAGCATTCTCCATTGCCCTTGCCCTCTAACAGACTGCTTCAATTGTTGGCCTTGAACATGTTCGCCATTGAGAGCAACCAACTTAAAGGTAAGTGCGAAAGATTTACTTTATCTCTTCCAGGAATATTTTACAGCTAAATAATACCAAGGAAGATAACGTGTGCAAAAAATCTACCGCTCATGAAATAGTCTTGTCAAATAGGCATTCGAGCATCTAATTTTCCCTGTGAAAAAGATATAAAGATCACAATAAAAAGTAATATTCTTCAACAAAAAGGATTTTGTTGCTTACCAGCATTTACGCTAATGGTTTTGGTGGAAATTCTCGGATTTTGTTGCCAGCAGCACTTATGCTTCCTGTTCAATATTAACGTTTTTCGATTTTTTTGGAAAAATTAGATGCCCTTATGAAATTACTTACGACAATATCTCAGTTGGTCTATTGCGGCAGTCAGGACTTACAGTTTTTCACCTGTAAGTGATTCCAATATTACTTTCAAACATCTCAGTTACATCCTCGAAACCATTGAGTTCGATTTTCTTTGAAAAAATTAGATGCCCTTATGATATTACTTACGACAATATCTCCGTTGGCTTTTTGCATATGCAATACATGCATAAAACGTATGATATCTTTTCGATTCATCAGAATACCGAAATGTTTCATCCAAATCCGTGGCGCCAGTCTGTAAACGACCTGTCTTAAAAAAAAAAAAGAAATCGCACTTCCATTCATCTACGTACTATCGTTTCGTAGCCTCGGGAAGTGACGTAACTGACATTAGGCGAAATTATTAGGTCCTTTCCGTAAACAGAAATTAAAATTAACTCAATAATCGTCGAGTAATTACCGGTATATATCTAGGAGAACGCCGTTTAATTTATTACCTGCGTTAGGCTATCAATTTACTCGGATAATTTCTCATGGTTCGCGGCGATTCGGACGCAATGCGTTGTTGACAGCGATAAGGTTGGCTGTACGCCGGAAGATTTGTCGAACCGGTACGACGATCGTTTCGGAATCGTTCCTAAAGCCGGTCATAGACAACGTTATTTTTCATCCGTTCGTATCGCGGCGATAAGAACCGTCCCGACAAAAGCGCCGAAAAAACCGATGTGTGTGGTGAAAAACCGTCGGTAAAAGGAGGAAGAACCGGAAAGTCATAGTTCTAGTAGTAGAACTGATAGGTTGAGACAAGGAAGTCTAAACGAAGAAAACTCACTGACGAATGCTCTTGTGAAGAAAAAAAGTACTGTTTGAATATAATAAAATGAAGTTAATTCAACTGTTCAACAAACAAAATTGTTTTCCTTAATTTCCTCAACAGCTTTTCAACCTAATTAATCTTCACTATGGCTGAAATAAATTGAAACAAATGATGACACCCACCGTCTTCACCTTAAATAAAAATATAATATACACTATAATACACTCGTTCACTACAGATTTCTGAAATTTTGATATATTGATGAAAAATCCAACTTTTAATGAAGCAGATATACCGATTTGGAAATTCACATCGAAAACATACGATATACAAGGCATCAGAGAAGAGAATTCTTCCCTCCAGTTGCACAGATGAATAAGCGAGATAATCAAGTGCGATAACTGAATGAATTCAACTGTCTTACTGCAATAATCTAGTCTTGTCTCTCTCTTATCGCAGTATGGTAGGGAACCTGCAGTACACGTAAAGAATTATTTAATTTGTCAGGCTGCCCAAACTACTCGATTCAAGTATTTACTGTTGCCTACCATACTAATGAATTATGCTTCTCCCAACGATAAGAGAGAGACAGACTAGAATATCGCAATAAGACAACAGAATTCAGTGTGTTACAGCACGTGATTGTCTCGACTATTCATCTGGCAACTGCAGGGAAGAATTCTTTGTCTGATGCATTGTTATCGTATATTTCAGATGTGAATTTCCAAACTTGTATACATAAACAATACAACCAAATCCTTCTATGTCAATATTGATAGTTCTACGAATGCCCGCCGTGGCGCTGCTTATTATATTATTTTCAGTACAGTGACTAGGTATATTACCACAGTGGCGACAACTCCTGTCTCATTTTCTATGGTTGGCCGCCATGTTTCGTCGGAGTTGCGCAGATTGAAGATTTAGTTTGTTTATGTATGTTTTATTGCCTTCAGATAAGAATAAGGTCGAAAAAGACTTCTATAGAGAGTTATTCAAAATACCGCCGAAAACGTCTTGACGAAACATGGCGACTTTCGGCAGTTTTATGACCAGTTGTCGCCACTGTGAGAATATAGTCACTGTAATTTTCAGATGCCTATACCCTTGAAAAATACATGATACAGTAGACTCTCGATAATTTGACACTCGATAAATTGAATCTCTCGATAAGTTGAAGTTCTTTTTAGTTCCCTTGAATAACACTTGATAATTTGAAAAAATCAACGTGTTCTGACCCCCTCGATAATTTGAAGTTGTAGCTGTGATATCTTGCTCAATAACACTCTTTAATTCGAAGTCAAACTACCCAAACACTCTATAATTTGAAGTCCCCACCTCTGTGATACGTTTCATCTTGCACTTGTCTTCCTTAGAATTACGTTGAACTAAAACCGGTTTTCGAATTTTCGAATTAAAAATGAGTGAAAAAAAGAATAAGGGTCTTTCAATGAGAAACGTGTTATCGAAGAGGTGGAAAATGGCACATTGGGAAAAGATGTGCGAAATAGTTCGATTTTCTACCATCTATATTGTCCATGATTTTAAAGAATAAGAAACGAATCACTGGAAGTGTCTCCAGTATAGGAAGAAAAGGCTTCGTCAAGCTGAATTTCCTCGCCTGTAGGAAGAAGTCTTCCGTTCAGGCTCTCGGTTTCTGCCTTCAGGGCAGAAACAAACGATGAATTCTTCTCAGCTCTCAACTCATAGAAAACACCCTGGACAATGCTAGGCTAGATGGAAGTCACTAACTCAAATGATAATTGCATATACTTCTTTTCGAAATGAAATGTTATCATATACACATCATCATGTATGTAGAATATAATATATAATCGCATACACAATATCATTAGTACCTATGTACTTCTGATCAAATCTTGTTTAATTGAATTTCATCCTTACTCCCTCTTGTTTATTTGAACTCTTTTTATTTTGAACTCTCGATAATTTGAACTTTTTCGTTGGTCCCTTGAGTTTCAAATTATCGAGAGTCGACTGTATGAGGAATCGCCCCTTCCAGTTTTTGGTGTTATTCAGATACACCCAGGAGATCATCTGTTTTTGTTGGACTAGTCTATTGAAACCAGCTATCGTCAGCGTGTCGAAGACGCGAAAGTATCCGCCTTTTCCGCGATACCAGCGAGTTCCCAGGGCATAAAGTCCAACGGACCGCCACTTACGCTTCCCATAAACACACGCTAGCCTCCATATTTTCCTCTGTTTATTATCCTGCGTTAATTCACCGTGTTCAGCGGCTGGTAGTTTTTCTCCGAGCCCGTCATTTCCATGATTATTGGTAGAGGAAACGCTCGGTGTTGAATATAGATTAACGGTACGCGTTCGCTTTGCTCTCTTCGCGTGTGTTGCTAAGAGAATAACATCTAACATCTCGCCGTACCGGGGGAAAAACCGACGAGACGTATTTACATAATAATGAAACGAAAGTACGAATTTATTCAGATTTTATCGGGTTTTATGCGCATAACAACGGTGCATTGTTTCTTCGCTCTCAGGCTACTAGATGTGTGCGTGTTGCGAGAATTCACGCTACAACGGGCACGTTCGACTAGATTGTTTCGCTTTTTCGATCGACATGAGCTCGGAGTCTAGCCGAAAATCGTATCAGTAACCTTAATTAGATAAGAAATTAGAGACTGGTAGTTCAACTCGTCCACAGGACCACTCAAAAATAATTGAACCGGTAATTCATTTAAACAGTAGATCCCTTAGTTCCTATAAATCGTTAGGTCTATTGGTTTTGTGCACGTTTGACAGCTTACGCACGCCCTCACTTTCTCTATGTAAATATAGCAAGACATTGCACCTTGAATCTAAATTCCATGTTAAAAACACCCGTTAAAACAAAGTATATTCTCTATAACAAAATATTCAAACAACATCACACATCACACACATCATAGGGTGGGTTTTTTCCGAAAATTTTCCGGACCTGAGTAATAAATCCCGGCCTTAAACTAAATCATTACGGCGGGCAGAGAGATCCTTTTGAAACAGTTTTAAATACACCCTGGCTGTTTGGTTAAGCCGGCAATAGAAATCGTTATTTTCCATCCGTTCGTATCGCTGCGATAAGATTCGTCCCGACAAAATCGCCGAAAACCGATGTGTGTCTCGAAAAACCGTCGGTACGTAGGTATCGTCGGTCCAAATATCTGCCGATGCTTGATTTTTGGAACGACGCCGACGGTCCATCGGTTGTTGTGCCATACCGACTGTATGTGGGGATTTTGTAGAGAATCGGCGGTTATTTGCCATCAGCATAGTATAAGTCTCGTTTCTTTTTTACTCAGAACCCAAACTGCGGCCGCCACTGCTAAGAGATATTTCATCTTCATGACGTGCTAAATCGCGAACGACAGCAAAATAACTGGCAGAATTCACAGAAGTGTGTGGGCAAAACAGTTCGGTGATACGACTCGGCGGTTCGAATCGCGGCGAGGAAAACGGATGAAAAATAACGATGTCTATGGCCGGCTTAAGACTTCAATACCATACAACATACTTTGTATAAAGGGTTTAACATTAAATTATCTCAGAAATGAGTTCAGGTCAACAACACAAGAAAAAATTACGAAACAACATCTAAGTATGCAACACCAAAACAGCTCGAGGTGATGAGCAGTAAAGTAGGATAACAAATTTCGTAATTTATCGGAACAATAGATGTCCCAAACGAGACAGAATCTTCTTAGGCCATTAACAAACAATCGATTGGTTCTAGTAAATCATAACGGCACTCGGGGAAACGTGATTCTAAACGATGTTTGTGCACACATATGGACATGGCATGACCAAAAATGGACCGGTTGAACTTGGTGCGATTTTATTACGAGAGGATTAAAGGCGATATCGAATGTTCTGATCGAATATCTGGGCAATATCTGCAACAAAATGTGTCTTTTTCATGTTGAAATCAATAGCACAGATATATCTGCAAGGTCCCCTAAATGCAGAAGTCCTGGGTTCCAATCTCAGTCTGGTGTAAGAAATACTAATTATCTTTTACCTTTATTATGATTTTTTCTCGTTATAGTAAGCCCGTTCGGCATTGACCTCCGCGAGCAGACGGATTTTTTGGTTACGTGACCACAGATCGTACAGATTCATCTCTATATTTGGGAATAACAAACGGTACAGAGCATCTGCCACAGAACATACTGCACTGTTCTACTTTTATAGATTATGAGATTTCAAAGATCACTATTTTGGGAAATATGATCATCTTTTAACGATACTTTCACCCTTTTCGTAGCTCAATTAAATAATTAGGTGCAAAGGCACTGAATGCAAAGGAAACGAGGAATGCAATATCCCTTTCTGGTCGATCAATACGGCGATAGTTGTACCGAAAGATCCTAATTAATCAATTAATTAATTAATTAATTACACGAAAAAGAAACGAGAAAGCAATATCTCCTCCTGCCATTCATAACTACGATAGCTATATCGAAAAATTTTAATGAATTACTTAAGTTTTCAATGAATAAATGAAAACAGAAGAATAAAAATGTTAGAATTTTTCAATCTATCGGTTGTCAGATCAGGAAACTCAACATAAAACAAAAAAATATATAAAAAACATGAAACTCTATCGATAAAATCGCTCTGTTCCGTCGAAATAGACCGAGCGAAAAGATCGACGTCCGATTGCTCAGATTTTATGACGAACGCTCCAGATGTGTACTCTCCTCAATCCGGATGTAATAAACGAACGGTTCAGATCGATCCGACACGTCCGATGTCGATGCCGAACGCCCCTAAAACTGTAAGATGTGATGGCAGAGCCTTCTAACCTCACGTCAGTGCTTTCTTCAGTGTTACCCGAACATTTTCGTAAAAATAGATGTTAATGCTTCTTCCGTCTATAAATTCAAGAAGTTTCAGCGGAACGAATGCATAATACGTTATTGTAATACTTAAAGCGACAATCCTTTCGCTTCTTCTGTTGTCCGTCGAAGATACCGACACGAATATTGCGTTCAGCGACCTCTACGGCCGAAATTCTTCCCTAATCACCTGCAGCATCCATTACCGTGATCTCCGGTCAACATAAACAAGCATTGCGGTCTAAAATCCCGGTGATTCATCGCACCTTACAATCGTTGCGGTCGCCCAATAATCGGGCCTTCCCGGTACAGGGGTTTAAACTTAACGAAGAATTATGGGTCACTTTTCGCGGCGACTAACGCGCCCGCATTTGGCTTTCAAGAAATACACTAAATTTTATAGAAAGAACAATTTCAAATTCAGAACGAAAAATATCTAATCAAAATTCTAATACAAACAGAAAACCGTCAAGAACAACCGTTGAACGTCATTCCTTATATTCCTGGCCTTTCAGAGAAAATAAGAAGAATTGGTTCCAAATTCAACATAAGAACTGTTTTCAAAACACAGAATGATTTGAGATCCATTTTAACCAGAACGAAACCAATGAATGAGACACAAAAATCAAAAAATTGTGTTTACAATATTCCCCGTATACTTATGTGGAAAATATTATACAGAAGAGATATGAGGACGGGAACATAAGAACAACATCAAAAATAGGGACATTACAAGATCACAAATCGCTGATCATGTAAGTTTAAATAGCGGAGATCATAATATGATGAACTGGAACAACACAAAGATCCTAATGACATAACCTGATAATTATAAAAGGAAAATTAAGGAAATCGCATGTATTTTGTGAGATGAAGAAGATAATTTGTCCAATTGTTCTGTTGAAATGGATCGTATTTGGATTGATGTATTGAAAAAAGAAATGATATCAGGAAATTTCAAAATTAAATAAATCAACATCTCTATGTGTTGACAACTTTCAATGTCAATTAGACTGCAAATGAAAAAACACACAATTTTGAAGATTTTACAAGTTTGTCTAAGAAAGTGTCTGATATAGACACCGAAACGTTGCATTGTCCTTTTCATTTATTCCCTTTTTAGTTTTTTACTGTTAGGCGAAACCTATAAAGTTTTTCAGAAATGCAGAATCCCCCCCAATATATTTAAATCGATATCTCAGAGACACTAGTGTTGTGCATGAATCAGTTGTCTGACCTACTCAAAAAGCGCAGTAACTAGATCAGTAGTTCACTCGAATCGGTAGATCACTTGAACCGATGGTTCATTTGATCCAGTAGTTCATATGAATCGTTATCTCAATCGAACCAGGACGGTTGAACAACGAAGCTGCCTATCAACAGGAGATATTTATTATGCACTTTTCAAGAGAATAGAGCGATTTTCGATCATTTATATTTTTGTTCTCTCATTTTCGAAATATGAACCCTCGTATGCGGCCGTCGGCCTTGGTCGTTTCCGCGAATTCGCCAGGAATGTTTTGATCGAAAACATGCCTTTTGGAATATTTTACCGTTTCTTAATGATACGTCTCAGAGTGGCTTTCGCGAAATTATGTATTTACGCATGGACGGTGATTGCAGAGGGAAGGGAATTGATTTTTTTCTTGAGACGGTGCTACTGTACTTTGGTGAATTGGGTGTCTTTATACGCGCTTCGGTACCTGTTTATCGTGATGCAGACGAGAATAATATACGACATCGAATATTACATGTTATCTTATGGAACCGTTATATTATGGAAAATAAGGTTCGGGCTGAAAATAAGAAATACACGAATGGTCGAAAGTCTGCCATCAGAAACTCTGAGAACATATAAAGGGTTTTCCAACAAGAGGTATTATTTTGATATTCAAAGAAAAATGTCATTTTCCAGTATAAATGATAGGATGTTTATTTCATTATAAAGAAGAAGCTATGCCGTTAATAGTGGAAAATAATATCAGGCAAATGACCACCACGACCACTCTTACAGGACCATATCCTTTCAATGAAAATTTCCATATCCAAATTGCAAAGTGACTGCCCTATGTCCTCGATAGCCTCACGAATTCCATCTTTGAGGTCTTGAATCGACGCTGGGCTATTGGCGTAAACCTTTTCTCAAAAATGTTCGAGTTTTACGAACCGTCTCTGCTAAATTTTCTATTTATTTTTATAGTGAATTTTAATAATTCCAATGCGTTCTTGAAGCGTGTATCGTCCCATTTTCATTAATACGTAGTTTCTACTTGTCAATGCCAAAAAATGACAGCTTCAAATGTGATTTCTACCGAATAGCGGGCTATTCAAAATAACACCTCTTATTGGAAAACCCTTCAGAGCAATTTGAAATGTGATGGTGGTTTCTGTAGCCGATTCGCATAACCTATGGATATTTAAGTTTTTTTAACGATCTTGTGTAAGGAATATCTTATGAAACATTGATATTAACTGGTTTTTTGACAACGATAGAGCTTGTTGAGCTCTTTCTGGTGAAGTTGCAATCAGTCTCTTTACTAGCCTTTGACTTGGTGTGTTTCTCTCTTTCATCCGAATCAAAGACCTCCGCTCTAATCAGTATGGGTGATATCCAACATAAGGTACGTGGTCAGGGGAAGATACTGTTTGGTTTTCTTTCTTCAGATGCATCAAAATTCTTATTTCTACTATGTTTTTCTTCACCAGCGTTATTTTAGATTTCCCACGGGTTCAAGTAGTCTTTGACTCGCAAAAAACTTCAGAGAGTAGCTTCAAAACATTTTACTATCAATTACATGGAAATTTGGGTCCGCAAAATCTTCTCTCGAACTCCCAGATCGATGCTTTTTCAAGCAACATGCATTTGACTTGGCAACAGAGCGTTGTCCGCTCTTCAGATTAGTGAGAAGACTGTAAGAACGAGTCTTATAATTAATTAAACGTAATGCAGGTTTATCTTTCTCGACTTGAGCTGCGTTAATTGCCACATTACCATTTGCTCTCACGAAATTTGAAGTTCGTCGTTTGTTCTTTAGCTTCCGCATTCCCTCGACCTTTTCCATTCGAACGCGTACGAACGGTCCGTAGTAGGACTGGTAGGTGACGAAATTTGAGTAACTCGAAGAGTTGGGGAAAAAGTCTTGAAACGATAAAGTGGAGTTTCAATGGACTCGAAGATGGTACTTAAATTTCGATGAGAATGTCAGTTTTATTCGAATATCGAAGCGTAGTATACAGTGTGCTTCATCACGAGCTTCCTCTTTGTTTGGATAGAGTCGGTTCTAACTTGAAGTTGGGAGCTATAAGGCGAGTACTGCAGACAGCTCAAAGTATAAAGCCGGCCATAGACATCGTTACTTTTCATCCGTTCGTATCGCGGCGATAAACCGTCCCGGCAAAAACCCCCAAAAACCGATATGTGTGGCGAAAAACCGTCGGTACGTATCGTCGGTACAAATATCTGCCGATGCTTGATTTTTGGAACGACGGTTCATCGGTTGTCGTGCCATATCGGCTGTGTGTGGGGGATTTCGTCGAGAATCGGCGGTTATTTGCCATTAGCGTAGTATAAATCTCGTTTCTTTTTTTTTTTTTTTACTCAGAACCGAAACAGCGGCCGCCACTGCTAAGAGATGTTACATCTTCATGACGTGCTAATTCGCGAACGACAGCAAAATAACTGGTAGAATTTACCGAAGTGTGTGGGCAAAATAGTTCAGCGATATGACTCGGCGGTTCGAATCGCGGCGAGGAAAACGGATAAAATATAACGATGTCTATGGCTGGCTTAAGGGGCACAATGGATAATACTCCCCATACGTTGAGCTGCCTAAGTGGTACTTAACTTCCGTTTGGAAAACTGTCACAATTTCACCGGCAACAACCGTATGCGGTCGCTGACAAGTAGAAACACGCCGCAAGAAGCCCGGATTCTAATAACTGACGAACAGCCGAAACATTTTACTGGAAATGTTTAAGGCCGTAGTTTTTGCGCCGAATAACATAATTTCTGTTTCTCTGAACGGTTGTTCGAGATAGAAGATTGGAAATAACTGTTCAGCCGCGCACGGTCGAAAAAGCCATTGCCGCCGCTGCCGCCGTTGCGTAATAAGTTTCGTATATTGTTTTTCATTGACGAATATTATGTTTTACGCGATTCGGTTCTGCGCGACTGCCGGCTTCTTTGGCTCGATAGCTCATTTCATTGAGACCACACACGAACGGACGAGTAGTATTCTTATTAAATTGACCGTGAAAAATACCATTTGCGAACCGAGATGGCCGGTTAGGTCGGGTGTGAATTTTTGAACGGTCGACGAACGATTCAGATTTAGACGAACTGAGAAAAATTAAGAAAACCCTGACGTGAAGCCAATAGCTATTTATGATATGAGTTTTAAAAGTGACGTTTTATTTTGTGAGTGAAAAAGTTTGTGAAATGAGCGGAGCGAATTGAACAATTTCACGAAATCACTTTTAACACAAATACCATACAATGTTTTTTGTACAACTGCCCTATTTTGATAATGAAATGGACGAATTTGCAATGGCAATACACTTCAAAATGATATGAGTGTTAAAAAGTGACGCTAATTAACGTGGAAGCGTGTTAAAATAGTTTTAACACGCCTCCACGTAAATAATCGATTTTCACATTGTTTACTTTCATGAAAAGTGTCACTTTTAATGGCAGATGTACAAAAAAGCTTTTTTACGTTTGTTCAGATTAGTAACTTCTTATTTGTAGCTGCATAACTTCCGAACTGAAGCAAAACCAGTTGAATCGCGTTTCATTCGACAATGTTTTCATTTAGAATCTTGCTAAAAAAAGCCTGGTAGCTGTCTGGAATATATCATTGAAATGAATTCATCTACTTTTATTACATTGAAATAGTTCGAGTTTTTTCGACATGAATTATTATGAATTAAAGAAAAAAGAATATTTTTCTCGATGATAAATCTGTAATGCGTTCATTTCAATGAATAGAGATATAGTCGTTTCGATTATACCTGCTAAATAGCTATCAGCTACCTTAACATCAAGTGGTGAATAAGGGCCTTGAGGTTTTAAATTTTTGCGACTAGTTTCAAACTTTCGTTCATCTTCAGGCAACTTTTGGTATCTGAAACTTGGTCGTAGTGAAACATAGTTATAAAAAATTGTTTCAATATTGAAAAATACATTACAGCACGGCTAAATTGTCTCGAGGAACGTGTCCAGTTAAACCGCCGGTCATTTTTAATGGTCGACCTTCCCAATCTCTTCGGAAGTTTTTTTCTCACGTTACATGCTGCATCTTACCGAATCAGAGGTCGATCAACATTGAACTCTATTGTTTGGTGCACTGAAGATCACCGTGATCACCATTTATTTTTCGAAGGTGCGTACACGTCAGAATGAATTAAGCGGACGACCAGGAAGATGGGAGTATTGCCTCATCTCGTTTCACAATTCTTGCGTATGGAACATTGTATTCTTTTCTACGCAGAGCTGCGTTCCAGATGGCTCCTTATTAATGAATACTACATAAAAACCTCACAGAACATTGTCACAAAAAGTATTCAGATAAAGACTAGAAGTATGACCAAAATTTTCTATTTTTGAAAATTTTCTGATGTTTTCTGACTTTATTCATAATACAAATATGCGTATATCAGTTTTGTGTCAAGTTCGACATCAATCGAGTTTGTTATTGCATTGATTTTGAAAAACCAACGAGAATATGTTTGAATGGGAGTAACTCCGAAATCAATCCACCGATTTTGCCTTTTCACAAGCGCTGATGACAAGTGGATGTCTCAAATCAACCGTGAAAAGTTCAAGTCCGCAACTACCATTATTTCAGTGACCAGAAATATTTTGACATCGAATTTGTACTCTTCAAGTTTCAACTCAAAAACATTAACACAATAAACAATAATAAGGACGGTGGAAAATAATATTTATCGATTGAAATCAACCAATATTAAACCTATGGATGTTCTGAATGACATTCCCTACTCGTATGTTATTTGAACGTTGACGAGAGTAGCTCCGAAGCATGATTGATTAATATTACTTTCTGCTTCCATTGTTTATATTCTCATTTGCGTTTTTTGGGTTGATCCTTGAATTATCATTTTGTTTGACTGGCTTATGATATAAATAAATTTTCTAATTTCATTTTATCAAACACGTCTATCACGCAGATATAGTTATCACTATACAATAATCAATTGCTCAGAATCTTGAAAAAAAAATCGTTACCACCGTAATTCAATCATTCCGCAAGATCGACAAACGCCGTCGGGACGCGTCTTCCCCCGGCTACGCCCGCGGGAAATCTCTAATAGAAATTCCCCGGACAGATTGACCGTGGAAATTTACGCAACGACCTCGTCGTCGATTAAACTCACGAAGCGGCCGACCGGCCGGACAAAAAAGCTCATCTTGAATTGGGAAGATCGACGAATTTAAGGTGCATCGACACCGTCGCCGTGAGCCTGTGCACGTCCTTATTTTCTATCCGTGATGCGTTTTTTTTTCTTAACCGACCGTAGAGATTATTGCGCTTTTACTGCTTTCCTGATGCATGTGTGTGTTACGAAATTTCACGTCGTTTGCCCACGTTTAGATCGGATCAATTGTTCACGAACCTTGTAGCATCGATTTAAATGTTATCCGAAAAAAAAATTGATTAAAGTTTTGAGCAGGTTCTTTCTAGCATTCGTTCATTGGAAAAGCAATGAAGCTATTACGTCAAAATTAAAGGGTTTTCTAATAAGAGGTGTTTTTTTGCATAGCCCGCTATTTCGGTAGATGCCACGTTTGAAGCTGTCATTTTTTGACATTTAACAAGTAGAAACTACGCCATTGATAAAAATGGAACGATACACGCTTCAAGAACGCATTGAAATTATTAAAATTCACTATAAAAATTATGAAAATTTGACAGAGACGGTTCGTGAAACTCGAACATTTTTGGGTCGTCGTGAAGCATCTTGTCGGACCGCAATGAAGAAATTGCTGGAAAAATTCGAGCTTTTGGGACAAGTTAGTGATGTGAAGAATAAATCCCGTGCACATCGCTCAAGAACAGCCGAGAATATTGCTGCTACAACCCAGGTTTGTCGATTCCTCGTCGTTCTTTGGAATTAAGCATTCCACAAACGTCATTACACCGTATATTGCATAAAGATTTGGGTCTAAAGGCTTATAAAGTTTAGTTAACACAAGAACTCAAGCCAACCATTGATCTTTTGCGGGAAAAGTTTCCTGACCGTGTTATCTCTCGAAGAGGTGATCACAATTGGCCACCGAGATCTTGTGATTTAACACCTTGCGACTTCTTCCTTTGGGGCCACGTGGTCCTGGTGGTCATTTGACTGATGTTATTTCGCACTATTAACGGCATAGCTTCTTCTTTATAATGAAATAAACATCCGATCATTTATATTGAAAAATGCATTTTTCTTTCAATATCAAAATAACACCCCTTATTGGAAAACCCTTTATATTTTGGAAATAAAAAAATGAAATATGTAAAAAACGATATTCGATTTCACAACATTTTTGAAAATTTGAATAATCATTCACCAATTAACATCCCTAAACTCGATTTCATTTCAATCGAAAGATTTTCCATGAAAACATTACAATTTTTACATACTATGATAAACTCTTCCATGTTTGTGTTAACGCAACTCACAAAAATTTTGACTTTCTTATTTGAATTGGTATTAAACATTTAATTGCAAAATTTCAACTGGATCGAATCGACAAATTCTGAATTAGACGAAAAATGGCTAGTTTAGAAATAAACTAAATTCTATGGTTCTGATTAGGCGATCTCCTCTTGAAATATTGCGTAAACGTTCAGTATAAGAGTTTTCAACTTGAAAATAAATTTTACTCGAATCGGATATTTTGTTTTGAGAATATAAGGGTTTGTCCTTTCGATATTCTGATTGAATTTTCTACGGTTGTGTTGAGACTATGACCAAAGAATTTCGTAATAGATTTCTTATGAGTATCTTGCATGCGGCTGAAAAAATTCATCTCGATCGGTTTTTTCTGAGATAATGAGTACCAAAATTTTATGGAACACCCAGTAAGGTGAAAATTTCAAGTCAGAAGAACAATCCTTTTGAAAGTTATCGAAAAAATGCATCAGTAACCTCAACATTATAATGACCAGGGGTTCATTTGAACTAAGGAAAACTATCCTCTATTTCCTGCTGAAAGCTCTCATTTCACGGCTCACACGTGAAGCCTCCACTCATTTCTCCTTTCATTTCTAGCTTTATGAAAATAATTATCTAAGATCGTTCGGTCGCCGGGTTCATCAGCTGCAACGTTTGCTCTTCGGGCCTTAAATGCGCCATTAATATCTATCATGGCGGGCTGTGGTCATTGTCGGAGGCAGAAAACTGGCCAACGTTTACGACCGGCAGAAGTGAAAACGTTTCATAATTGAACCTTCGGGAAAAAGGAGTAGCAGATAATTCCGCTCGCTGTACAATGCGGAAATACATTAAACGAGGTACTCAAATTGGTGGACCGTAATAGAAAGGAAGATGTTTGAATCGCTGTTGTCAAGGGAGAGAAGGAACCTACATATGAGGTCTGTTTAAAAGATGAAATTTTAATTCGTTGGAAACACAACGTCTCTTGATCAATTCATAATATTAATATAGATAATGGCCGTCAGCTATCAGTCTGAACAACACTGTTTATTCTTCTAATACCATACACAGAACGATCGGTATTATCTTGAGATCGACTGTAACGTCATCTCAATGATAAAAACATCTTATACAGGAAAGTATTGTGTGCTGTCTTGCGGAGTACATAACAGATTTTTTTGAAATATAATTATTTATTCATGAATATCAACTTTGTTCTTTCACAGTGATCCCATTCAGATAAAATGCACTTAAGTATGCTAGAGCTCCTTCCAATTCTCGTCTCACTTCTGAAATGAGCTTTTTTATAGTTTTAATGCAAAAAGGGTTACAGTTCACTGCAACCTCAAGGTCTATTGTGCCCCATTATAGGGCTGTTCTGACTACACCCTTTACAGCTCGCCTTCTAGTTTCAAAGATCTGATGAAAACAAAAATCTGGGAAGGTTTCAACGAGGCTAGTTCCTCGCTCCTACAAGTTTCTTCCCAAGGCATTCTTTCCTTAGACTCGCAATGCCAAAGCATTCCGTGACTAGGCGAATGGGGGTTTATCGCTCCTCCCCATACAACCTACACTCGTCAGTATCCGATAATCCCATCCTCAACAGGTGCTTCCTGAGGCGGCAGTGTCCTGTAAGAAAGCCAGTGAAGAGATGTAATTGTTTCTTACTAAGATCCAGATATCTTTTGGATCTTGCTGTTTCAAACTTCCGAAGGAACTCAGTGGAACGATCCATCCCTGGGAGATTCCGATAGAGTTTATCCCTCTCGGCCTCAAAGTGTTAACAGAATCACGGAAAATTCAATCGGAAATTAAAAAAATCTATTCCCACATCAAATTATCCGATTCGAGTGAAATTTAAATGTTGAAGATTCTTATACAGAATGTTCATGCAAAAATTCAAGAGGATCACATAATCAAAACTATAAAATTTTGATATTTCCCAAATTATCCATTTACTCTGAATAATTCAGAATTTGCCAGTTCTATCGAACTGAAATTTTTCATCTCAAGTCTTACACAAAATTGTGAGATAACAAACCTATTGCTCCACCAATGGACGAGCGCTCAACAGCAGGGCTTCTCTTGAATTTTGTTTACTTCATCCATAAGCCAATGATTCCATTTTCACAGAAACTTTATTTAACTCTATGTTGAATTTACTAGCTCTTACTCAGTCAGATCATCAGTCAGAGCTGTTGAGACGGAAATGTAATACCTCTGCCTAATTTTAGAATTGTACGTAGCACAAGGTCAATTTTAACACTAACAGTGGATTTCAAAAAGCTTGATGGGGCAATCAAATCGTTGAAAAATGAACTCACAATTGCACAGGAATGATGACATTCCAGTAATCATAATGATTGGAGTTTTATGAAACCTGGCTTAAGTTTACAATTGTTAGCCTATTCGTGTTGAAGAGTTTCGTGCTCCTGAGTACCTCAAAAGCTCGAAATACGGATTGCCATTGGTTGCGCAGAAGTACTGGAACAGCTCAGGAGCACGAAACTCTTCAAAACGAATCTATATTAATAAAACAGGATCTATGGTTACCGTCAAAATGCAATATCTTTCAAACGGCTGCACCAAATTGGATAATTCTTTTTTTGTTGTGTTTATAATTGCTAGGGCAAGGTTTATACAACAAAATATTTCCAAAAAATTGTTCAGAAAAAAATAAAAGGCTTTTCTTTTTCTTACGACCAATCAAGCAGTCATAGAATACATATTTATAGGTTATAATGATTTTGACATTTGGACAAAAAGTGAAGTTACATCGAGTGAATCGAAAATTTAAAATTTTAATCAGAAATAACGTATGAACTAACATATTATACAACAATTTTTTACTTATGCCATATTTTACAAATTTCAAACCTATGATGTATGAATGTATTTTGGATTGCCTGATGCCTGTATGCTTATGATCACAAATGAGATCAACAGGTGGCGCTGTAGTCGTTATATAGGTTATTCCCCTATTCTGCAATTAAACGGCTGGATCGAATTGAATGAATTATTGTGTATGCAGAACAACGTCTGTTGGGTCCGCTAGTAGTAAATATAACTCCTGGAGCATCACTGGTTCTATGTGCGTATACTGCGTATTATGAACGCCGAGGCTCATACTACTGAGTTATAAGCGGTTGCGCGCCCCTATGGACAGTCCGAAAAAATTAGGTTCCCAGGGGTAGCACCGTTCAATTCAAAATGGTGATTTTCACCGTATAATCTCGAAATAGCCACTTGATTTATGCATCGAAAGCTCCGCGCAGTGCATCGGGTACATTGTCGTCGGGCCGTAAATACCGTAATTCGAATTCAACGAGTCGATTATCCGGGCAATTAATCAAATTTATTGCAATTTATGCGGCGGACACCGATTTCGGGGATATTGTGACACCGGATGATTTATCTCGCCATTACCCGCTCATCAATATTCAAGAATGCAATTCGATTGATCGGTTTCAATACGTGTTTGATTACAGTATTTCAGTTATTTGATCGTGTAGGTAGGAGACATGGTGATAAATGAGTCGCGGACCGTCAGAGGCGTCTCACGGTTTCAATTCTTGATAAGAAAACGTCCCACATGTGACTGGTAAACATTTTCTTTTATTTCAAGTTTTCACTGTTCAGTTTCAGAGTCTCGATACATTTCAGAAACTGAATTGGTTTCAGGGACGAGATATCTTCGTCCCTGGAAGTTTGTAACCCAGAATCCCCTTAGTCGGAAACTGATGAACATACATTCTGTCCTTGATTTCTATAACCTACCGTTTTTAAATTTTTCGAATAAACTCGGTAGCAGATGAAAAACATTTGAAAAATCCGTTTTGCCATCCTTCGTTGAAAATGAATCGGTCTCTGTTCATCCGATTAAAATGATTGATACCTCATTTTATAGATAAATTAATTCTATACAAACTCCTTATCGTGACCACTTCCTTCCATAACCTACTGTTCTCGAAATTCTTCTAATAAACTTGGTAGCAGTTAAAAAAATTCGAAAAATCCATTCTTCCATCTATCGTTGGAAATAAATTGGTCTCTGTTCATCCAATTGAAATGATTGTTACCTCATTTAATAGGTAAATTCATTATCTACAAACGCCCTATTGATCACTTTTCTCTGGTATCATTATTGATGAGACTTAACCACGTTTTCCTAATTTTCTTAGTTTGGCATTATAAACTTGGCATATCCCAGATACAAGATAGCATAGACATTGAATTTTGTTTGATTTAATGTACTCTTCAAAATATGTATGTGAAATAATCCAGTATTGTGTTACTTCAATTCGGTGACAATTGGTATGAGAACGATTGGAATTGAAATCTTCTATCAATGAATTCATATCATTAGGTGTGGCCGCTCCTTTAAGCTGAACCGGTCCATTCTCGTGTATTACAGGGAGTCGTCGCTGGGATTTTTACATTGTAAACAGGCGAGAAAAATCTCACACCCGTTTAGCAATTTTGCCTTAGGGCGGATGGCGTACTCAGAAAATCGTAGGTCTATGAAAAAAAGGTGAGATGTGAGAAAATAGCTTAACGATGAGTCACCAGCCTGTTCTGAGGCATCCCTCCCTAAAGTGCCCACGGACAGCAAGGTTTACACACTTTCTGCTTCAATTGAAGAGTTCTTTTGAGAGGGTCAAGTTAAGCAATAAAGTAAAGAAGAAATCGAGTGAAAAAATTCCATAACGTTGTGAACAAAAGCTGATTTGTAATTGCTTCCACTTAGATCACCAAAAGTGATACCTATTTGCAGAAAAACATGACAACGCTGTAGAGCATTTATCATTCAAATAGTTGATGTCCTTGCAATCACACTTATGCAATCATAAAGTTTATCTCGAGATTATTAAATCAATCGAATCAAATAGTTTTGAGTGCACAGACTACTAGTGAATCACTCCATGAACATGTCCTTAGACAACGATATTTAGTTGAATTGAACAAAGAACAATCGGGAAATTGAAGGAAACCTACAGAACAGTCGAAGAAGCTTGCTATGTTTACACTTTACTTGACGTTGCAGAAAGATGGTTCAGACGCGGTGGTTTGACAGTTACATCACCTGGAAACGCTTGGCAAGAAGACGGCTCATTCGTTATCTTCGTAGATTATCAGTTTCCAGCCATATTTCCTTATTCCTTGGATAAAACCTACAAAAACATACACGAAGCGCTCCTGAAGACCACAAGAATCCACCCTTCAGAGCCTTTCTACCTGCTCAACATACTGGAGTCCGTCATGGACCCAATCTTGGACACGGTTTAAAACAATGAAGAGAAGAGTCGAGAAGAGTTACGACCATTTCTATAATAATATCTCCGTAGAGAAGGCCAAGTCGTTCGACGTAAAAATACCAGATGGTACCTACATCAAAGAACTGGACTCACAGCATGCAGACCAGATGAACAGAGTTTGGCCTCATCGTTTTGAGAATTCCGAAATGAAAGTAAGGGATTGGTTGAGCAAAAACGTTGGGTTTGGTTTGTTCCTGAAGGAAAACGACGAGCTGGTGTCCTGGGTTATGCAGGGTTATTTGGGGCATATCAATCTGCTTCAGACCGAAGAGGCGTATATGGGAAGAGGTTATGGAAAGGTTATGGCTTTAAAGATGGCGAAACATCTGGCTGAAAATGGACATGTTCCTGTAGCTTGTATTCTGATTGATAATGTCACTTCGCAACGTCTTTTTACGAAACTTGGTTCGAGAAGAAGTGTGACTCATATTTTATCTTATAAGTAAGTGTTATGAGTGAATAAAATGGTTAAATAATAGGTCTTTGATTTTGTATTATCAATGACAATCAAAGTCGATGATAGTTATAGTTCTATAGTCTTTTCTGCTCCCACAGAGCTGTTCTGACTACACCCTTCACAGATCGCCTTCCAGTTTCAGAGATCTGATGAAATCCAGTATCTGTGAATGCATCAACGAGGCTGGTTCCTCACTCTTACAAGTTTCTCGCCCAAGGCATTCTCTCCTTAGGCTCGCAATGCCAAAGCATTCCGTGACTAGCTGCATGAGGGTTTCTTCCACCTCCCCACAGAACCTACACTTGTCAGTGTCCCATCCTCAACAGGTGCTTCCTGAGGCGACAGTGTCCTGTAAGAAAGCCAGTGAGGAGGTGTAATTGTTTCTCACCAAGATCCAGATATTTCTTGGATCTTGATGTTTCAAAGTTCCAAAGGAACTTAATGGAATGATCAATCCCTGGGAGATTCAGCCAGAGTTTTTCCTTCTCGGTTTTCTCCTCCTCCAGAAACTCTTTATAGGTACTTTACCTATACAAATCGATGATCTGTCAAATATTTAGATTTCATTGTGACCATAAGACAGCTAAGTTTTTCTCAGGAATACTTCCTACTTTGTAGAGTTGATTGTTTTCGTTTTTGGTGAGCTGGCGTTTGTGTCATACCACTTTGTGAAATAAGCACACATAATATTCTTCAAAAAAATTTTCTCGGTAATTTATGGACACGGTCTCTCAGACGTCGCGTGCAACAAAAAAAGGAAAACATCAAATAAAGGCTAGAAACATTAAAAGATTCGTCACTCAATATTGTGGTATAGTCTAAACCTCAGTAATGAGTATTCGTGTTAACTACGGCAACACTGCAAAATAATTCATTATCGCATCATATTACACTGGTGTCAAGTGGAATTAAGTTAGTTTGCACTTGTGCTTAGCAGCGTACGGTTGTGCCAGAAATGGAGGACGATATTCTAGTTGAACTATCCAAGGAAGACGTATTGCAACTGAAAGAAACTTACAAAAAACACCGGAAAGTTTCTATGTTTACACGTTGATGGACGTTGCCATAAGATCTTGGGAAAATAAATCCTTAGTCGTAACATCTCCAGGAAAAGCCTGGCAGGTAGACGGGTCCATCGTCGTCTTTCTCAAACGAGTTACCAACGCGATTTTCCCTTTTTCCTTCGATAAAACTTATGGTAAGATCAGAGAAGCACTAATGAAAACCAAAAGGATCGACCCTTGTTCAGAAACGACCTTCCACAATATTTTAGGAAATCACGTAGATGTTATCTTGGACATAATTCGAGATATGGACAGAACCGTGTTTCGGAAAGATGAGAATTCTTTTACGCTATGACTTTAGAGCAAGCGAAAGCTCTGGACACGGACTGCCCTTCTGAATGTTATGTTAAGAAGTTGGATAGGAACCACGCCTTTCAAATGAACAGAGTTTGGCCGCATCGTTTTGAAAAATCGGAAGAAAACACTGGCTGAACTCATAGAAATCAACGGAGGCTTTGGTTTGTTCTTGAAGGAAGACGACTCCTTGGTGTCCTGGATTCTCCAAGGACCCTTAGGCATATGAATGTGCTACAAACCGAAGAAGGGTATAAAGGAAGAGGTTATGGTAAACTAATGTTGAAAACCATGGCGAAATATTTGGCGGAGAGAGGTATTGTTCCAGTTGCCACAGTTTTGACGCATAATACTGTTTCTAATAGGTTATTTAAGGGCCTTGGATTTGAAGTCGTGGAGAAGAGCTATTTCATCTTTACTAATAAGAAAAAAACAGCTTGATGAAATCGAATATTGTATTGGATATCGTGTAACTATTTTTGAGATATGTTCTAATTTCTTTTTGAATAAAATTATTCTTATTGAAGTCTGTTGGTGGTTTTATTAAAAAAATATCGAATGGTTTAATGGATCGTTGAAGAAACAAAAACATATTTATATTACCTCATTCAGATTGAGTTATATATACAGGGTGTCCCGTTATAAGACCGACAAACTTCTAGTGGACATTATAGATCATATTTTAGACAGATTCGACCCAAATCATATAATGCAAAATTGCTTCGTTAAGGAGCTAGTGCCCTTTGGAGATGACGTCCTGTCCACACTTTTTGTCACATATTCGCAAAACGGAGCCACATACAAGTGCTGAAAGTTTACACATTGACTAATATCAAATATACGCATCGATTAGATTGAGTGGGTTTCTTTCATGTCAAGCACAATCGTATCATTTGGAAGGGAGGCGAAGGGTATTTTTAGTTGAAACATTGAGTACTTAGTGAAAAGAGAGAAAATTTCAAAATCTATTTTTTTCAGAAATGGTGTGTCTGGACGTTTTTATACAGGAGAATCTTCTTTCAAGAAAAAAACATCAGAGTTTATGAATATGATGTAAATCTCGCGAAATAATGAAAGTTAGAAAGTTTCAACTAAAAATACCCATTGCCTCCCCAAATGATACGATTGTGCTTGACATGAAAGAAATGCACTCAATCTAATCGATGCGTATTTTTGATATTAGCCAATGTGTAAACTTTCAGCACTTTATGTGACTCCGTTTTGCGAATATGTGGCAAAAAGTGTGGACAGAACGTCATCTTCAAAGGGCACTAGCTCCTTAACGAAGCAATTTTTCATTATATGATCTGGGTCGAATCTGTCTAAAATACGATATATAATGTCCACTAGAAGTTTGTCGGTCTAATTACGGGACACCCTGTATAAACCTCATTCAGAATGAGTTATAAGATGAATTCTGTTTTTGAGTGTAAATTTCTACAGCAGTTTGAAGAAATAGTAACGGAAAGAGATTTTTATTGAAGAAATTGAATTTATGGCTAAAAATAAATATCCTTGAATTTATAAATAAAAAAACTATAGAAAAATCGTGATGTTGCTCCTCTTTGTTCGCCAAACTCAAAATGAATTCTTGGATTCTAATCAGAATTACATCATGCTTCAAATTGATCTCTCATTCCATCACCCGGTATATGATACCGCATAATAATTCGCTATCTATGTTAATTTTGCGGTCGTCAGATATTTGATACGAAGAAAACACTTTTTGTTTGTTAGTCATACTATGGTGCCTATAATTCAGTTTCGATATTCAGCAGAAACGAAACTTTTCTGCTTATCTGGATAAGAATGTTTTTACAACCTTTGAAGAATTTTGGCCACTACTCTCCATAGGGAAGGACATTCATCGAGATATCGTGGTTTCTCAACCGGATGAACCTGACCTGGGAATGAGGAGAATTCCCTTAGTTCGTATTCGTGCTTCGTAGCTTTAAGTTGATCGAAATTCAGATGGATATCCTGGTGGAATTGTCTAAAAATGATGTGTTGCATCTCAAAGAAATGTACGGTCAAACTCCCGAAGCTTTCTATGTCAGCACATTGATGGACGTTGCTTTAAGATCCTGGGGGAAGAAGGCTTTAACCGTCACATCTCCAGGAGATGCTTGGGAGGAAGATGGATCCATTGTAGTCTTCTTCAACAGGAGTAGCACATCCATATTTCCATTTTCCCTGGATAGATCCAACAGGAAAATAGGCAAGCACTTCTGAAGACCAAAAGAATTGACGCTTGTTCTGAGTTGAAATTTCACAATATTTTGGAGAATTATGCTGATGTTATCTCGACTATTATTCGAGATATGGACAGGGTGGTTACACCAAGAATGTAACCTTATTCTATGTCATGGACATAGAGGAAGCCAGAGCTCTGGATACACAAATACCAGCAGGGACCTACGTGAAGAAGCTAGACAGAAGCCATGGATTTCAAATCAACAACATCTGGCCACATAAGTGTGAGAATTCCTTGGAAATCATAGAAGATCTGATAGAAAGAAACGTAGGGTTTGGCCTGTTTTTACAGGAGAATGACTTTTTGGTATCTTGGATTCTTCAAGGTCATCTGGGTCATATGAATGTGCTTCAAACTGAAGAAGATTATAAGAGAAGAGGATATGGTAAGCTGATGTTGAAGATTATGGCCAAGCACTTGGCTGTCAGAGGAATCGTTCCTGTTTCTACTGTGTTGATTGACAATGTTGTTTCTAATACGTTGTTTCAAAGAGTGGGGTTTAGGGTATTGGAAAAGAGTTACTGGTTCGTGACTAATGTGAACTGTGATTGAAATAAACGAAAGAATTGAGAGATTGTTTACAAAAAGACATAACTGGTGAATTTCAATGGATAAATGTGCTGTCTTCTAGATTTGGCTGTAGGATATGAATTTTTGAATAAAACTTAAGGCTTTCCAGTTGCTTTATAAAAAATTTCCAAAGTTCGTCGGGGTTAACAATATATAATTTCTACTTTCATATTTCACAATTTCTTCTGCTTAATCCATTTGAAACCTTTTTATTGACAACTGCCATTGGTGCCGGCATAAACACATTACATATTCCAACGGTGTCAAGTTGCAGCTTCTTGGCAGCCAGTTGAAGTTACCATTTTGGCAAATTGAAAGATCATCAAACGTTTATCGCAAAACATCGTTTGTGGCATGAAATATGTGGCTAGTAATAATGTACACATTCTATACCTTCACGTTTCAGTGATATTTGCTCAGTTCAAAACTTTGCAACTATCGCAAAGTAAAATTAACACATAACTTTTATCTACAATTTATTCCATTTCGCACATTTCTGACAACATACCTACTAATTATATCTCGAAGAGAATCAGCGAGAAAACGACATTATTTCTTATCTCGACTGTAATGAAAATTACGTTAGGTGAATGAGCTTATCTTGAAATTTGAAAAGTTATCTAATGCAATAGCGCTGATAATATTGTGGTTTTGTGTTTTTCTCAGATACAAATTGCAATGTGGGAATTTTGATAAGATTATAGTTATTTAATCAACTAGGTTATTGAAGATAGCGACTAATGGTTAAGATATTTTAACGCGTGACCGGAGCGAACGCGTTAATAGTTCGAGACCATTAGTCGCTCGATTAATAACCGAGTTGATTATAAAATTTTTCCGACGATCTCAATATGTGTTTGTTTGAGTTCTCGATTGAAATACATTTTCAATTTGCACAAGACTTACTTTCTTGGTTAAAATTGCTATAAAGGATTTATTAAGTTTATAGTACACTGGTTTTCCAATCTGAACATGTTCACAAACTGTGCATTCGGCATTTCTTCAATCTGAATATTTTTTGGGCATCCGGCATTATTAATGGATTCATTTGATCACGCAACCTTTTCCTTCCAATTCTCATAAAGTTCCTACTGTAAAAAAGAATGATTTTCAGGTCATGTATATTATTGAACAATGTTTTACCTGTTATGATTTTCTTCCGATTACAATCCAATAAACGAAGCCATATTATTTTTATTCATCATGGATTTCTTATATTAAAACGTTGTTGTTCGTTCTAAAATGAACAAACCATTCAACGTAACCTCACAATATGTTATTCGATGATGCTTCCGATCATCCGTCGAGTACTCGTGATTATTTAACAATTTCTGTAAGCTACAGATCCCTCAAAAAGGTCAAGAATTGCAATTTTCCTGTAAGCTTATGAAAAGTTACAGATTGGCTTGCAGATGGAAGCAGAATACCACAATAAACTTCCTTTATTTCTTTTCCGAGTACCAACAGGACCTTCAAACTCTTTCAGCATATTAATTCAATACCTCGAAGCAACACAAATCATAAAAATCATACGATTTTGATAGCCCATTACCAAGAACACGACGCGACAAGCCAAAACACTCAAAACCACCAGCGGAATTCCTCAAAACTCCAGCAAGAAACGTTTCTCGGAAGAACGGGATGATAAATCGAAATGACATCAAAACAAAAAGTCGAAACTAAGAACATAAGGCCGGCTGATGCCCTCATCGGTGGCAAAAACACCGAAGGCGTACTCTTAGCCCGAACGGAATCAAACTAATTTCCCAATTCGTAGAACGACCGGCCAATTACCGACCGCTCCGAAAACCGCAAAAGCAGAAGAAGAGTGCGCTTTGATGCTGATAGATGGACCTCATGTAACATTACCCAATTATGTTGTCGATGGGATGAAAAAATAAATTGTGCTTTCTATGGTCGTGTTCAACGAGCCTGCACCAGCAAATTAGGGGGAAGAGAAGTTAAACGGAGTCAATCGACGATGTGATATTGTTTTTCTGCTTGGAGGAATGAGTCCAGCAGTTTTCCGACTTATGGTGGTATTCTGCTTTCATCTGTAAGCCAATCTGTAACTTTCATAAGCTTACAGGAAAATTGCAATTCTGGACCTCTTTAAGGGATCTGTAGCTTACAGAAATCGTTAAATATTTACGAGTACTCGACGGGTGATCGGAAGCATTATCGAATGACATATTGTGAGGTTACGTTGAATGGTTTGTTTATTTTAGGACGAACATCAACGTTTTAATATAAGAAATTCATGATGAATAAAAATAATATGGCTTTGTTTATTGGATTCTTATCGGAAGAAAATCATAGCAGGTGAAACATTGTTCAATAATATACATGACCTGAAAATCATTTTTTTAAAGTAGGAACTTTATGAGAATTGAAAGGAAGAGGTTGCGTGATCAAATGAATCCATTTGAAGTGCCGGATGCCCAGAAAATGTTCAAATTGAAGAAATACCGAATGCTCAGTTTGTGAACAGGTTCAGATTGAAGAACCAGTGTACTATTAACTTAATAGATGCTCTACGGTAATTTTACCCAAGTTTTTCTTTCCTGTTTCAATTTATTGGATGAAAGAAACAAACGCAAACTACATTCAGATAAATGTATTTTCAAATTCAAATCAAAACCATTTACTCATAATACATAAAGTCGCATGATCAAATCTTACGATTGAAGGTTATGTTTTCGACGAGTAGTTCAAAAGTGACACTGTAAATAAGAAAGTTACAGGGACCATTCCAGAATTGCTTTATTTACGAATATGTAAGTCGGCCAGTTACAGATCAATCGTACGCTACAGTATCGTAATACACCAGATTCATACAAAGAATCCATGCATACATTTTTGCTACAAAACTACAACATCTACCTGTCTGAGGGTTCACAAAGTATGATGAAAGTATGAATGAGACACCCTGTATGCAAGTAGAAATAGTATGTTGTTCACCAACGACTTGATCTTTCGATTGTATCCATTATTGTTCAATTAATCTCTTCGTAGATAAAGCCAAGTTTCAATTTTGGATGTTCCTGTGGAGTTGTAACATTACTCGTATTCTGAATACTTTGTGCGAAGTAGTAGCAATTGAACAATGAAATAGGTCATTATTGATCAATTTCGTTCACGTTGAACTCACCGTTCAATTTGGTTCGACGAAAAATTAATTTTATGATTAAAAACAAATTTTAAAAATATGTTTTTCATTCGATTTATATCCTGCTTTAATTTTGAGACATTTATATCAAAGCGTCTTCATTCAGAATTACATTCCTCATTCCCAACATCAGATCTCCACGGTAATGGTAGTTTTTTACTCGAATATCTCTCGATTAACCCAAGACGTCATAAACTCGCCCATCTAGAGATTTCGAGTCGGCTCGCAATCCTAAGTCCGTAATGCGACAATAATGACGTTGGCCAGCCTGAAGCCGATTACAGCAAGCGTGTGAAATCGAGCGGGGGTACCAACACAACTGACCCGAAGCATCTATGATACAACATATCGTCCGGTCGTAATATAATAAAAGCAAAATGACGGTACGACCTCAAGCTCTTGAGTACGACGTACGACCTTGGAGCAGCCTTGCGATGGTCACAAAGGGGCAGAGAGGGTAAGGATGGTATCTCTTCACTCTCCGTCCTTCCATTTCGCTACCGTTCTCGGCAAAAAGTTTATTAGATGTTGATTGTTGATCGCAAGATGGGACGTTCAACGGCATTCTGATATCTACAGGGGATTCTGTGTTCGAATAATGATGATATGAAATGAGAATATGTATCGGGTTTTCTAATAAAGACTCTGTAGTATTTTATATGGACTCTAATATTTCGTTTGACTTAGATTTAAACAAATATTCAGTCTAGATCTATATTTAGAGAATATCCCTAAATTGCACAGGGAAATTTGTAGTTAAAGTCTGCCTAGCAACCGCCCCAGGTTCAAGTGGTACTTGATAGTTTGAATAATGGTTGTGCACACCCAATATATTGAATAATTTAAAGGGTCTGATCGACCTAACGTAACAGTTCAGGCAGTGTATTGGTAAAAGTCGAACCTTTAACACACTCTCAAACAGAGAATCCTCTTTCAAATCAGTGCATTCAAAAGTAAATGTATCACTAACTCAAAGCTGAGAGTTCTAGTGATCATTGCATTAGGTGGTTATTGAATAGCTTTTAAGTGGAAAGTGTTTAATTTCAATCACGCATCTAATCATCATTATATTTTGTCAACAGCAGAATGAAAATAAGTGTATTTTCGTGTTCCTACAACGTAGGACAATTATTGAAAAATTCAAGGGTCTCTCAAGACGGATCGAAATAATCAAGATATTTTTCATAGTCCTCCAGGTAGGATAATTTTCATGGTCCTTCGAGCCACATATAGAGTCGATATTCTTCAGACTTGAATACTTTTTTTAATGAAACGTGAACTTTTTGAGATATTTCAAGAGTTTTATGTTGGTTCTGAGCTTTTCCAAAGTTGTCAGCTTGTTGGCATAAATCAACGACTCAACTTTACCCCAAAGAAAATAATCCAGAGGCGTTAGATCGATTGAATTAGACAGCCAATCGACTGAACGTGAGTACTTGAAATAGCACTTACACTTCAATCAATCGAGTGTGAGGTGCGCTGTTCAAGTTCAACGGCTTTTTCATTTTCTTCAACCCATCTCGTATGGTAACGCACAACAGACCTTAGAAATATATCTAATATAGGGGTTTCCAATAAGAGGTGTTATTTTGATATTAAAAAAAAATCCATTTTTCAATATAAATGATCGGATGTTTATTTCATTATAAAGAAGAAGCTATGCCGCTAATAGTGGAAAATAACATCAGGCAAATGACCACCACGACCACGCCTACAGGACCATATCCTCTTGATGAAATTTTCCATAACCAAATCACAAAGTGGCTGCCCTATGTCCTCGATAGTCTCACGAATTCCATCTTGAAGATCTTGAATCGACGCTGGGCTATTGGCGTAGACCTTCTCTTTCACTTGGCCTCAAAGGAAGAAGTCGCAAGGTGTTAAATCACAAGATCTCGGTGGCCAATAGTGATCACCTCTTCGAGAGATAACACGGTCCGGAAACTTTTCCCTCAAAAGATCAATGGTTGGCTTGAGTTCTTGTGTTAACTGAACTATATAAGCCTTAAGACCCAAATATTTATGCAAAATACGGTGTAATGACGTTTGGGGAATGCCTAATTCCAAAGAACGACGAGGAATAGACAAACCTGGGTTTTCTTCAACACTACAGCAGAAATATTTTAGGCTGTTCCTGAGCGACGTGCACGGATTTTATCTTCACATCACTAACTTTTCCCAAGAGCTCGAATTTGCCACCAATTTCTTTATTGCGGTCTGCCAAGGTGCTTCACGACGAACCAAAAATGTTCGAGTTTTACGAACCGTCTCTGCCAAATTTTCACCATTTCTATAGTGAATTTCAATAATTTCAATGCGTTCTTGAAGCTTGTATCGTTCCATTTTTATTAATGGCGTAGTTTCAACTTGTCAAATGTCAAAAAACGACAGCTTCAAACGTGATATCTACCGAATTAGCGGGCTATTCAAAATAACACCTCTTATTAGGAAACCCTTCATAATCTATGAGTGGAACATTGTTCTCGTAGTTAATTTTGAAAAAATTGGGCCAATGATTACTGTGGACCAAAAATCATATTGAATTGCCCATATTTGGAGATGCATTAGTGGCTTCGAAATAGCTATGTTAATCTCCATGTTGAAGCTTCAATTGTCCACGCAATAAAATATGGAAATTATAGACTAATTTCAATATTCCCAAATCATAAATTCTCAACGGAAAACCATCAGTTCCTACAAGATTGCATCTTTTATCTTAGAGCCGAAATCTGATACCATCATCATACAGAATCCTATCGACGTGAATTATCGGCTTATTTCAATTCTCATACCAGGATGTCGAAATTCATCGAAACCTACGATCGCATAGAGATCTTCCATCTCCGACAAGCCAAATACGAATAATCTAATCGGCCAGCAATTTTCCATCGCCCAAAATCTCTGGAATTGCCGTCATTACGAAAGACGCATCACATCGTAGTAGAGAGTTAATCAGAGAAAACGTGACGCATCTCTCGGATGGCCGAGATGGTGGTACCTTGCCGGTGTTTTGACTCCGATCTAGTTGGCGAGAGAGTTGGTTCACCTCTGTGTTCGCCGACAACCTTCACAAGGTTACCGGCCGCGGAGTTTGTTCATAGATTGTAGGTACCAACTAGAGATGAGCGACATTTTCATGTCACGGCGATTTGGTCACAGTGATTTGGGAATCGCGGTGATTGAAAGTATTTTTTACAAGACCATCGGAAAAAGTTCATATCGAGAGTGCGAATGGAATCCTAATAAGCCATAGTTGGAACCGAATTTCATTTTACACTGATTGATAGGTATCAAAAATGGGAATTAAAACATTTCGTAATCAATCTGCTATTTCGTGAATCGGATCACTTTTTTGGCACTTGAAATATGTAGAGGGAATAATATTTATTCTCTTGAATTGAGAGCTAACAAAATACAATACATGAAACAAAAAAGTCCTTAGCTGAGGTTGGTGCAAAACGGGGTACCATACTATTCTGGCGTATGATACCAGAGCACAGGGAAAAACTTCAGTATAAAAAACGCTGTCTCGCCGTTTTTACAAAGTTGAAACTTAAAACTATTCGAATAAATACCTTCAATATTTAGATACAAAATACGTGCTCTTGGGCCAGAAGGGTGTTTCAAACCAGACCTGGCATTCCAAGTGATGATTTTTTGAATCTTTTGTTCTTCTAAGACCGCTACAGGACCCTATTGAAGGGTAATCATCTCCCATAGATTTAAACAGTGGTATTTCATCCTAAATATCGAATTCAATTCCGGAATAACGATAAAAATTGTACGACAAACTTATGTCAAAACGACATTATATTAATATTAATCAGTAAAACTCAACAAATATTAAACTCCGCTAGTCTCGTCAACGTTCAAAGAATCTACAGGAGGTTATAACGTCCAGGACTCCAGGGCATCCACAGACAGCTTTTTCGTCCTATTGTGGCATTCGAGGGCCGCACAATACACGATCTGGCGTATTGCTTCTGGTGCTATAAGCGGAGCAACGCCATCTCTTGAGAATTCTCACGAATAATCTCCCATTGCATGAATATTGAAGGAAGTATTTAGATCCAAATACTTTTTGGACCTTGCAGGTTTATAGAGTTCCAAAGGAACTTTTTGGAATGATTCATTACTTGAAGATTCTTCTAGACTTCTCTTTCAGTCTCTTCCTTCTCCAAAACTATTTGTATGGGTGCATTTGCCTTTACTACAGAAGTTTTCTGGGCCAGTAAAAGGTGTTTATACTTACTTTATGGCTAGTCTGTTTGCCTCTATTTCCTTTGAAATCTGATTGGCCAGAAAGCCAGACCAAAAAGTCTGCATAAGCATAAGGAGACCTTGTTGCTCCTTATGTTGAATTTCTTGTCGTTCAGATATCAAAAGAAATGAAGTGGTTGAAACACTAGCCAAGATAATTCCAAACTCCTTTGGAACTTTGAGCCTGCAAGGTACGAAAAGTATTTGGTTGTCAGTAAGAATAATATACGCCTCCTCACTGGCTTTCTAACAGAAGGTAGCCGCCTTAAAAAGCATATGATGATAATTGACTTAACAAAAACTGACAAGTGTAGATTCTGTAGGAAAGATTCAGTTACATAATGCCTCGCAATTCTGAGTCTGCCCAAAGGACAGAAGAATTATAGGAGGATCGTAGATCTAACCTTCTTGTTGCCTATCATTTTCTAGAGTCCATTGAAGCTCTCGAACTGGAAGGCACCTTCAGCAGAATAGACCTAGAGAATCTAACCTCATCAACAATCTTCAAACTCTTCAACTCCTAGCATCTCTATCATTTGCTTCTACCCAGTAGGAAAAGCCCTCTGGTACCTATAAAACGGCAGAAATAAAATCATCTAAGATGGCGACGTACCACACCGATTTTATTAGCCAATTCGCAGCATCGCTCCTAATGAAATCTAATAACAACTGGAATTGGCACCGCTGCCGTCTCATTCTTAACACCGCCGCGTAAATCTGCCGATCAGAACGAAGAACGGAGTAGCGATCTATCGTTGGCATGTGACAAAAACAGGAGTTAACAACCTGACGGCGTGAAACATGTATGAACCGAACCCGTGAATCCGTGTGAAGATTCTCTCTACAGCATCTCGTGACGTGAGATCGACTTTTGCACGGCTGATAACGTTTGTGTGTGAATTGCGGATAGGTACCATCGACGTACGTTACGATGTTTTCGTTCGGTCTAGAGGTGAGTATCCGGTGATTTTCGAACATAGAAGTCGCCGCGATCACAGTGACAGCCTCTGGCACTCTTATAGCAGCTTTTACTCGATGACATAGAAGTTCAAGCCTTCAATAGAAGCTTTGCTATCAGAATTGATCACTATGTTACACCTTTGACAGCTCTTTCCCAGGTTGCAATCTATCTATATTTCGATCTGAAAAACACTAGAATCGGAGTCTAACGATAGTATACACTCGGATTTTGGCCTGTGTACTCAATCGCAGACACCTATCGTAGTTTTAGAACCATCTGTATACCATCTATTTATTTGCTCATTGAAAAGGTTCATTCTAACAACAGTTCATTAGAAACTTGTGGAAAGATACCAATAATGCCTTTAACTCATGTATCTTGAATAACAACTATCTGTCTTTGCTTTAACTGGCCATTTAATTGTAAGGTTCCCAGTCTCTATTTCTTCCTTGAAGTACAGGGCCACGAACGTCAATGCTAAAATATGTAGGTATCTTACCTCTAAGTCATGGGACGACAAATGCCAAAGAATTCCGTAACTAGGTGAATGAGGGTTTCTTCCTCCTCCCCACAGAACCTACACTCGTCAGTGTCCGACAATCCCATCCTTAACAGGTGCTTTCTAAGGCGATAGTGTCCTGTGAGAAAGCCAGTGAGGTGGTGTAATTGTTTCTTACCAAGATCCAGATATCTTTTGGATTTTGCTGTTTCAAAGTTTCGAAGGAATTTAGTGGAATCATCCATCCCTGGGAGATTCAGCCAGAGTTGTTCCCTCTCGGCTTTCTCCTTCTCCAGAAACTTCTTATAGGTACCTTTTTCGCATCATTGGACTATAGAAATAGAAAGCCCTTTATTTTCCATCGACCAACAAGGTATAGAAAAAGTCACTAAAATTAGTAACATGATATTACCAAAAAAAAAACAATTTAAAGTTTCAAATTTTCAGATCTTTTCTCTCAAAAAATTCCTCCCAGCTGTAAAAAGTTTGGCTGACAACAAACTCACTCAGTTTTCTCCTGAAACGAACGAGATCAGATACATAGTATATAACAAAGTCGCTTTCTCTGTCCCTTTGTATGCTTAAATCTTTGAAACTACGCAACGGATTTTGATGCGTTTTTTTAATAGATAGAGTGATTCAAGAGGAAGGTTTATATCCATTAAATAGTAGTAGTAGTAGAGAAGTACTGTTATTTTTGAGGTTTCTAATGTGATGTCCGTGCGAAGCCGGGGCGGGTCGCTAGTATTATATATTTTTATGGGCACCACGATGAAAGAGTTGTGGGTTTTCGTGAGCCCATGTGCAGGTATTCTAAGGTCGTTTCTGGATCTTGTGTTGAAATTATGAGTGTAACCATTAATGGTGTGCTTTTCTTTGTTCTTGTGCACATCATCTCAGTTGTCTTGTCAAATCTATTATTGCTACAATAAGGTTTTCCCAACTTGTCGATGTGTTATCCAAGAGAAAACTCTGATATGGCGCATCTCTGGAGACGTCACGCCAGCAATTACCCGTGGGATTCCGTTCTGTGCATCTCCCTCGCATACCTCGGGTGAGAGAGAAGGAGCAGCCCACGGAGTAGAATACGTCGTGTGCACAATAATTACGCACACACATTCGCATAGCGTGTGCATTTATTTATTCAAATTCGTGACGTGACTGCGATCTCTCGCTGATCTATGAGAACTGCTCACCGGACCGGTGCAGGCTAGGCTAGCTGATTTCGCTGCCGGCCTTAAGGAGGGTTCGCGGACCTTCAACCGGCGTTAAAGGTGTTTCAATAAGCGCGAAAGATTTCAGTGTTCGATACGACTTGGTTTTCTGGAGGAAGGAATTGAAATATTTATTGATTTAGAAGATATGCATTTGGGAATTATGAAGGAATCGTAAAAGACCGGCATGGTACTTTTTTGACAACATTTTCTATAACGTTATGGAATACCTACATGTGTTGGTATTTCATTAATACAAAGTCTAATGTCGACTTTAAATGCTGCGATGGTTAAAAGCTTATCGGCATAAACCTGTAACTTTGGATAACTCTACAGCCAGAAGTCTAAAGGTTGACGCTCACTTGGACGAGACGAGACGAAGCGAAGAGTTTGTTTCCGCAGGCACGATTTGCACTGAATCAAATGGGTAGACGCTCACTTGGGAGGCGCAAAGCGAAAATCAGAATCGTTAGGCGCTAGTCCCAGGCGAACTGACGCGTCGCTTCGTCTCGTCTCGTCCAAGTGAGCGTCAACCTTAAGGCTTTAAATTTTGTTTGCAAAATTAGAAAGTTGCTCAATTAATTAATCATCTTCGCTGTTCATGGTTTACTGGCAGAAGCTGTTGAGTCTGTTGGATTCTGTAGGCATGCATTTGTGGGAATGCTCCATATTTACTAACTCCTATCTGTCAACTTACGATCTGATCATGTGACATTATAACTGACAATTGGCATACAATTAAAATTTTGAGCCTTAATTGAAACATCATTCATTTTAACTCTTTCGTTATGATCTAAGTAAAAGGTTTTCCAATAAGAGGTGTTATTTGATCTTCAAAGAAATATGCCATTTTTCAATATGAATGATCGGATGTTTTTTCATTATAAAGAAGAAGCTATGCCGTTAATAGTGGAAAATAATATCAGACAAATGACCACCACGACCACGCCTACAGGACCATACCCTTTTAATGAAATTTTACATAACCAAATCGCAAAGTGGTTGCCCTATGTCCTCGATAGCCTCACGAATTCCATCTTTGAGGTCTTGAATCGACTCTGGGCTATTGGCGTAGACCTTCTCTTTCTCGTGGCCCCAAAGGAAGAAGTCGCAAGGTGTTAAATCACAAGATCTCGGTGGCCAATTGTAATCAACTCTAACGGGGAAACTTTTCCCGCAAAAGATCAATGGCTTCGACGTAGTTGATGATCGGCCGGCTTGAGTTCTTGTGTTAACTGAACTTTATTACGTATTACTGAACATATTTGAAATACGGTGACGTTTGTGAAATGCCTAATTCCAAAGAACGACGAGGAATGGACAAAACTGGGTTTTCTTCAACTCTTTTAGCTAGACCAGCAATATACTCGGCTGTTCTTGATCGACGTGCACGGGTTTTATACTTCACATCACTAACTTGTCCCAACAGATCGAATTTTTCCATCAACTTCTTTATTGCGGTCCGACAAGGTGCTTCACGACAACCCAAAAAAGTTCGAGTTTTACGAAGCCTCTCTGCCAAATTTTCCTCATTTTTATAGTGAATTTTGATAATTTCAATGCGTTCTTGAAGCGTGTATCGTTCCATCTTTATCAATGCCGTAGTTTTTACTGGTCAAATGTCAAAAAATGACAGCTTCAAACGTGACATCTAAAAAAGGGCCGATCCATTCAGAAGAAACCGAAAACCGCCTTTTCATCTTTCCCATCTGTGACCAATGAAAAACAGAAACAACTCAATCAGACACCGTCAATCCATCCGCCGCAAGAAGATCTTCCGGCTAAGAAGAAGCATGTCAAATATCCCGACACCTATCAACACTTGGATTTATATTTCATCCGCGTCGAAATACATGAAAGTGAACAAGACAGCAATTTCCGCCACCGACCTAACTCAAATAAGCCGATAAAAATGATCCTGTGGGAATGTCTCTGCCCGTACCCGACCGACAACGCGGTTTCTCGTCGGACAGGAATTTTCGCAGCTCGACGAGAATTCTAACAAGTAATAATTCCGCTAATTGTGCAAATAGGATGTGCATTAGTCCGTTTTTATGGGGAGATGCGCTCAGGATGCGATGCGGATATGATCTTGTGTACACAGAGGGAGATTTTGAGTCGTTCGAGTACGTAGGTTAATCACCTCGCTGGAAAGTAGTGGGCGAGTTACTGAGTATGAAACTCCGGGTCTGGGTTCGAATCCCAAACTCTCGTAATAATTATAAAAATTCAAGAAAAACCCTGAGCATGAGTCCATTATTTCGAAAAAACCTTATAGGTTTTCTCTCCCAGTCTCTAAAACAGAAATAATTTAAAAATTTTTTTTAAAGATAAAGTGCTCCTGTGAGAATCTTTGCACTCATTTATCAGGAGGAAATTGGTCTTGAAAAAAATTGTTGCCTAACAGTAAAAATGAAAAAAGAAATAAATGAAAAGGACAATGTAACGTTTCGTTGTCTATATCATACACCTTCTTCAGACAAACTTGTAGAATCTTCAGAATTGTGTGTTTTTTCATTTGCAGTCTAATTTTACAAGTTTGTCTGAAGAAGGTGTCTGACAGAGACACCGGAACGTTACATTGTCCTTTTCATTTATTTCCTTTCTCAGTTTTACTGTTAGGCAACAATTTTTTTAAGTCCAATTTGCTCCTGACAAATAGATGCAAAGATTCTCGCAGGAGCACTTCATCTTAATTGAAATTCTTTTCAATCATTTCTGTTTCAGAGACTGGGAGTGAAAACCTATAACGTTTTTTAGAAATTCAGAATACCCCCAGAATATATTTCAATCGATATTAGGACTATTATTACCTGAAAATATTAAACGGAATTTGAGATAAATTCCCATTATATAAATCTCAGCACATTCTGAAATTTTGCATGAACATTCAGTATATCAGTTTTGATTCCCAAAATAAATTTCACTTGAAAGGGTTATCCTGTCATGGGAATATAGAGATTCTTCTTTTCCAATTGAATTTTTTATGGTTCCGTTGACACTATGACTACAAAATTCTGCATGAACATTCAGTGTATCAATCTTTATATTTATAAAATAAATTTTATTCGAATCGGATATTTTTTTTGAGATATGGAGTTTATTCTTTCCAATATTTCAATTGAATTTTCTCTGGTTCTGTTCACATTATGGCCACAAAATTTCGTATGAGGCTTTTTATGGGCATCTTGCATATGGCCGCAACATTTCATTTGGATGGGTTTCGTTTTGTCGGAGATATTGATAAAAAAATTTGAATGGTCATATTTTATGGAAAACCCCGCACGATTTGGCTGGTTAACGAACTTAACCGAGTCATTTGAGAACCGAATTCACCCTGAAAATTTCAAGTCCTTAGGACAATTCCTTCGAAAGTTATTGTGCCAACAGCCGAACGGACGGCCTCACGGACAGAATTGAATTTGACCACGAATTCGTCATCAGGTAGAACTCTATCGTTTGAAGCATTTTCGGCTCAAAACTCGAAAATTACAGATATTTCGGCAAAACGATATAGCATTCGTTTAAGAAGAACGAGGGCTCAATAAAAAGAGCATTGTTTCATTTGAAAAAACCATGACTTCAAAGTGTCAGCATTAGTCTTTTTTTCAGTATTTGTCATTTTTTATACTTTGCCTTCTTCGCTTCTCATTTTTCACGTACATGAGCGGGTGGCGAATATCATACATGGGTAGTTTCTCTCCGAGAATTTCTGATGAGTATAATAATGACTTCCAAGTACTTCAGAAAGTGTATTCATTTCGTCCCTTCAATTGAAAACATCGCAAGGAAGTTCATCATCCCGAAATACTCGTCGAATAGGCATTCCGAGAAGAAATGACCAAACTCGAACCATCAATTTTTTCGATGCACTGCGAACCGTAATCACCACCTCATCCGATGGAATTGTTCACGAAAATACGAGAGATTCGACGGTTCCGCCGTTATATTAACTTTTTTCACGAACATTACGTGCGTTATTATTAACGGTAACTACGGGAAAAACGTAAATAATTGCGTCCGCTCAACCTGTTGGAGCGCCCGAATCTGAGCTCTCGAACGTCACGGATGCACCGCATATCAAAAACGCTCGAATTTCGAGGCAAAAAGTTGCGGAAAGTTCTGCGAATTTGGAGGCAGCGAAAATGATATCGTTCGATACTGTGGAGCGATAATTGACGGTCTTCCAGGAAGTGTCGTTCTGAAGATCGAGTTTTTCCGAGAACGGGGGTAAGACTTTTATTGGCGAACCAAGGAGTTAATTAATTAATTACCAAACTTCAGTCGGGAAAGGATTCTTGTCGAACGACGTGCTTTGCATTCGTGCGGTAGATAGGTTCGTTAAAACTCTTCAGCGGTTGCGTTCGAGATCGTATGAAATATCATCACGTTCGATTGGGTTTTTGATATCTTAAGATGTTTTTATGTTGGTCGAAATTGAAGCAATTACGAACATGGTCCTTCACGCCGGATCGATCATATTTCGAAGTATTGTCACGTTTTTTCACCGTTATGCCAGAATATACGTCTTTATATACATATCAACAGCGACATTGGAATTATTTCTTTCCGATTAAAAAAGAAAATTGTTGAAGTTGGTGGCCAATTTTCTCAAAATACAATACACGGTAAAAATGGATGAAGACTCTTCTATATTTTATGGAAGCAATCACTAGACGCGTTACTTCTTTCCCTTTTTCTCTCACGTGGCATATGATCCCATTAAGCGATATTTACGAGAGAACTCGACACTCGAAAAAAACGAGCGAACGATAAAGAAACGCGGGAGAAGCTGCGATCTGGCCGGTAAAGATTCAATTTTATCTCTTTTACCCGAGAAAGACATCTCGCGTCACGCAACATCTCGTATTAGAGTGGTTGCACTACATCGTCTGCGTTTGAAATTTCTCTTTAATCGAAATCGTACTTATGCTCGATGGGATTCTTGTCTGGCGAATTTGCTGGCCACTTGTGGCTCTGGAAAGAATGAAAATAGAATAAAAATTGTGTTCAATTCGTTAGACCTGCAACTTTTGAACCTTGGTTGAACCTTAACGAGCTTGCATGCGTTGATTGAATATTGGAAACGTTTCAGCAACGTTACACTGATCGAGTCACTCTAGAAAGAATGAAAATAGAATGGAAACTGTGTTTACTTCGTTAGACCTGCAACTTTTGAACCTAGGTTGAACCTCAACGAGCTTGCATGCGTTGATTGAATATTGGAAACGTCTTAGCAACGTTATACTGATTGAATCGCTCTGGAAAGAATGAAGATAGAATGAAAACTGTGTTTACTTCGTAAGACCTGCAACTTTCAAACTTAGGTTAAACCTCAACGAGCTTGCATGCGTTGATTGAATATTGGAAACGTTTCAGCAACGTTTTACTGATTGAGTCGCTCTATTAAGAATGAAAAATGTGTGTACTTTGTTAGACCTGCAACTTTTGAACCTAGGTTAAACCTCCACGAGCTTGCATGCGTTGATTGAATATTGGAAAGGTTTCAGCAACGTTATACGGATTGAGTCGCTCTAGAAAGAATGAAAACTGTGTTTACTTCGTTAGACCTGCAACTTTTTAACCTAGGTTAAACCTATACGAGCTTGCATGCGTTGATAGAATATTGGAAACGTTTCAGCAACGTTATACGGATTGAGTCGCTCTGGAAAGAATGAAAACAGAATGAAAACTGTGTTTACTTCGTTAGACCTGCAACTTTTGAACCTAGGTTAAACCTACACGAGCTTGCATGCGTTGATTGAATATTGGAAACGTTTCAGCAACGTTATACTGAGTCGCTCTGGAAAGAATGAAAACTGTGTTTACTTCGTTAGACCTGCAACTTTCGAACCTAGACCTCTACGACCTTGCACGAGTTCATCGAGCATTATCACTCTGGCCCAGAGAAAGACATCATCGTCGATTTTTGCTCATCGAAAGTGGCAACGCGTCACGCAACAGATGACCAGTTGCACGTCATCTCGGTCGTAAACGGGCATCAAGAGAAGCCTCGGATTTCAATTTTCTAACGATAATCGACGTTCGCGTGTACGGCAGAGATCGGGCGGGGGCAAAAAAGGCGCGCGGAGTAGAGAGCGAAGGACGGCCCGCGGGGGCCGACGGCGATGCTCCCGAGCAAATTGAGCGGCCGCGGCGGTAATGAGGCTCGCGGCCCAGCCGGACGGTCGGCAGGTTGGCGCCAGTCGCGCACCAAGAATGCTGCGTGCCGCGGATCATTTTGTACGACAACATGCCGTCGTTCCGCGATTCCTCCTCCTTCTTCTCTTTCGACCTTTTTCTCGGAATTGATTTGTTTGGTATCGGGTAACAAGTTAGGGGCTATAATGATAGAAACTTATCTATAAAGCCTCAGGAAAATGGCAAAAAACTTTCTCGGTTAACAATTGGAAAACACTGAGCAGTAACGATTCCATAGACTTATTATGATTCAATCGTAAGTGAATTAGTCTATCAGCATTATTTTTCGACAACTAGTTCTGTGTTCTGTGGACCTCACGCACCAGTAACGTCAACTAGTGAGAACTAAAACAGTAGCCCTCATTATCTCTCATAGTAATATGACACTGAGGCAACTAATGGCGCTTGATTGTAAATCCTGGACCGTTTGGAGCTCTAAAAAATTCCTCAAAATACTGTCGAAGAACAACAAGCTAGTTTTAGTTTGGGTACCTCCAACTAGAGCATTGAGGAAAATGAGAAAGTTAACGCTTTGCACACTGATAAGATTAGATCGATGATTGGAAGAAGGCTGAGTATGCCCTTTCGTTGCCAAAAACGAGCTGCTTACTGGCCTTCTCACAGGTCTTTAATTCGTGAGATATATTACCTGCACAAGATCGGTAATGGTTCGATTACATTGAGATACTTTACAAGCTGCTACTGATCGAATTTAGAAGCGTGTGAATTAGCTTGTGATATTGTGATAATTGCACACAAAACTATACTCGCTGAGTAGCTAACAATCTAGCGTTCCACGTGAGGTTTATGTTTGTATCGTTGTCAAGGATCTGAGATAAATGTCAAATAAGTTTTCCAACTTAAGAACCAGGGATCACCGAGTAAATGAGAACTCACACGGCTTGTTTACATGCCAACAAGCCAAAACGCCAGCGACTTAGCTTGTAAAGCCCAGCTTTCAATTTCAGTCGCATCTTTTTTACAATAAGATGGTTGGCTTGTGAACACGATTACACTGAGCGAATTTACAATCAGCTACTAAATTCGCTCAGTAGCAACTTGTAAAGTATCTCAATATAATCGATCCATAAGGAAAACTCGATATCTGTTGGTTATGTAGAGCGGACACAGAAACCACCGAGCACATATTCATAATGCCAATGCATTGAGTAGGTACTAACTAGACTCTCTGCATTGGGTGACACGGCAGTAACGTCAGTTGACAAAAGATCGAAGTCCCTTAGAAAATTACATTAAACTACAATCTCTCATCTTAATAGAATGCCAGAGGAAATTGAGTAGAAAGCAGTTGCCCAAAACCCATCTGACAGGAGTCACAAAACTCAGTTCTCCTACACTCTTTTCACTACTGATAGCTTTTCTTCTTGTTTCAGATCCCGAACAACGACTCAGCGGTTACAGATCGGAGTTCCAGGAATGCGCGCTTGTTGTATCGTTGCAAATGTTCAACCTCATTCTAGAAAGGTGCGTTTCCCTTCTCGAGGAACATCTGGCTTCGAACCCGGAAAAACTCAACGAAGTGTCGATGGACACCCAGGTGCTCCTGCCTCCCATTAGAATTTGGTGCGACTGGATGCTTTGCCATAGCAGCGTTTGGAACCCACCACCATCCACGCAGGACTTTAGAGTTGGGTAAGTTTCTGCAGCCATCCATTATAGAATTTTGTGGGCGTAATCTTGTAACTTCAATCAAAATATATTTCAAGTAAGACTCCTTTGGCAGAACCATTCACGTTTGAGACATGCGAAAGTTTTCATTTGATCCTTCTGAGTTGTCAATGTCGAATATTGCACTGAAACGATAAAAAAATTCAAAGCGCTGTGAAGAAACTCAAAAACTTTGTGGGCTTTTTCAATACCCCGTAACACACAACTGAAGGGCCTACCAAAAACACCTCAATACGGAGGTTATGGTGTAACCCATGGTTGCATTTTGGTCCCTTCTTCTTTTTTTAAAGTGAATCAATTCATATTCCAACATATCGTGGAACTGACCAAAGATCAATGTGGAATTATTGGAGATATCTATAAATAATTAATCAATGTCCATCTATCTTTGCAAAGATAGAAGAAGCAGACAATCTTCTCGAGCAGGTTGTCATTTGTTCCTGATCGTTTGACGAGAAGAACGATCCCTTTACGATTATTGGGGAAATCATCAATATGCCCATTTATAATTTACGATCCAGCGATCTGCTAGAACTAATCCGAACTATTTCTAAACCGCTCAGGACGGTCGTAAAATCGTCAGATACTAACCTCGTCGTTCCGCGTCTAATTGAAAATGCCATAGAAGTATAATGGACGAAATCGAAAATGAAGAGCGGAGAGGGATCTTGGCCACAAAATTAGACGTAGATCATGCAGTGTCCTCTTCTTCTAACTCAGCCATTATCTCGGCAGACTGCTTCTTCAATAATTCACTACATACAGGGTGTCCCGTAATTAGACCGACAAACTTCTAGTGGACATTATAGATCGTATTTTAGACAGATTCGACCCAAATCATATAATGCAAAATTGCTTCGTTAAGGAGCTAGTGCCCTTTGAAGATGACGTCCTGTCCACACTTTTTGCCACATACTCGCAAAACGGAGTCACATAAAGTGATGAAAGTTTACACATTGGCTAATATCAAAAATACGCATCGATTAGATTGAGTGCATTTCTTTCATGTCAAGCACAATCGTATCATTTGGGGGGGGCGAAGGGTATTTTTAGTTGAAACTTTTTTTACTTTCATTATTTCGCAAGATTTACATCATATTCATAAACTCTGATGTTTTTTTTGAATAAAGATGCTCTTGTTTAATAACGCCCAGTTGCACCATTTCTGTAAAAAATAGATTTGAAATTTTCTCTGTTTTCACTAAGTACTCAATGTTGACTTTTGTTTTGAATTTATTTTCACTTGATAATGGTTAGGCATCTTTTTAAAGAAAAACATCAGAGTTAATGAATAATGAATATGATGTTAATCTCGCGAAATAATGAAAGTTAAAAAGTTTCAACTAAAAATACCCTCCCCCCCCCAAATGATACGATTGTGCTTGACATGAAAGAAATGCACTCAATCTAATCGATGAGTATTTTCGATATTAGCCAATGTGTAAAATTTCAGCACACTATGTGACTTTGTTTTGCGAATATGTGGCAAAAAAGTGTGGACAGGACGTCATCTTCAAAGGACACTAACTCCTTAACGAAGCAATTTTGCATTATATGATTTGGGTCGAATCTGTCTTAAATACAATATAATGTCCACTAGAAGTTTGTCGGTCTAATTACGGGACACTCTGTAGATTACGTTCATTATTATTTTTTATTATTTACTACGATGTCAACTGATGTTACCCTGAGCGATCCGTGTCGTTGCCTGAAGATGTAAAATTTGCAAAAGTACGCTTCGGTCAATGCGACAAGTGGTGAAACTCTCGCTACTTCGTTCAAGGTTCATGCTATGGAAGAAGATTGTTCGTATGGAACTACAGATGGCGTTTTCTATCTATTTATACCTAAAAGAAGGTGCCATTTCGTTTGAAATTCCAGGAAAACCTTTTATCATTCAGAGCTATCCTGTGCTTATGAGTCCTAATAAGGACGAAATGGGCATCTATAGGTGCTCCGTTTGATACCGCTACCTTGCATTTTGCCTTGAACGAGGACGAGATTAGCTCCGAAGTATGAGTTTAATATTGGGCGATTTCAATCGATTAATATTATTTTCTGCTTTCATTATCTTGGTATTCATGGCGATGTACGCGTTGAACCCCTGTTTATTATTTTTTATGCCGCGTATGGCATCTTTCCCGACCATACATAATGAAGTTATAACGATCTTGGTCGGCCGTGGACGCGTACTGGTACTTTCATTAATCATCATCTTTAGCCGTGTTTATGGATCCTTCGGATAATAGATCATTACTATCGTGATTAGCATCGATAACTGATTTTTCTCATGTTTTTCTTGTTGTTTTCAGGGCCCCCGTCGACCCCTGGACCAGGCTGGCGATGCTGATAAATCTGTTGAGACAGTTGGATCAGAAACCTTCTGCCGTTTTCGTGGACGAACCACAGGAAGGTAAGTTGGAAAATTTTTAACGCTGCGGAGGGTTTTTCAGTGAGATCGTAAGATTTCAGTGCAAAAAATGGTTTTTCTGTAAAGAGTTGTTGAATACATGCTTCGATGGTTGCAGGCTTATTAGCATAAACCTGTTTAACCGCGTTATATAGACAGGTTTGGAAATTCACATCTGAAACATACGATATACAAGGTATCATACAAAGCATTCTTCCGTCCAGTTGCACAGATGAATAGTCGAAACAATCACGTGCTGTAACACACTGAATTCCGTTGTCTTATTGCAATATTCTAGTCTTGTCTCTCTCTTATCGTTGGGAGGAGCATAATTCATTTAGTATGGTAGGCAACAGTAAATACTTGAATCGAGTATTTTGGGCAAGTTGACAAATTGAATAATTCTATACGTGTACTGCAGGTTCCCTACCATACTGCAACAATATCAAATACAGGGTGTCCCAGAATTAGACCGACAAACTTTTAGTGGACATTATAGATCATATTTTAGACAGATTCGACCACAATCATATAATGCAAAATTGCTTCGTTAAGGAGCTAGTGCCCTTTGAAGATGACGTCCTGTCCACACTTTTTGCCACATATTCGCAAAACATGAATGCAAATAATTGAAATCGAAATTTTTGGCGAGAGAAGATAATCTTTGTTTGATATAATTGATTTATATCTTCAACCTAACCATTATCAAGTGAAATAAATTCAAAACAAAAGTGAACATTGAGTTTTTAGTGAAAAGAGAGAAAATTTCAAATCTTTTTTTTCAGAAATGGTGCATCTGGGCGTTATTATACAAGAGCATCTTTTTTCAAAAAAAACATCAGAGTTTATGAAGTTGATGCAAATCTCGCGAAATAATGAAAGTTGAAAGAGTTTCAACTAAAAATACCCTTCGCCCTCCCCAAGTGATACGATTGTGCTTGACATGAAAGAAAAACACTCAATCTAATCGATGCGTATTTTTCATATTAGCCAATGTATAAACTTTCAGCACTTTATGTGAATTCGTTTTGTGAATATGTGGCAAAAAGTGTTGACAGGACGTCATCTTCAAAGGGCACTAGCTCCTTAACGAAGCAATTTTGCATTATATGATTTGGGTCGAATCTGTCTAAAATACGATCTATAATGTCCACTAGAAGTTTGTCGGTCTAATTACGGGATACCCTGTATAGAGGAATAAGAGAGAAAATTATATAAATTAATACAAGTCGAAAAATAAAGCAAGTCAAAGTTTTAAATTGCTTGAACTCAACTAGGCAAGTGCGGTCAGAGTAAGATCAAGAATGTCCTGTAAACTGCCTTCAAATCGGGCATCAGGACACCCCAGCACCATTTGTAATACAGCATCTTCAACGTGAGGTCATAACTTCACTGAAGCTTGTCTCGAGGCAAAAGAAATTGAATCGGTGCGATATAGTTTTTGAGTAAAATCATTTTTGTAAGAAAATTATTGTTTCCTGCTTGTCGTAAACTTTTCAGCCCATGTATTAAATAAAACACTCAGGTGCACCACGTTCCTCTAAATCGCCGAACTTTACCATCTTTCGAGAAGAAATAAATCAAGTGGCCCCCCTGCAATTAAATAAGAACTCGCATTTACGGACGACGACCCCAAAACACTCTTCCTTTTTTCGAACAATTTAATCGAACCCGGCGTATGTCCAATGCGGCAGAGCGTATCTTGTCGACTTCTGGGCACTTATCAACCCCAGAAGAGAAAGTACCAGCGAATTTCGGCGGAAAATTACACGTTGACCACGTGGTGGGGCCGATAAAACGAGATGCGAATTTTTTTTGGTCGATTTGCAGTTCTCACGCGGTATAATCGTGGCCTGCCTTGTAATTATCCACAATTTTTGGCGATTTCGTTTCTTTTGCAGGGCTCAACGACCGATAACGTTATGCAGAAATTCCAATTTTGCAATTACGATGGCGGTCAACGCTGCTGATCGTTTTTCGGATTCGAAATTGACCGTAAGGCAGTTCACCGTACGCTCTGTATTGATGTATTAAGTTTGTTGTGAAGCAATTATACATTCTACTGCATTACATACTTTTGAAAACTTTACAGAATACTCGATCATGACAAATTAGGATTTTTCGCGAATAATCATCGATATCTCACTTTTAAGCACATCAGGGGTTGATTGAATCATCTCAAAAGAAGACTCAACTTGAGGCTGTTTATAGGTGTTCTCACAGGTTCTCACAGGTTGTGTACCTTGGTGGGTAGAGGCGAAACATATACATGTCAACTGGACAGAGAACAAAAAAACTAATATAGGACGAAAGAATGAAGACCAAAGGACGGCCACACCCCTCGCTGAACACAAACACACCAACAAATACGCACGAGAACATAAGACGTACACAAAGAAGGGATAAAGTAAAAAGGGACATAATTAATGAGTGACAACGAACTATACGGACACTGCAGACAGGTAGGAACGGACAGACTCAATATGACATTTAAAGCGACGCAACTAGCCACTGTACATGGAAATATGAAAGTATCTAAGACGATTTAACCTAACGGAGACAAGCGGACAATGCGAATGCAACGAAGACTCCAAACATATAAGAACACAATGCACAATAGAAAGAAGACTAAAATAAGACAAAAAATAACAGAAAACTACGGAAACACGACACTACAGTTGAGAATAGACAGAAAAGAAAACGACACGGACATAAAAAAAAACTGAATGAATGGGCACATGACGCCAATAGACGACTAATAGACGAAATGGACAATACACTGCAGCATGATACCTGGCTGCAGTGCGGACATATGGACTAATGCCGAAAGGCGGGAAGTCCACACACAACAATCAGGTCATTGTATGGTCAGATACCAGATACTATCCACACAAAATCGGTGGAGTAAATATCTTTTGTGGATCCGTCATAGAAACCTCCGAGCACCTCTTATGGCAATGCAGTGCATTCGGGAAAACTGGATAGCTGATGAAGTAGATTATACGACAAAGATTGTAGAATGAAGTTCACGTAAACCATCAGGATTCTCAAATCCACTCCATCCAGACTAGCACCTACGGACCTCCGAAGTTATTGACTCAACTTCGATCACACTAATAAAAAAACAAATACAAGGGTTCGACGCCCGAAAAACTCAGAAATACCGGGTATTAATTGCAGGAGGGCCAGTTAAACTGTCATCGGGTTCTCGGGGACGTTTCGGGGGTTTATCTTCAGGCGTTTATCGAACGCTCGATTCCAAAAAGGACTTGTTCTCGGCGGACCACGGGAAGATTAACGGCCGATTCCTCGGACCTATGGGTGTGTGTTTTGGGAGGAGAGTAAGTTAGGAATTAATTTAGGCAACCTGTGATTTTTTATTGGGTTTTTATCTTCCGTCTGGATATTTTTAGCAGAGGCAAGGTCGTTCTTGTAATTGGATGGTCTTAACGAATCGATTCGGGGTTGTGGGTCTGAACACAAGATGGTCGTAAATAGTTGGAAGTACCTTGTTGACGCAGCTGTTGATTTGATTCGGTATTGGATACGAGAAGAGGGCACTCGTAGAATGAATAATTTAGATGTTGAAGGGGTTCATGAGCTTCATATGAGAGGACACCAACCAGGCCCAGTATTTTTGACAAGTGATCTTTCAAAGCGTATACGAATTTCATTGCGCGGTGTGCATTTTTGCAGGTAAAAGAGGGACTCGCGCAGTGAAGTTCGTATATGCTTTGAAAGATCATTTGTCCAGAATATGGAGCCTGATCTTTTCTGCTAGGCTTCAATCCAAAAGTCTCAGGGTTCAAAGTTTAGTAGCTAGAGAAGCCTGGCAAGAAGGCTTTCCGATGGAAGTAGATTGAAGATTGTTAAGGGGTTTATATTCTACTGAGACTTGAATGTTTATTGTAAGCGAGTAGTTTGAGTAAATCTATTTAGAAAGCCTGCTTTACATTGGTAAATATATCTACTATACCAGTTTCAGTGGAGTAAGTTTTTGAGTTGAACGAAGATATCAAAAATTGATCCTACGCTGATCAGTGGCGTACCGCAAAAAAGTTTGGAAGGCAAAAAAGAGACATGGCTCCGGAAAAGAAAGGCCCTATTCTAGTTGAGATTCAGGACGTGCAATGATGGGTACTGTTGACAATATATCGTATTCCAAATTTGTACTGAAACTGCAGGAGTTATGAAGAAAAAACCATTTTTTGGAAATTTCAACGCTCTGTAGCTCCGAAACGAAGCTTTTACGGACCCATGTTTATATGAACTTTGTTTCTTGAAATTACATGTAGATTCGCCCCCTCAAGTTGTGACATACAAAAGGAGACATGGCTCTAGAAAAGAAAAACTCTGTAGATTCCAGTCAAGATTCAGGAAGCGCAATGATGGAAACTGTTGAAAATAGCTTGCATTCTAACTTTGAAATGAATATCTCAAAACTTCAGTTAGTTATAACGAAAATAAAACAATTTTTGTTGGAAATTTCAACACCCTGTAGCTCCGTTACGAAGCTTTTACGGACCCATGTTTATAGAAGCTATTTTCCTTAAAATTACATGTAGATTCACCTTCCTCAAGTTATGTCATTCTATTATGCAACGCCTTGTATATTTCGGATAATAATGAAAAACTCGTGAGAACTCTTGGCGCATGAAAAAGACGTACTCAAACCTCGTAAAAATCAACGAACCAACAGTTGCACTTCTAACAGCGGCATTTCAACGCAATTTTTTCCGCAAAACCTCCACGTTACGATCTACCGATCTGGTTTAATATGTACGGACACAGACGAGGCGCCGTAGCTTCCATCAGAAAACAGGTAAAGTCAGAACGGGCACGTAGTGCATGAACATGTTCGTAGTATAATAGAAACGTGGATATTTTTAGCATACTTGGTCAGTTATGTTTACGACAGATTACGAGAGAGCGATTCTCCTACGAGCTGCGGATCTATTTATAAAACGGATATATTTTCATTCTCCGTACGACCGCCCGCTCGTACGCGTAGAGATAATCGGCCTTATTAGCATAAATTAAATCAACAATAATAAATATTCCGCGAGAACGTGGCCTGGTCCTAAACAAGATGAAGAAGAAGGCCGTAACGTCTTACGCTATTTCCTGAGGTGCAAGAACCACCTTAAGGTCGTTGATCGACCGGAGGCACCTTGGCCTATCTGAAATGGAAGAAGTGTTCACTTAAAACTGCTACATTTACTGATTTTTCAACGTAACAAGCAAGTCCATATGCTTTACTTAGTTAGTAGTTTAAAGAGGGGTTACACTGCGACCTTGAGGTCTATTGTGCCCCCTTACAGAGCAGCTCTGGCCAAAACCTTCACAGCTCGCCTTCCAGTTCCAGAGATCTAATGAAATCTAATAACTTCAACGAGGCTAGTTCCTCACTCTTACAAGTTTCTCGTCCAAGGCATTCCTTTCTCAGGCTCGCAATGCCAAGGCATTCCGTGACTAGGTGAATGGGGGTTTCTGCCTCCTTCCCACAGAACCTACACTCGTCAGTGTCCGACTATCCCATCCTCAACAGGTGCTTCCTGAGGCGACAATGTCCTGTAAGAAAGCCAGTGAGGAGGTGTAATTGCTTCTTACCAAGATCCAGATATCTTTTGGATCCCGCTGTCTCGAAGTTCCGAAGGAACTCAGTGGAATGATCCATACCTGGGAGATTCCGCCAGAGTTTTTCCCTCTCGGCATTCTCCTACTCCAGAAACTCCTTCTTATAGGTACATTTAGATATACCACAGAAGGGTTCTGGGCCAATGAGTGACATTTGTGCGCCCTCTTTGGCAAGTGTATTGGCCTCTTCGTTTCCTTTGATTCCCGAGTGGCCGGGAACCTATGCTTTACTTAGTAAAAAATCAATTAAAATATAACCTTTATGAGATCCCCTCGCACGAAGATTCTCTTCAGTTTCTGTATGCGTTTCCTGGAGAAGCACCACCTCGACACCATGCTCTTCGGCTAATTTGGGAACATAATCACTCTTGTCCTTCGAAATACCTTCAATATTCAAACACAAAATACTCAATTATTTGCTCTTTGGCCAGGAGGGTGTTTCAAACCAAGTTTTGCCTTCCAATCGATGATTTTTAGGATCATCTGTTCTTCGCAGACCGCTACAGGACTCTACTGAATGGTAGTCATCTACCATAGATGCACTTAGAATATTTTAGTTAAAGTTTGGCTGAAAAGTTCTCAGAATGGAAAATTTCGTGATAACCTCGCTAGAAAGAGATCGTCGACTACCCTTATAGAACAGAAACCCCTATGTGAAAAGGAAAGACAGCTCGCAAGAAGGAATTCACGAAAACTAGGAAACCCTATAAGAAGACATTCTGGTGTACCCTTTTCGGTTTTAGAACTCCTCAGAACCTTAAACTAGGGAGAGTCACGAACTCTTATACTTCAGATGTTTAAAAAATATAATATGAATAGGATTCAAAGAATTGTAGATTATTTACTGAACTATCATATCACCACACTTTCATTCTTATAATCTAATCAACAACGTAAACTTTCAGAAGAAATGATAAAGTACAACTGATGGGAAAATAACCAAAATAAAATTAACGTTCCTTGCTTTACTCTGTCTATTCATCATTCTCTGGATGTAACTAAAGTGGTAATCAACCCTGGCGTAAATACCAGGATGGTTCTTCGACCCACATCCGTTTCCTGTCGATATAACCCCTATTTGCACCCCACCACACATCATGGGTCCTCCAGAATCCCCAAGACACGCATCTTTACCGTTTCCAATTGCGCAAAACTTGCTCTTCTCCATGAAGAGATTCAGGTACCTCTGGCATTGGGAAAAGGATATAATGGGTACTTCTGCGCATAACATCTCTGGAGCATCTATTACGTGCCTTGGAGCCTGAGTTTTGGTGCTTCCCCATCCTATTATCAGCCCCTTGATGCAAAACTTGACGACGTCTCCAGAGTGCCACCGGTTCAGAAGGACTGGCTGGACTGCTTCTCCAAAAGTGAAGGGATGTTCCAACAGCAAAATGCCTATGTCTCCGACCATCATGGCGCTGTTGTAACTCGGAGCAACGTGAATCTTCTCCACATGTCTTATCTGGAGGATACTGCTATTTGCTGTTATACCAGCTACTACGACTAGCTTCTTGGCTTCTTTGGTGAAATCGCTGATGCAATGCGCAGCTGTCAGTACGTTTTTCTCCGAAATTATTGTTCCTCCGCAAAAGTGCGTCATTTCGTTCACCTGTCTTATGGAAACCATGTAAGGGTGTTCTTCTACGAAGCATGGGTCGCCTTGGATGATTCTCCTGTTATCGTCTTCTACGGCAACTAGTCTACCTGTGAACTCCAGTTGAATCGATAGAGATTGGTGAATTATTATGGCGGATAGAAGGAGAACTATCATTTTGACAAATGGTGACAGTTTGGTTACGTTTGTGAGCTCTGTAGGCACGTCTATGACTCATCTAAATGGGAGCAGGTTCCAGTTTGGTTCGATCCATGAAACTTTCAATATGTAGCTGGATTCTTCAAGATCTTCAACTGAATTCTTCACTAGATTGTTGAACATTCTGATTGTCATTGGTATTATTCAATTAAAAAACCTTGAATCTCCATCTCCAAGTTACCAGATACAGTTCGATGAACTGCTTCTTTTTAGCCAAAGCAATTGTCCATACACTAAAGAACGCATTCGAAATATTTCGGTTACTCTAGAGATTATCACTCTGACGGTTCGAAAACTGAGGACGGATGCTACATACTATTAATGTTATTTCCAGCTTTATTCAATTGAAAAGGTCACCATCAACTACAATAAGATAATTAATCCTTCCCTCTGTTGCAGGGTACGAACTACTCAGGTTGCCAGAAGACAATGCTCTCAGCGGGTTCACTCCCTTGTTGCTCAAAGTGGACGAGCCCACGTACGTGCCCAAAAACTTCGACGTTGAGTCCGCTCAGTTCGTGCTGAGATTGAAAAAACTTCTCTTTTTCGGTACCGAGTTCCTGTGCGGCTTGGAGCCTCCAGTTCTGAAGCTAGAGATCGATAACGATTTCACTGAGTACATCAGCGTGGTCAGCAACGCCAATTCTAGAGATTCACCGCAGTCCGTTGAAGAGATGGTAAGAGCCTTAGAGATAGTAGAATGACTTTGCATTTTATACCTTCTCTTTACCTGGTGCAATCACTTTCAATGCTTTGGTTTGGGTTAATCCAGCGTTTTTCTCTTTTTTCCTTGTCATTTACCCCAATCATTGTTTTTTATGTTGTTCATTGGTGGTTCAACTGATGAATCATTTATCTTTCCACAGAATGACCAAGAAGTGTTAGTAGAAAGTTACAGCGATAACGAGGCAAAATTGCAAGTATAGGTGATGAAGAAACATCTTCTGAAGTTAGGGACCTTCTCACAAGAAAAGTAGAACTCGAGAGGTGGCACAAGAAACATCAGCTACATATGGAGAGAGTTGAGGTGAGTGTTTTTTTTGTATGTGTTATGTATGATGTGTTTAGCCTTTTGTGTTGACGAGAATTCAAAATGAACTTTATTATTATTAATATTTTGGATGATGACTTGGAGCTTTTAGACTTCAGTTTTCACGAGAACACTTGTTGGTTGAAGACCAGTAACATCATATCTTCGCAATATTGCTGTGCAGGTACCTACGAGTGGCCATTAAGGCCTTGTGATTCAACATTTTGAGAACTCTTTTTATTTGTGACCAAGTTTTATTTCGACTAGTGACACACTGTGGTTTTGTTATGCGTCACTTCAGACAACTATCTGCAAACTTATGAGAATATGCAGTTGCAACATTCTTCGAGTGAGTTCTCAAACTCAATCTTTTATAGAGAAACCGAGACTCGTGAAACACCCCGTATATTTTATCGGCCGATCAGATCTGGTGGCGGAGATTGGCGCCCACACGAATCTAACGCGTCTCATGATCACCTCCGACCTCCTCCTCCTTCTATCGCCCCCGTTGGTAACGTATGGAAGCGATCTTCGACTGTCTCCGTGTCGCTCTTGGCCTGCTATCATTCGCGACACAGCGACGTGGACCGTTAAGCCGTGTGTGCCACTCGATAAATGGGCGACGGTGATGGATGGTATCTAGCAGCTACGCCTATCGCAGGTTATCTCTGTCGGAGAACACTCTGCATATGCATATTGTCTTGAATTTTCCGAATTAAACGTTATAGAGGCTCTAAAGTCAACTAACGCAATAGAAGGTATGAGTTAGTCCCTAGTCGTGAAGCAAAAAACGATACACCGATGGTTCTAAAACCAATTTCTAAAAGCGTAGGTGGTATATTTGGGCTCTATAGGTAAACGTAACTATAAGAAGGAGTTTCTGGAGAAGGAGAAAGCCGAGAAGGAAAAACTCTGGCTGAATCTCTCAGGAATGGACCATTGCACTAAGTTCCTTCGGAAGTTTGAAACAGCAAGATCCAAAAGATATCTGGATCTTGGTGAGAAACAATAACAATAACACCTCTTCACTGGCTTACACACACTGTCGCCCCAGGAAGCACCTGTTGAGGATGGGATTATCGGATACTGACGAGTGTAGGTTCTGTGGGGAGGAGGAAGAAACCCCCATTCACCTAGTCACGGAATGCCTTGGCATTGCGAGCATAAGGAGAGAATGCCTTGGGCGAGAAACTTGTAAGAGGGAGGAACTAGCCTGGTTGAAGCCTTCATAGATATTGGATTTCATCAGATCTTTGGAACTGGAAGGCGAGCTGTGAACCGTGTGATCAGAACATCTCTGTGCGGAGGCACAATAGACCTTGAGGTCACAGTGAATTGTTACCCCCTTTTTAAACTATAACTAATTATAGCTATATTTGGGATGCAACACTATCCCTTGGAAGATGATGTGGAAACGCTTGGGCGAACTAAATCCTTGAGGTCACAGTGAATTGTTATCCCCTTTTTAAACTATAACTAACTATAACTATATTCGGGATCAAACACTATTCCTTGGAAGATGATGTGGAAACGCTTGGGCGAACTAAATGGTGAGAGTACGCAATAGAGTCCTTAATATGGATTCCAAGACGAACAGGAGTCAAGGGATCATCATCAAGTCCTTTTATAGGGCAAGAACCTTTCTACGACATAGGGAAAAACACCTACGAATACGAATTCACGAAAAGGGAGGAAGCAGACAGAAAGGCACTCTGTTAGAGCTGTCAAAGGCAAGCTAGGTCACTTCTCTCTTACTCGACGAGTTGGACCAAGAAAGTTATCTCACTCAGCAAATTGGAACTGAGGAAACTGACGGGTGCTCTCACTGAGACTGCCCCATGAGGTATCACTTAAAAAAAAAGCGCCCGATAATACATGTCGCTTCTGTCAGGAAGCCACCGAGACAGCCAGACACCTGCTATGCGAGTGTGAAGCTGTTCACCAGAAACGGCTACGGCATCTTGGTTCCTGGTTCCTAAAGCCTGAACAAGTAATGGATGTGGCCCCCAGAAAGGTGGTGAAGTTCATTGAGACTTTGCTGCCTGACTGGTAAACAGCGCGGGGATGCACAATAGATCTTAAGGTCAAGGTGCTCGCAAGGTCGGTTTTGATCTGTCGCCCCTCCTCTAATCTAATCTAGAGCTTTCAAAAGCACTCTGGCAAAGTCTTTCAGGGCTAAAACACTCGGAAAAATCTCTTTGGGCGTTCAATACGGAAAAATTCCAAATTTTCTTGGAATTCAACGAGAAAAGGTTGTACATTCTTACAGGGTTTCTTGTCACGGGAACTGGGTGTGCCCGAAAACGAATAGTGAACATGCCGAAACGGTTAATGGAATGTTGGGGTAAAGAAATGATCACGAACGAGGGTATCTTATACTTGAAACCATTCCAGTTACTGAAGTCTCTGAAAGTGGACTTCGAGATATGAGGGCAGCATTGTAGCTACATGTACGGAGGCTCAGGGTAAAAACCTAGAATTGATTTCACGCATTTGAGAAGGGAGAGAATAAAATTTGGTTAGAATTACACCGTATTTTGCTTAAAGATTTGGGCTTTAAGGCTCATAAAGTTCAATAACCACAAAAACTCAAGACGGCCGATCATCAACAACAGGAAAAGTTCCCGAACGGTGTTATCTCTCGAAGAGGTGATCACAATTGGTCACCGAGATCTTGTTATTTAACACTTTGCGACTTCTTCCTTTGGGGCCACGTGAAAGAACGTCTGTGCCAATAGCCCAGCGACGATTCAAGATCTCAAAGATGGAATTCGTGAGGCTATCGAGGACACAGGGCAGCCGCTTTGTGATATGGTTATTGAAAATGTCATTAAAAGGATGTGGTCCTGTAAGCGTGATCGTGGTGGTAATTTGCCTGATATTATTTTCCACCATTAACGGCGTAGCTTTTTCTTTATAATGAAATAAACATCCGATCATTTATATTGAAAAATAGTGTTTTTCTTTGAATATCAAAATAACACCTCTTATTGGAAAACCCTTTACTTTGTCGCATAGAAATTAGTGACGAATAACAATCCTTTTAAGAATCAAGTACAATGTTCAAGAGAACTTTTTTCAGCTTTTCTCAAATATTTGAACTGCCATTCGAGATATTTTCGATATAAAAAATATATCATACCGATAATCATGAGAAAATTACGCAAGTAATTACGAAACTTATCATGGTAATTTCTGGACAGTTCAGTCGCTTTAACTGTACATCGAAACAAAAGCACACATCCAAATCCACGCACACATTTCACATCAAAGAACCCGTGTCAATAAGTCCCATGGTACATTTAACATTCGTTTAATTACGATTAGTTTTCGCTCTTTCAAATATTTAAACAGATCTTTCGCTTTCTTAACGGCACCTTCGTTTTAATTTCAGTCTTCATCAAGAAAGCCGCCACGCGGTGGGTCCACACCTCGTATTTAAGTCGATTTATGTCCCCATACGATTAGGAAAATGAGACATGTGAAGAACGTAAAATATTCTATTCCGTTGAGGTTGCGACGCGAGAACTGCAGTTACGATTGGTCGTATAAACGTCACGTTTAAACGCGTTCTAAACCGCATCTCTATAAAATTTTAGAAAAGAATACCGCGTTTGGTTTTGTACCGTGTTGTGTTGGTTTCCGGAACACAGCGTTGCTTGTGTGTTTGAAATCAGAGTTAATATTCTTTTGAGATGTGGCATAGGCAAATTACTCGCGTTTCAAACAATATAGCATGTGTATTTCACAGAATTAGCAGTGGAAAATGTAAACGGGATACCGTACGTTTCTGCGTATGTTCCAAGAACACAGAGAAAAAACCTCAGTAAAAAGCTCTGTCTCAAGCCTGTGTAGAGTTTGTTTGTTCATTTATCTCAAGTTGGCACTATTCGCTGTCATAACGTAAAATAAAGTCAACGTTGCCGAATGTACCTGGCTTCGTCCGACGAGCTTGCGAGTTATCAGACAACTCTATGCAATATTGACAACATTGCGTATCAATCTGACAAGAAAATAGACAACATAGTCTAATGCCTAATTCCAACGAATGACGAGGAATGGACAAACATGGGGTTTCTTCAACAATTTGGGCTACAGAAGCAATATTCTCGTCTGTTCTTGAGCGACGTGCACGGGTTTTATTCTTCACATCACTAACTTGTCCCAACAGCTCGAATTTTTCCACCAATTTCTTTATTGCTGTCCGACAAGGTGCTTCACGACGACCCAAAAATGTTCGAGTTTTACGAACCGTCTCTGTCAAATTTTCACCAGTTTTATAGTGAATTTTAATAATTTCAATGCGTTCTTGCAGCGTGTACCGTTCCATTTTTATGAATGGCGTAGTTTTTACTTGTCAATTGTCAAAAAATTACAGCTTCAAACGTGACATCTACCGAAATAGAGGGATAACCGAAATAACACCTCATATTGGATAACCCTTTATTACCTAATGGAGAAGAAATGGAACCGACTACCAGAAGTTTCATTCACACTTGATGAGGTGCCCGATTGGAAAGAATACTGTTGGTTTGCTGTTCAAGTATTCGGATTCAATGCATAACATAACGGAAGGAAAAGACTCTCAAGTACAATCTAAACCTTTCAAAAAACTCGAAAAATGAACTTCTCCGATGAAATTTGAACACAGCAACTCAAAAACATTGTGTTGTTGAAATTTTCCTTCGCGATACCCCAGAAACCGATCGCGTTGTCGACCTGTCAACTCTGAAACGGTACATCAATCGGCCACCTGGCGCACACGAAATCAAAGTGCAAAATGCTGCGACGGGAAGTTCTGAATAATCTCTGAATTCCGACGATTGCACAATTCGTCGAACTAAGTTGACCACTCGGGGCATCGTCAACAGTGCGCGACGAGGTCAGCGACAGTTCTAGATCAGGTGCAACAACACTCTCTCGATCGTGGTCAAGGACGCTGTTTTTTTTTGGGCAACGCTCGTATGAGAGAAATGTGAACAACAGCGCGCGACAGCTTGTGGTGCGCAAAGCCGTTAGATGTAATCTGGTAATGACGGATGGCGATTGGGCTGATAGAAAAAAGGTTACGTCGAACGGTACTGATCGATTAAAAAAATCGAATTCGTTTCAGTAATCGAGTGATCAATCGAGAATCGAAAATACAGGTTCTTTGAGTAAAGGGTTTTCCAATAGGAGGTGTTATTTTGAATAGCCCGCTATTTCGGTATAGATGTCACGTTTGAAGCTGTCATTTTTTGACATTTGACAAGTGGAAACTACGTCATTGATGAAAGTGGAACGATACACGCCCCAAGAACGCATTGAAATGATTAAAATTCACTATAAAAATGGTAAAAATTTGGCAGAGACGGTTCGTAAAACTCGAACATTTTGGGTCGTCGTGAAGCACCTTGTCGGACCGCATTAAAGAAATTGGTGGAAAAATTCGAGCTGTTAGGACAAGTTAGTGAAGAATGAAACCCGTGCACGTTGCTCAAGAACAGCCGAGAATATTGCTGCTGTGGCCGAAAGTGTTTGAGAAAACCCATGTTTGTCCATTCCTCGTCGTTCTTTGGGATTAGGCATTCTACAAACGTCATTACATTGTATTTTGCATAAAATTTCGGGTCTCAAGGCTCATAAAGTAGAGTTAACACATCTCTCGAGGAGGTGATCACAATTGGCCACCTAGATCTTGGGATTTAACACCTTGCCACTTCTTCCTTTGTGGCCACGTGAAAAAGAAGGCTTACGCCAATAGCCCAACGTCGATTCAAAACCTCAAAGATGGAATTTGTAAGGCTATCGAGGACATAGGGCAGCCACTTTGCGATTTGGTTATGGAAAATTTAATTAAAAGGATATGGTCCTGTAAGCGTGGTCGTGGTGATGTTATTTTCCACTATTGATGGCATAGCTTCTCCTTTATAATGACATAAACATACGATCATTCATTTTAAAAAAATGCATTTTTCTTTGAATATCAAAATAACACCTCTTATTGGAAAACCCTTTACATTAAACTACCATCACCGTATTTCTTTCTCGTGGCATTTACCTTAGAAAGGATTCACTCTTATTGTTCATAACTCTTAATCAGTCATAATTGACGAAGAAACAAAATTGCTGGTTTATTTTCCAATAAACATCACTTTCCATATTTAAAATTGTCATGTAAATTAATTTTCTTTATTATCTTCCAGAAAATTCTCGCCCAGTCCGTCATAAGCGTACATATCGAAGTACTTCCAAGATATCTAGTACCTGATACAAACTGCTTCATAGACCATCTGGAAAGAATCAACAACATCATCAAGGTTCCAAACTCTCCCTACACCATCATGGTTCCGATTGTTGGTAAGTCACGAACCAAACCATACCTACAACATTCCAGTGATACCACCATTAATATAGTTCACTAATCCCAAACCGTTTTCTTCAGTTTTAGGCGAATTGGAAGGCTTGGCACGAGGCGGAATCTCACCAGGTCCAGGAGCGGTCTTCAAGTCCGATCCGGAGCACACGAAGAAGGTCGGCGAAGCTGCCAGAAACGCTCTGGCTATGCTCAAGAAGAGACACCACAACATCAAGTGCGTGACGACCAAAGGTGCCGTTTTGAACTCTACCGCCTTTACAGCTGAAGACGACTCTTCGAACCTAGCCAAAAACGACGATAAAATTTTAAACACCTGCCTGAATTTGTCGAAATTGCACGAAAAACAAATGGAGAGCAAAGAAGGTAAAACACATAAATCTGACAGCAAAAAGCCTAAAACCTAATCCACCCTTCCCTTGTATCCACAGGTGAACCTAGGCAGATATTTAGAGAAGTAGTACTTTTAACGGACGATAGGAATTTAAGGGTGAAAGCTCACTCCACCGACGTTCCCGTGCGGGAATTGCCGGACTTCATGAAATGGGCAGGACTAGGATGAAACTTAGTGGGAATTCTAACATGATATTTGCCAGAGAAATTAGGACAACTGATAAAGGTGAGAATCAAGCCAGTAGTTCATTCGTACCGGTAGTTCATATGCACCAATAGGTCAGATGGACCAGTAGTTCAAACGAAACTATAGTTCGTTCGAACCATTAGTTCAAATGAACTCTCGGTCGAATGACAAAATTGGTCATTTCTATCAATATAATTTGTTTCTTCTTTTTTGTAGGTATCAGAACAACTAATTCACAAAAGTTCTAAGTAAAATCGAGACAATTTTTTCACTATTTCGAGTAATTCTATAATATTTCAATTCATCAATTAAACTGACTGCAAGTGTTCGTCGGCTACCGATCGCTGGTTGGACACGAACCACGGAAGAGAACATCTGTGCACAACGTTGACAAAGTCAAAGGGCATTTGCGCCAGTTTTAATTTGTATAGCTTTATTTTATACACATTTATTTTTCTCAATAAATATATCCCTATTTTTAGTATAATTCAATCATTTTGTACTTAGCGATTTATTATTGAACTAGTGATTAAGCAATTGGAGTTTTTTCTCTTCTGATGATTGTTTATTTTTGTATCCATGTAATTGTTTCTTGTTAGTTATTGATATTTTTGAAGGCAACTGTCCCCTTTACAAAATCTACTATTTCAACTCTTTGTTAATTCTCGGAGTAGGCCAAATCATGATTATCCATTATATTGTCGCCATTCGTTTTGCTCAGGAATTGACTGTACGTTAATAAAAATTAACTTGAATTTGTTGGTTTCTTTTTCTTTTTATTTTAACAGCACACGCCCTCAATAGACTTTAGTTGAGTAAATGCAAGGTAAGTAATAAGATCCAGCTTAAAAAAGATCCAATGAATTGTTTGACAACTACTTCAATTATTTTCGATAATAATAAAGTTTATTTTTGTGAATAGACAAGTTACATCACAGAGGTATCAAATAATAGTATATTATGCAACAAGCGTATAATGATAGCTTGTAGTGTATAACAGCCATTATACGCGAATAGCATACTATACTTTATCCACGACTACTGAATATATTTTTTGAAGATTTCAATATTTGGCGACCGCGACAAGACCCTTCTCAAGTCAAATTGACACATGATAAATTTTGGAGAACTGGTCATTGTATATTTTGTAATAAAAAAAAGCTTAAATTGATATAATGAAAGTAGATTTGACCTTGATTGACAAAGTATGCCCATATTTGTTAGTTGGAGTACTTCAGAATACTGAAGAAATACCAATTTAAAGAATATTATATCAAAGCTAAATCTATGAAGCATCTGACAGCAGTGAATTATAATAATCTCATTATTCCCTTGTGATTAATGAATATTATTAAGGCTGAGCACAGATACGTACAATGGACGGATTTTGCAATAGTCGAGGATAAAGTATATCACAACTGAACTTGAATTAAATCAAGAATCATTCTGAAATTGTTCCATAGAAAGAATAATAATTTCTTCAATGAGTTGAATGATAAAACTAATTTTTTCTGGTTTTCCAGAAATCAAATTGGATTTTCTGTTATCTTCCAACCTGATTAAATGAGATTATCCAGCAATTATCTCACAAATCTCTCGTACAATGTAGTCGCAGGTTATGTTAATACAAGCAATTCTCACAATAAGCATGAATAGATGATTAGTCCTGATAAGTCACCTTAATTCCTTTTAATTGCTAGGTTTATGCATGTGCACATCAGCCGGAATCCTTGCCTATCCTGCGAACGCATAAGGCGCAGTGTTAAATTATAAATTTAACGAGATAGTCGGCTTCATCGAGCTATGTGACAGGATCATTTATAATACATGCTCGCATGCGTATGTACAGGATGGCCAGAACGGGTAATCCAAAAAGTAAAGGGTTTTCCAAAAAGAGGTGTTATTTTGAATAGCCCGCTATTTCGGTAGATGTCACGTTTGATGCTGTCATTTTTTGACATTTGACAAGTAGAAACTACGCCATCAATAAAAATGGAACGATAAACGCTTCAAGAACGCATTGAAATAATTAAAATTCACTTTAAAAATGATGGAAATTTGGCTGAGACCAACTCGAACATTTTTGGGTCGTCGTGAAGCACCTTATCGGACCGCAATAAAGAAATTTCTGGAAAAATTGGAGTTGTTGGGACCAGTTAATGATGCGAAGAATAAAACTCGTGCACGTCGCTCAAGAACAATCGAGAATATTCCTGCTGTCGCCGAAAGCGTTGAAGAAAACCCTGGTTTGTCCATTCCTCGTCGTTCTTTGGAATTAGGCATTCCACAAACGTCATTACACCTTATTTTGCATGAAGATTCTTTACTTTCAAAAAGACGGCGCTACGTGCCACACAAGCAACGAAACCATTGATCTTTTGTGGGAAAAGTTTCCGGACCGTGTTATCTGTCATTTCAACTATTGTTTCCCTAAGAAAAAACACAACTTTATTTTATAACTCAGTAAATAATCTCTTAGAAAAATCAGAGTACTGTACTGGATTGCTATCAGAAAAGTGCCTGTATAATGTTTTTATTTCAACATCCTAGCAAAACAGAAACGGAGATAATGACCAAAGCTGAAATCACCCAAATTTTAATTTTGGTCTATAACTCGGAAACGAAAGAAGATAGAGGAATGCATTATCAGTTTCTCGAAAAAAGACTAAAAAGAGGACTATAAAACGCCATTCAATTTTCTTTATCTCCTCGGGTTAAACAGTTTTAGTTCATGTAGCTCTAATTTGGCCCATCCTGTACAGTGTACACTCTATCGGGCGCCACTAAATAGATATAAATGTTTTAATGTTTATATGGAAGAAGGCGTGGGCCTGCCTGGTATCGCAGATTGTGACAAGCAAAGACGTGGTTCGACTAGGTTCCTGGTTTCTCACGCGCCAATTGCCATTTTATAGGATTCGAAGAAGATTGTTCGATAGGACTCCTCGACTGATCTTTAATGATGTTCACGTTCTACTTACTATTTATAAGTGTCTAAGAGTGACTTTTTGTTTCCCTCGAGAATGGTTTCGAAGATGGCTGTCAACTGAGTTCAGGCTTCTTTCAAATCCTTTTGGGTTACAACGAAATTAAAAGGGGAAGAAATAGGATAGTGTCAGTGGAAAATATCTCTTGATTTCAGCTTTAAGCTTTATGAGCCTGAAATAGTGAAGGGTTTTCCAATAAGAGGTGTTGTTTTGAATAGCCCGCTATTTCGGTAGATGTCACGTTTGAAGCTGTCATTTGTTGACATTTGACAAGTAGAAACTACGGCATTGATAAAAATGGAACGATACACGCTTCAACGCATTGAAATTACTAAATTCACTATAAAAATCGTGAAAATTTGGCAGAGACGGTTAGTAAAACTCGAACATTTTTGGGTCGTCGTGAAGAACCATGTCGGACCGCAAGAAATTGGTGGAAAAATTCGAGCGCTGGGACAAGTTAGTGATGTGAAGAATAAAACCCGCCTAGAATATTGCTGCTGTAACCGAAAGTGTTGAAGAAACGCAGGTTTGTCCAATTCTCGTCGTTCTTTGTAATAAGGCATTCCACAAACGTCATTACACCGAATTTTGCATAGAGATTTGGGTCTTAAGGCTTATAAAGTTCACTTTACACAAGAACTCAAGCCGGTCGATAAACAACGTCGTGTCTTTGCTGATTGGGTCGTTGAAATGCATGAAAATGATCTTTCGAAGAGGAGATCACAATTGGCCACCGAGATCTTGTGATTTAACACCTTGCGACTTCTTCCCTTGGGGCCACGTGAAAGAGAACGTCTACGCCAATAGCCCAGCGTTGATTCAAGACCTCAAAGATGGAATTCGTGAGGCTATCGAGGACATGGGGCAGCCACTTTGCGATAAGGTTATGGAAAATTTCATTAAAAGGATATGGTCCTGTAAGCGTAGTCGTGGTGGTCATTTGCCTGATGTTATTTTCCACTATTAACGGCATAGCTTCTTCTTTATAATGAAATAAACATCCGATAATTTATACTGAAAATGTCATTTTCTTCGAATATCAAAATAACACCTCTTATTGGAAAACCCTTTATTTCTTTTAGGTTCCACTGCTTATTGCTTCACCAATGAACGAGCGATCAAAAGCACCATCTCAGAGCGTTTCTCAAATTGTTTGAGGTGTATAATCAGCTCTCAAAACATTGATATTTTGTTTTCAACACCTGGTACAATATTGAGTGATTGTATCTCACAAAAGCATTATCGGTTTTTAGATATTGTCTCCGAGGGCCCAACATTTGGCCATCGTCTTTTATCCGATCTAAACACTGAACAATCTGTCTGTACAATTTTTAATCAGCCCAAAATCGGAGCTCCATTTTCGCAACTCATCGGTATTGGCTCTTTGTTGCGGATGTGACTATCTAGCAGGCGAAAAAAGTTAATCACGATCAACCGTTGTACTTGTACAAAATGTACAATATGCTAGACATTTAATTAGAAAAGTGCCTCGTAATACAACCTACAGCGTAGCACGGTCTTGTGAAGGGTTATTGTCCTCACCAAAAAGACTGGAATTTTTTGGTTTGACAAGTACAAAGAGATCGCATTTCACAGTTAGGACATATTTGAAATTTCTACCGTGAAACGATATCGCCGCGTTTTAAATGGTTTGGATAATCTAATCAATAGAGGAGTACCATGTATATATTCTTTTAAAATGAGAGCTATCAAAATACAAAACAACCTACAATTAAATTATCAACCAAGTTTAATTCCCTTACATGCATTCGACTTTACGACGGCATTTTAAACTGCGCATATCTGCTGAAGGCGCCGATTAAAAGCCATGGAATTAAAACCGCAACCATATATTTCGCTAATTGAATTTTGGACTCCAATGGTTCGCATATAAAAAGTCGAATTAATTCGGGGTATAGCAACCATAAACCCATGGCGATGCACCTCCGCGGGACGGTACTCGAACAGGAAAATAAAAAAATTCCATGTTTATTGAATCATTCTGATATCAACAGAACATAAATGTTGTTTACGACTTGTTGATGTGCAGTCGTTTGAATTCCATATTTCGTTTTTTTAATTAAAGGTGTCTGATGAATAGGGATGCTTAAAGTGGATTGACCTGTAGGTTTAAATGGGCTTCCACAGGGTTATATTTTGAGTCTGCAGTGATTCTGTGATGAAATATTCATGAGCGAATTTCGGAAATGTTACAGGTTTTTCGATTTATAATTTGGTTCTCCAAGATGATTTTTTAGAACCTTGAATTTGTAAAGAATTCGACAGACCCATAATATCAAGTTATATTTAAGAATTATTTCAAATAAGAAACTTGTGACAACTTATAATAAGACCACTATTGAAGCAGTTACTATTAAAATGATGGGAACTTCAAGTCTTATTGATTTACTGATCAACTCTACGATCTGCATTTTTTGTCGATAGTTAATTTAGAATTTCCTTTTATTAAGATACATCTCTTTAATGACCAATTAAAAATCTGACAATAATATATCTTCACTGCAAGAATTCCAGTTTATGATTCATAAATTACATACCCAAAATTAGCACCTTTCTAGTACGCGATCATCGAAAATAAACTACCTATCTCGATAATCGATGATCGTTGTTGAGCCGACATAATAAATTTGCAACGCTTGAATATAAAAAGATATCAATTCAGTCCCCCAATTGATGTTCAAAGGAATTATTACGGCAAAAGAAAATTAAACTGCACTGAAATGGGCTACAATGTCATCCGTGGAGGCAGGTTAAAATGTCAATGTGGAAAATTATTTCTGGCAACATCGCCATCGCCCCAAATTGAATAGGAACGCAGAATAGATAAAATTGGACATGATAGATTTGAAAAATGATGAAAGGGTACACGTGACTGATATTTGAATCATTCTCACATGGAAAAATGTCGAGAAAAGTATTGATATGAAGTCATTTGCGTTTGAATGATAGTTCTCAAGATTATTGCTGTCAAATTGTTGATTTTTGACATGGAACCTATTAGGTAATTTCAATTTTCTAGGTCCACAGGTTGAAAATTAGCTGAGAAAAAACTCAACTTTTTCTTTTCAAAGATTTCTTATTGTCTGAGTGCTAATTTGCACCCCATGAGTTCGCTCAAGCTGATTTTGAAGGAGGCGAGCTGTTGCAAACCGTTGTCTCAACGAAGAAACTCTCAAGTAACGTTCTTGAATGGCAGTTGTTACCCGTGGTCTACCCTGTCCTGGTCTTCGGACATTCATACCTGTCTCCCTGAATCGCTGCAATATTCTGGACACACTTTATGGGAAACTCTAAACTTTCTGCAATTCTTTAGTATGGCCACCCTTCTTTTCGCAAAACTACCGCTTGGGCACATTCCTCTTGGGTCAAATTGAGTGTTTCGCGTTGCATAGTGATCGAGTGTAGAAAATCCAAACGAAAGAAAAACTATTGATCACTAGAATTGATCGAGAACAACTGATTTCAGAATGGAGCCAATACATTCAAAATCTGATAATCTCATCTTTTTTAATTCCTGCTGGAGAAGAGAAAACATCTGTATTGAAGGAAAACGTTGAATGTGGGATAACATATGCATGCATAATTCTGATAAAAATGATTATCATTGAGAACACCTTCAGTTGTAGAATAAATTTGAGATTTCCATAATGTGCATTAATTTATTTTGCTCAGTGTATATTGGTAGGTAGATCTTGAAACACCTGTTTTAACTGTTATGTATCACTTCCTCTTCACTCAAAAGAGGCAGAAGTAGCATAGTCTCAGCACAATAAATCTTGTCAGCTTTGTTTCCTTTGACCGGACATCGAATTTTTTATAAGTACGCCATAGAATGTTATTTGAACGGAAATCGCCAAAAAACGAGACGTTAACCTTCATATAATCTTCTCATTAATTGACCAGGACGATTTTCAGCAGGTTTTATAAGATTTAGCATGTTTCATCGAAAATTTTCGTCGGAGGAAGTGTTTTTGTTTGGTCTTTGGTCTCGAATGTTCTTCTTGTCCTTTGAAGGTTGTTTGTTTAATTAACGATTCTTAGGATGACGAACCGAGAGTTTGTGGTTGTCATCTGTCGGTCCATTCCTTCATTAGAATAATCAATTTTTTAATCGAAAACCACAAGTCCACAACCGCAAATATTTGTCTGTTGGTCTCTGGCTTGTCAGAAGATCTGATGATTCACAATCAGCTAAATTATATACTTTTGTTTGGGTAAAAAAGTAATGAGATCTAAGAAACGCAATACTTGTAATATTCAACAGTGTGAAAGAAAACACTTGATAACATTTTTTAGTACGTTTGGCTAAATCAGCAAAGCTTCTTCAGAATACCTAGACCAGTATTTGAGCGTTGCATTTCTAGGATGAAAGGTATGTTCCAGATGTTGTGGAAGTCTCTATCTGTTCATTTATGAAGATATTGCTATTTTAATTTAAATTGTGAACTGCGACCAACGGGGTCTTTGAGCATTCATCTCTTTTTTTTTTCGTTTTCGACATCTACTTTAAAATGCATGTGAATGTTTTATGTGGATCACCCACTGACATCTATGAGAAAATACACTGCTCAAAAAAATTAACGCACATTACGGAAATCTCAAATTTATTCTACAACTGAAGGTGTTCTCAATGATGATTATTTTTATCCGAATTATGCATGCATATGTTATCCACTTTCAATGGTTTTCTTCAATACATATGTTCTTTCTCACCAGAATAAAAAAGATGAGATTATCAGATTTTGAATGTATTGGATCCATTCTGAATCAGTTGTTCTCGATCAATTCTAGTGATCAATAGTTTTTCTTTCATTTGATTTTCTACACTCGATCGCTATGCAACGGGAGGAAACATGCAATTTGACCCAAGAGGCATGTGCCCAAGCGGTAGTTTTGCGAGAAGAAGGGTGGACATGCACAAGAATTGCAGAAAGGTTGTAGTTTCAATACAAGTGTGTCCAGAATGTTGCAGCGATTCAGAGAGACAGGTATGAATGTCCTTCAAGAACGTTACTTGAAAGTTTCTTCGTTGAGACAACGGTTTGCAACCGCTCGCCCCTTCAAAATCAGCTTGAGCAAACTCATGGGGTGCAAATTAGCACTCAGACAATAAGAAATCGCCTCAGAGAATATGATTTAAGGCCTCGTGTCGCGGCAAGAGGCCCAGCTCTTACCCCAGCCCATCGAAGGGCGCGTTTGGATTTTGCGAGAGAGCATATCCATTGGGAAGAGGCTGATGGGAAATAGTTTTCTTCACAGATAAGTCTAGATCATGCCTCTTCATTGTGATCAACGTTTCCTTGTATACAGACGTCCACATGAATATATATGCTCAGTGCAATTTCCTGAATATTACTGTTTCGGGGAGGATCGATTATGGTATGGGGTGGAATATCTTTGACTACTCGCACAGACCTAGTGGTCGTTGATAATGGAGCTATGAATACTGATAGGTATATAAGGAACATTCTTGAAGAGCATGTAGTGGCATTTGCCCCATACAATGGTAAAAATTTCATTTTTATGGACGATAATGCCAGACCCCTCGTGCGCGCATCGTTCAGGAGTACCTTGAAGAGGGTTGAAGTCTCTCGAATGGAATGGCCAGCAAGAAGTCCAGATCTCAATCCGATTGGGCAGGTTTGGGAAACCTCAATAGAAGGCTGCGAAGTTCAGAAAAATCATCCAGCAACTTAATGACTTAGTAATCCAACTCAGAGAAATCTGGGAAGGATTAGATCAGAACATTTTAAGATCACTCATTTTGAGTATGAACCGTCGTTGCCGAGCTGTAATTATCGCAAGGGGTGGAAATACCAAGTATTGAATCACTTATCAGTATTCCAGTATTTGGAAAAATTGTTTATTTCTCTTCTTCACATAAGATTCGGTGAAATCCTGATTTTTCTTCATTTAATGTGTCTTGTTTTGTTCAAAACCTTCCCGAGTGAACTAAAAAATAAGTTATAAAGTCAATGTACAGTTAACTAATATTTTTGCTCTCTATATATTTCCAACTGTGTTGAAAACTCATATTTCCTTACAGCAGGAAAGTTTTGACTTTTTCTTTAAGACATTTGTCAGGAATATCAAGTTTTCCTAGCGATTTTCCCTCAAAAATATTGTTCAGTAGCAGATGCTGTCTTCATTAGATTATGAATACCTGCAAATTCTTCAGCCATTTCTCTTTTCATAGGCGATTCTCATGGCAATTATTACTATGGGTGTAAATGTTGCCTTCTTTATTTGCCTTGTGGTCAAGTCGGCCAGTGTGCGTGTGATATGAAACAAAAGAGTGAC
>CM024245.1:32495025-32674180 GCA_013421045.1 Propylea japonica | reverse complement strand
AGATTGACAAAATTTCTGGAACCTCTTCGTAGATAGTTTGTTGATTGTTTGAAAAAAGGGTTAAAGTTTACTGCGACCTTAAGGTCTATTGTGCCCCCCTTACAGGCCTGTTCTGACCACATCTTCACAGCTCGCCTTCCAGTTGCAGAGATCTGATGAAATCCAGTATCTGTGAAGGCTTCGACGAGGCTAGTTCCTCATTTTTACAAGTTTCTCGCACAAGGCATTCTCTTCTTGGGCTCGCATGCCAAAACATTTCGTGACTAGGTAAATGGGGACTTCTTCTTCCTCCCCACAGAACCTACACTCGTCAGTGTCCGATGATCCCATCCTCAACAGGTGCTTCCTAAGGCGACAGTGTCCTGTGAGAAAGCCAGTGAGGAGGTGTAATTGTTTCTTACCAAGATCCAGATATCTTTTGGATCTTACTGTTTCAGTTCCGAAGGAACTTAGGTATGATCCATCCCTGAGAGATTCCGCCAGAGTTTTTCCCTCTCGTCTTTCTCCTTCTCAAGAAACTACTTCTTATAGGTACATTTACCTATACCACAGAAGGTTCTGGACCAATGAGAGACATTCGTGCGCTATCTTTGGCAAGTGTATTGGCCTCTTCGTTTCCTTTGATTCCCGAATGGCCGGGAACCCAGGTTAAAAAAGACCTTATTTTCTTGCCTGTCTCATTGAGTTTGTTCCGGCACTCCCAGATAATCTTTGAGTCGATGAACGTAGCAGCTCAGTGCTTAATAGCAGCTTGACTATCTGGCTATATCGCACTTCTGATAGTTTCTTTCCAGATTTATATCTAGACACATTTCAATAGCTACGATTTCCGCTTGAAAGACGCTTGTACAGGAGCCTAGCGACAGTGCACACTTGGTACTTGGCCCGTATATCCCAGCGCCAGCTCCTGTAGATGTTTTGGTACCATCTGTATACCATTTTACGGTATTTTCTCTTCGTAGGTCGTGAATTATCATTCCTGAGCTGACTGGCCAGAAGCCCAGCTAAAGAAACCTTATCTACTTTTTCGGCATATCAGCTTTGAGTCGATGACATATGAGTTCAGTACTTAAATAGCAGCTGGACTACCAGAATTGATCACTATGCCATACCCTTGATGGTTTCTATCAAGGTTTTCATTTATGCGTCTTTAGATTTCAAGTATTTCTGTCTGAAACGATAGTATACACTCGGTTCTTGGCCCATATACTCCAGCTCCAACACCTATATGCATTGAGAACTATCTTATTAACATTTGACGGTATTCAGTCTGAATTTCCAGTTAGTGTTTTTCTTTTTTCATCGAATTGAAGTTCTTCCTGATGCTCACTTTTTCATCATTACATCACTAAGTAGGTTCTATGATGAGATGAACGGTCAGAGAGGACCAGGCTCTCTGACTATTAATTCTCCCATTACCTATACCTTTTCCAGATATTCTGAAGATCTGTAATGACCTCAAATGCTCTAGTCGACACGTTCACATATTTCCAATAATGAAAACACAGGCAAGCCTTGGTATCTTGTCTAGGTCTACTTCAGCAAACCAGACTACAGCCCCATATGTACTGATAGTCTTACAATCATGGCGTACATCCATCGCAGTATTTCATGGTTACAACCTCAAAATCATTTCTCTTAGTGTCATCTGCCAGCTTCTCCCAAGTGACTGCGTTCAACTAACAGAAAATCTAATCACCTATTTCATCAATGTGAAATCTGTTCCTTATGGTATGAAGTATGCAAAAGCGCTACCTCTGCTTTCGATATACGCACACTACCAGTTGGACAAGCACACCAGGTTACTATAGCCAAGTATCATCCAGGTGACCGATCCAATAGTCCCCGTTTCGTGGTGTGCATTTATACATTCTGTGCCAGATTTGCACCATGCTGCAGTATTATTCGCGCTGAAATATTCATTTCACGAATGAATTTCGCAGCGGTCGTTTCTTGAGAATCATGGACGAAGATTTATGGAGGAGGAAGAGGGTAATCAAATGGTGCTGAAGGCTCAACTTAACAACATAATTTCTTTCTGGTGTGAGAAGAATGTGATGCTTTTTCTGCACATTTGAATTTCAGAGCTGTCTGTAATTTTCAAATTTTGAGCTGAAAATGTCATAGAGATATGATAGTATAGAGTTGCCATCATTGAAATAACGTGTATCAGATGCGCCATATTACTACCACCTTACGTCAAATTTGGCAATCGTTGAATTTTCTGGAGGAATTGTGATTCTTGCGCCTGTTTCTGGTTAAATTGTGATGTTCTGTCTAATAATATACACCAAAATGGTATCGTGCACTGTAAGGCTTCCTTCAAGCAGAGAAGAGACAGATAAGAAGAAACTAGAGGAAAAAACATCACAGGTAGGGATGAGTACTGAACAGATCCGCATTCGCAATTTTGCTAGTCTGTCTTGGTAATCTGATACCTTTCTATACGTGTATATTATCGCCTGAAGAAAAGTTGTTTTATTTGATATTCAATGGACCTTATTTGAACAGGATTCCTAAAGACCCAACATTTTTTGGGTGAATTTGTAAACAGAAAAAACTGGAATTTTAATTCAACCCTGAACTTTTCGCCATATTGGTCCCTGACTTACCCCGCCCAGTGGTACCATTTTTCCTTACTCAATGTATGTCATAGCGTCTCTTCTTTATTATATCTCGATGTGAAAATGTACTCAAACGATAGTGGTGTCAATTCTCGGATCACTCGTTCGACGAACGTATACGTTCGTGACATTTTGAGCGAAGATTTTTGAATTTGAAATAAATATATGCGTTTGAAATGAACCTTCACTTTCGTCGGAACGAGTGGTTGATGATATGCTCGAGAATATAGGTATAATTATTACAATTTCCAAAAATGTACGCTCAGAATGTCACGAACATAGACGTTTGTCGAACGAGTGATCCCGAGAATTGACACCAGGGTTCGACAAATTCAATTCTGTCCTTCTTTCGAAGGGATTGTCCTAGAGACTTGAGCTTTTCATGTTAACTTATTCGTTTGCCAAATTTCGCTGTTGAGTTCGTTAGCCAGCCAAATCATACAGGGTGGTTTCATAAAATATGGCCATTCAAATTTTTGTTCCTTAATATCTCAGACAAAACAAAACCAATCGAAATGAAATTTTGCGGCCACATGCATACGCTCATGATAAGGCTCATGCAAAATTTTGTGGCCATAGTGTTAACAGAACCATAGAAAATTTGATTGGAAAATAGAAATGAAGAATCTTTGTATTTCCACTACAGGATATCCGATTCGAATGAAATTTATTTTGTGAGTAAAGATTGATATCCTGAATGTTCATGCAAGATTTCAAGAGGATTTCATCAACAGAACCAGACTTCATTGATTTTTTCAAATATTGATATTTTACTTATTTAATTTTTGAATGATTTCCAGAATATTATTCCGATCATGCTGAGATTTCGGATTTATATACTTAGCATGAATCTCAAGTCCTATACAAAATTTTGAGGTAATACCATTCTTGCTCCACCAGTAGACGAGGGCTCAAAATCACCTGTTCAGGGTTTTTCTTAATAATAATATCCATCCTTTTTCCTGTACTTTGAAATATTTTCTCGAGCTATCGAATTGTAATCAAACCATGACAACTCAAAAATGAATTGTATATTCTTGTAACTTTAGTAGAGATAGTATTATGTCGGTTATCTAGAGAAAGATCAAAATATTCAAGAAAGCTCCATGCGTTGTAGTTCCACTAGTGCATATATCTCAAGAACAGGTTGGCAGGCAGAGAGTCATTTGCTGGGATAAGTTTCAATGAGGCTTCATAAATTGTTGCGTAATCTCTCTTCCATTTCTCGAGGTGAACAGTGAAGCAACGGTTCCCATGGGGATCTCTTCCGCAGAATTATAAACGAGGAGTCTAACATGGAATAACATCAGAAAACTAACATAACATCAACAACTGGCTGCGAGATGTGTTTGCACAGGGTCCAGGAGAATTCTGCACAGTGGCGTGTAGAGCAAATTACTCCAAGTTAATCTTTGTATGTCTATATGTATGTGGCTTGAAGATACAATATTTGTCAAGTTTATTTTCAAGCAAAATGCGATTGAAATTACGCCTTCACATTTTTTATTCAAGTATAAAGTCGACTTCATTTCAGATGTCAACCTACTTTTGAAACTCTAGATATTTTTATACAAGTGAGTTGAATGAATGTTTATTCATGAGGATAATGGTTATTTAATCAACAAGTTTATTGATGTTAGCGATTAATAACCGATATACAGCATGTCTGGGCGATTGACGTCAATAAATTATTTTAAATTCCTCACATATGTGGCTATCCAAAAACACCCCATCTAAGCAATGCGATTTTGTGGCGATTTTTGTAGTTCTCGAGTTATGATTTTTGGAGTGTTTTTTCAATGTATTTTGGCAGCTAGGTTTGAAAAATTCATATCTTCCTATGCAGTAAGTATTTTGTAGTATTTATTCTTTTCACATTGTCGTTCTGAATGTGGCTTCCATAAAAAAATACTGAGCTTCCTGAAATCACTGCAAGCTGCCCAAAAAGGCTTGAAAGCTAGAACTTAGTCAAAAGTTTTAGCCTTCAAGCCTTTTTGGGTAGTTGCAGTGATTTCAGGAAGCTGAATATATATTTTTGATAAAAGCAGCATTCAGGACGTCCATGTTAAAAAAATAAAAGCTGCAAAATACTTACTGCATAGGAAGATATGAATTTTTCGAACCTATCTGGAAAAATTCATTGAAAAAACACTCAAAAAATCATAACTCGAGACCTATAAAAAAACGCATTATATAGATGGGGTTTTTTGGATAGTCATAGGTCTGGGAATCTAAAAATAATTTATTGACATCAATCGCCTGGACACCTGTATCTCTATGAACGGAGTTGATATTTGGAGAACATATCAATCGCTAGATTAATAAACGAGTTGATCACAAGATTTTCTGTCGACTGCATTATGAATTGAGTATTAGTTCTTGATTGAAAAACATTTTTTGTTTTGCACAAGACATTCATTTGACATAATATGAATGTCTACTTTCCTATGTACAGGGTATCCCATTTTGGGCACTTTTACGGGATATCTCCGTTATTTTTAACGTTAGCGGGATGCGGTTTTCGCGACAGTGTGCTACTTTTTGTGAAACTAAAGATGGCGCAATCAGTTTTTGCATAGCCCTCTTAGTTTTTGCTATACAGGGGGAAATGAAAAGTATCACTTTTTAATCACCCCCCGTATCTCAGTTGTGCTTAAACTTGGAGGAATGGTTAAAAACGCATTCCTATAGATTTTTTTCCGTAGAATCCAGTGGCGTAGTCAGTTTTTCAATTAACTTTCCGTTTTTGAGTTATTGAGCAAACATATGTTTTTTAAATGGGACACCCTGTATATTATTTTTTATTCTGATTAAGCACAATCTCAGCTTTTCAAAACATATTATTTTAGGCATTTATTTTCTAAACCAAGCTCAGAATTCAAGATTTGTAATTCAATTAGCAGTAGTAGGCTATGACTGTTTATTATAAACAAAATAAGTGTCAAGATTTCGTCAGAAATCGAAAATAATGTTAACATAATATCTACATCACATGATCTAATATTTAACTTAATTTAATTTGCAATTTCTTGAAAATTCAAATTATTGAATCATTAATATAATATAAAAATAATAAAAACTGATAAAACTGTAAACTTTTAAACCAACCGACAAAGCTTGACATTTATTATTTTGTTTTCAATAAACAGTCATAGAGCCTTCAACTAAGTTATTGACAATTGAATTAGAAATCTTGAATTCTGAGCTTGGTTTTGAAACTAAATGCATGAAATGATATGTTTTTGAAAAGCTGAGATTGTGCTTAATCAGAATAAAAAATAATATACAGGGTGTCCAATTTAAAAAACATATGTTTGCTCAATTACTCAAAAACGGAAAGTTTAATTGAAAAACTGACTACGCCACTGGATTCTACGGAAAAAATCTATAGGAATGCGTTTTAACCATTCCTCCAAGTTTAAGCACAACTGAGATACGGGGGGTGATTAAAAAGTGATACTTTTCATTTCCCCCCTGTATAGCAAAAACTAAGAGGGCTATGCAAAAACTGATTGCGCCATCTTTAGTTTCACAAAAAGTAGCACACTGTCGCGAAAACCGCATCCCGCTAACGTTAAAAATAACGGAGATATCCCGTAAAAGTGCCCAAAATGGATACCCTGTACAGTGTACTTTACTCGTACTGCATCTGAATCCTTTTTTCTTCGGTTGCCTATGAAAATTGCACATTGAAATAACTAAATTTAACATTAAAATAAGTAATTAATGTTCGGTTTCGTGCACATTAAATTCACTTTTTATTCGACGGAAAAACTTTTTTCACAAAATAAAAGGTGATTGAGGAATAATGATTTCATTTTTCCTAAATGTCTGTTATTTTCCAATTAAGAAACAGAACAGATTCGTTTGGACTCAATTTGTCCAGAATTTTATTGTCCATTCATGGACAGCCGTCTGATAGAATAAGACTGAGTGCGTTTTACCTGTAAAATGAACTCGCACGCCACTGCAGGTCTTTTCGTCTAGTTCAACAAGGAGCACAACTCCTTTGGCTACCTTTGGGCGTAACGGTGTGGTACATTCTTCGAAATGTATTCATGTACTCGGCCGATATGTCCAATTTACAATAATTTACTTCCATTTAAGTATATCGACTTATTAATCTTTCTATGTGCTGATAGAGGAAGAAGTCACATGATGGTAGTGAGCATACTATGCCGTAACATGTTGGTCATGAAATCTAAGCCAGATCTCCTATAAGCTAATTATGGAAATTTCGAATACAATGCTAACCCTGTTAGAAATATTTACCTTTCGAAATAAAGATCAAGAAAAATTGAAGATACACAAATACATACAAAAGCCAGAAAATCGAATTAAATAAGTCGGTTACTTCAATTTTTATGATTGCTGCTCCAGTAGATTCTATAACAGACACTTTTGTTTCGATGGAATACAAATTCCTTCAAAAATGCTTACATTAGGCCATCTGTCAGATGGGAAATACTTCTTAACAAAAGTTGAATCTCCGATTTCCCGTTTCTGTCCACAAAATCAATTAAGAATTGGAGAATACTAATGAGTATGAATCCGCTATATTTCCAGAAATTTCGTCCTAATCAATGATTATTCCGTCGAATATCAAACAACTATTCGATACCCTGCAATGTATATCATTATCAAAGAGTTGGTATTTCACCTTGATCCATTTTAGATAATTTTTCAAATTTACCAGAAATTTATTCATCAATTACTATACTTTTCTGTGTAACTTTTTTCAAAGTACGGATCCTTACCTCAACCTTTAGATCGATGAAGAGTATATTTATCCCACATAATTCAAGAAATATTACATTGAATTCGAGTACTTGTTGAAAGCCATCATTACAAGAATGATTTTGAATATTGATCAAATATATATTCCTAGAACTCTTCCATAGATAGGTGCTAATGTTTCGTTACAGTTAGAATGTATCACCATTTTCTTCATAAATTCAGGAATGTCAAAATTTTCTAGGTATTTGCGCAAAAATTTATTATGCAACACAGCAGATGACCAATCTTATTATCAAACGTATAAAATATGTATAGTCCGTTCATGAAAGTTTAAGTCGGCGGTTGGCCATGGAAATTTGGCATATTCCACTGTGTATATTAAAATTTCAGGTTATGTTGTTTATTTTCTTGTCAGATTGATACGCAATGTTGTCAATATTGCATAGATTTCTCTGATAACTCGGAAACTCGTCAGACGAGGCCGGGTATATTCGGCAATGTTGACTTTATTTTACGTTATGACAGCAAATACTGCCACTTCAGATAAATTAACAAAAGCCTACTATGCTGCTCTTGTGAACGGACTATAGAATCCATTTTGACCATCTTTCGAGAACCTTGTGAGCGTATGAACATTTATCTATGATAACGTACGTCTGTACGCCACCACAAAAAAGTTAAAACTGAAATAACATCGAATGACTCACAATAAGACCAAACCCAAGCTGCCGTCACCAAAATAGTCTCCCAATTCTCCTTATTTTTCAATTTTTTAACCCTATCTTCAAGTCACCTGTCAGATCTCCGTCTACGTCTATAAAAAATCGAAAAAATCGAAACCGACACCGCTTCAAGTTTATTTTACCCACGTCAAGTTTGGTAGCGTCCAAATTGGGCCGGAAACACGGCTAATATTACTTGAATGAAGTTTTTGGTGAACCATCAACGGAGTCATTAAGACCCCACCCGCTAGAGACTTATTAGTGACACCAGATTACGCATGTGTTCATTAAACCATTAAGAAATTCGTCCTTCTCAGAAACGAACCGCACTGTGTCGGGACCTTTGGATGAGAGAAAGGGGAGAATTGGAGTCTTCCCACAGGGGGAACCATGAGGGAGTCCTTTGCGACCTTCATGGTTGTCTTATCTTCACTATTATTAATTTTACTGATGAGATAACTAGTTGTTTCCACGTATTCGGGATGGTGAGACATGTGTTGAAGTTTTACGTTGACAAATTATAGGGGTTAGTTGATGTTAATTAGGGGAATATGGGTGCTATGGGGTGGGTCCTTTTTAAAGGAAAATATGGAGAATTTTATATTTTATCTTGTAACGAAGTAATTTTAGAGTGAAATGAATGAATTACGAAGGTGTTGATGCATTGGTGACGTTGAAAATTTGTTTGAATCACCCCAATCAAATCTTGAGTGTCCTTCTGAATGTTTCGAACTACTTCAATACTATTGGGTGTATATTTTAGATTTTAATGAGAATAAGGTGAATTGCAGAATTATTAAAAGAGGCTAAGAAGGACATTCAAATAAAAATAGGGTTTTTCGATTTGATTTCATTGGTGTTGGTAGAGCGATAGGATTATTGCGTCAAAATTCTGTTTGAGACTCGAGATTGATGCTGAATACATAATATAGGGATGCAAAATCTCAGTAACATCCAAATTATATTCTGGATAACATATAGAAAATAAAAAAGGAAAATAAGTAGTCTAAAACATTCGCTTTATTTCTATGAAACAGAAGTAATAATCACTCATCTGTCAAGATACCTTTCTTCATAGATATCATAACGAACACGGAACAACCATTCTAACCGTCTTGCAAAGAAAAAGATATTCTTCAGGTCAAACTTTGAAATGTCCCACTCACGACCTGCTCTTATAAAATCAAAAAATAAATCCAGAACCACTTCTCGAATCTCGCACAGAATCTTTATCGTGCAGAAACATCGTTTCGGAACGCAGCCAAAGCTGAAAGCGTTGACAGACATTCGCATTATTTCTATGACCTGTGCAAACAGAAGCAATAACCATTCTCATTAAGAGGTTAAACGTCAACGACTAGTAACGTTAACCGGCTGAAGGCGTTCTTTGAGCTTCCACAATATTTCGCCTGATAGCGAAGCGACGGCATTCCGAGTTCTAGGCGAATAGCGTCGCTATAACGACCGTATAGCACGTCAATTCGCGCAAAAATCTGTCGATAACCGTTGACTGTAATGACATTTCAGACCCGCCGACATAATTAATGTTCTGGTAATGAAATTTACTGACGTACCTATGATCTTGTGAGAAACTAATGCGTTACACTCGGTCAGGATCGTACTTTGTTCGATTATCGATGGGATTGCTGAGGACCAAAGTACCTGACTCTGTATCGATATTGATTTTGGTTAGACGCACAGAATTGTAAAATCTATTTTACTTACTGATCGCGATAAAATCTCTGGGAAGGAGGAATCAGAAAAAAGTGTGAAGCAAAGTCTTCCTTGGCTGGAGCACTCCATATTCATCAAGAACCCTTCTGGGACTCATCAGAAGCAGGCTTCCCTATCTCGTTTTAATATCTATACTTGGCCAGCTCTAGACACTCGCATACTATGTGTTCAGCTGTTTCTGCTTCTATTCCAGAGCCTGAAGATCTCATCTTCTGACTTTTCCATACGGTACAAATGATATTTATACCAATAGTGCTCCGTCAGCAGTTCCAACATCTCAGCCGGGCTCGTGATAGCTTCAGAAGCTTTCTGGTATAAGTGGGTGAAATCTTCTAACGAAGTCCCGGAGTGTTTCTCTAGAGGGTTTTTTGCTGGACTGCTGCCTTATATTGGTGACATGTGCCTCCTTGAGTTCATTTTGAAACACTTCCGAGCACATATGAAAGACAGGGTCGAAACAATGATAGTAACTTGTTGTCGGATTTCCTCTTTTGTATAAAACAATTATAGCCTAGTTAAACTCACGGTCTCAATAAATTGGACCAAATCATTTGATACCGCGTTTAATTTGATACACAATAATGAAAGGTTTTCTAATAAGAGGTATTATTATTCGAAAAAAATACAATTTTTCACTATAAATATGTTTATTTCATTATAAAGAAGAAGCTATGCCGTTAAGGGTAGAAAATAACAGCAGGCAAATGACCACCACGACCACGCTTACAGGACCATATCCTTTTAATCAAATTTCCATAACCAAATCGCAAAGTGGCTGCCCTATGTCCTCGATAGCCTCACTTTAAGTTCTTGAATAGACGCTGGGCTATTGGCGTAGACCTTCTCTTTCACGTGGCCTCAAAGGAAGAAGTAGGAAGGTGTTAAATCACAAGATCTCGGTGGCCAATTGTGATCACCTCTTCGAGAGATTACACGGTCCGCAAAAGAGATTATGCCACCAATTTTTTTATTGCGGTCCGACAAGGTGCTCCACGACGACCCAAATATGTTCGAGTTTTACGAACCGTCTCTGCCAAATTTTCACCATTTTTATAGTGAATTTTAATAATTTCAATGCGTTCTTGAAGCGTGTATCGTTCCATTTTTATTAATGGCGTAGTTTCTACTTGTGAACTGTCAAAACATGACAGCTTCAAACGTGACATCTACTGAAATAGCGGGCTATTCAAGATAACACCTCTTATTGGAAAACCCTTTACAAACTATTGATCAATAATTGATTAAATTAGTTTCTGATAAAGCAGTAGTAAAGATACAATGAAAAGTTATATGATAAACAAAGGCATCATACATAATGTATGATACAAGATCACAAAAGGAAAAGACGTCACAAAAAATCCTTCTGCCCTGATGTATCAAATCACCACCGGTATTTCAAGTGATAATTTTGAAGAACCTGCAAAAGACATGGATCTCAACGACCTTAATGAAATACCCCTACTTTCGTAACATTCAAATTTAATTTCTCAGCTCAATGCCCCCCTGTGAACAAACTTAACTTAACCTTTTCCGATACACGATTAAGTTTACTGATTTTAACTGTACCTGTGTTTGTATTCAATTTGTTCAATATTATGATCATTATGAATCTTCTATGGGAATTTCGATGCCTGCACTTGAATGCCCATTCAAGTTGCTTGCTCACATGGATTTTCTTGAGGTGAATCGTACTAAAGAAGCGGTTATCGATAAATTTATTGCGCTTGTTAATTAGAGGAGCTGCTTATAGCTCGTTAGATTATTATTCAGGCTGCTGTAAAGCTACAGGTGTTTTTGGGTTGGTGGAAAAATTGTGAAGTATCGATTGGTAAGGCTGTATTTGCACGGTAGCTACTTGATTTGCTGATTTTGAGTATCGATAAACAGTTATTGGGAAGATTTACTGGCGATCAATATGGTGTAGTACCTACTCATCATAATAAACTGCTATTTGATAGCCATTTAGTTTGATGATGATACTGCACTTGATTTTGGTGCTGAAACTTGGCCTTGGATGAAATACTTGGTTGAATAGGACTAAGGAATAATTTATTCGTGGTTACCATCGAGATATACGAAGAAGAGACGCTATTACATACAATTGAGTAGGGAAAATAGTACTACTGGGCGGGGCTAAGTCGGGGACCAATATGGCGGAAAGTTCAGGGTTGAATTAAGTTGCCAATTTTTCCTGTTTATAAATTTCACCCAAAAAATACTACGTGTTGGGTCTTTAGGAATCCTGTTCAGATAAGGTCAATTGAATATCAAATAAACAATTTTTCTTCAGGCTGATATACACATATAAAAGGATATCAGATTACCAAGACAGACTAGCAAAAATTTCGAATGCGGATATGTTCAATACTCATCCCTACCTGTGATATGTTTTTCCTCTACATTTCTTCTTATCTGTCTCTTCTCTGCTTGAGGAAATCCTTTCAGTGCACGATACCATTTAATTGTATATTATTAAGCAGAAAAATCACAATTTAACTAGAAAAAAGCGCAAGAATCACAATTCCTCCAGAAAATTCAACGATTGTCAAATTTGACGTTAGGTGGTAGTAATATGGCGCATCTGATACCACGTTTATTTCAATGATGGCAACTCTATACTATCCTATGTCTATGGTAGTTACCTACTAACAACTTATCAACATTAAATTAATTGAATCAAAATGAGTACAGGGTAAGGAAAATATTAAATCCAAAATGCATCTCTATAATTATGCTAACAACATTTTTGAAAAACTTTTCTGGAGTTTGTTCTAATACCAAAAAATATATATACAATTTGGCGTGGAAACGATTGAAATCGGTGAAAAATTACAAAAGTTCTTCGACAACAAACTTCAGCAAAATTTCAGGTGGGCAAGTTTTTTTTTACCGGTGGGGGCATATACATATGTAATATAGACAATATTGCCACTCGAAAACGAAGAGACCGATTCAGAAAAGTGAATGGACTCTATGCGAAATGCATAGTTGGAATGTTAAACCTAAACTGAAGAATGCTTTGTTCTCAGTGGCGGTTTTCATGGTGGTAGTACCAAATATCTTGGAGCTGGCTCATTCCTCTGACGAACGCTCAAAGAATGCAGTTCGCAATTATGATTCACATGCAGTTAAATAATGGCTCCCATAAGGAATCCGAAAGATTTGTAAAAAATTGCGATATTTAAAAAAATTGTTGTGGGAGAAATCAAAATTCCCATAGCGTGTATAACTTGCCGCATCAGCTGCCGGTTATGTCTTTGTCTTCGGACAAGATGAGATGCTTCGTCTATTTTTAGAACCTCCATACTGCATTTTATGAATGAAAATTACGTATGTAAATTGAACAGGTGCTGGTGCATTCAGAAAATACAGATCTTAGGAATCACAGCTAAAAGAATTATAACCGTCGGAAGAATGAGTCATTCATTGCATTGCAACAGCTGACTTTATGAATTTTATGTTTTATAAGCCTTTTATTGTCTTTCTGCCAGCATATTCATTTCTACTTCAGTCAGAGGTCTTTGAACTGAATTGAAATGTAAGAGATATCTTTTCATCACCCGTTACAAGTATATTCTCTTAATTTTTCTCTCCTTTCATGCGGATAGATTTCAAAAAATCATTATTATATATTATCCCTAGTGAAAAGAGTCATCCTGTCATTCAACTGAGCTCAAATTATGTAATTACTCTCGTAATTATAATAGTAAAAATAGAGTAGGTGTCGATGAATATTCAGATCATATATGAACCATTGTATAGGTACGATGATTTTTGTTGAATTTTATGAAAGTGATCGATATTGTTCAAACGCGACTGAAACGAGATTACTTTCATTTATATTGAATTTTGAATGAAGCCTGTTACGTCAAAGGGTTTCACTTTCAATCCCGATTCAGGTTTCCGCATGGTGCATAATGCAATTAATAGAAAAGTACCAATGTTTTTAATTGTATCACTGAAAAAACCTCCTAATTCTACTGAGTAAGTCGTAATTTTTTGTGATTCGCAAGGGTCACTTATGAATATAGTAAATGTTGTCCTGCGAAGATCTTTATAAGCATGTGATTTTATATATCCCCATGAAGAATCACAGAGGGCTAATTCCTGGCCCTTTGTTTTCTTCGAAAAAGTATGGTCCAATTATCCTAACTCGAGATAATGCATAACGAAAAGTGACACGTTGTGAATGTAGGGGGCGCTTGTGAAATTATCTGGGGTTTTCAGCACTCCATCACAGTTGCCTGATTTAGCACGGTGCGATTTTTTTATGGGATATTCCAAAATACATGTTTTAAACGATCGTCCTAGAACTCTGGCCAATTGAAGAACAACATTCGTTTGGCTATAGCCTAAATACAAAAGCTGGACGGCTGGGCAGAGTCGTCCGACATTTCTAAAATCGATTTACGCAGTGTATTGACAAAATGGGCACCATTTGCAAGATATCTTCTGTGAAACTGTCTGAACCTATTCTAGAGTTCCCCATGTTACTCAGAGTAACCTTTCTGCACTGATGAGAGCCGATAGCTCGAAACAGTTGATGCCCTACTTCGAATGGTAGAACATCCTTGTAGATTCTTTGGGAGATATTCAACTGAATCATTCGAAATGTTGCTATTCATCAAAGAGAATCAATAATTACTAAGAACATTCTGTATAACGAAATAGGGTAAAACCCGGATAGATGCCTCAGTTGGATGATTGCCCCATTTTCAAAATACCTAACTTCCGAAACATGTATCAAAAAATTAATTTTATAAGTAGCTGCTACAGTCACCCTGGACCTTAGATTTGTAAGGGTTATTGTAAAGTGAAGCCGTTTTTCGCTAATGTGTGCGATCATCTCCGCAACGAACTTCACAGGATAGTTGCCCTGATTTTTTGAGGTATAGGTGCCCCTTAGGACATCTTAACTAAAACCATATCTTCTTAGCAGATTTTCGATTCATTGTGTTATTTTGATTTTAAACTTGATTCCTGGTCATTTTTGTTGAGACTTATTATTTTATTAATTTATCATGAATGTGTGGAATAATGCTTTATGTTTATATGAAGAATGCAACTTTTCGTTTAATATATGCTTTTAAATTTCAATTAAAATGCACAATTGTTGTTAATTCGATAAATGTTGCGTAGATGAAGTGGCTGTTTTAAGCATAGAAAATCTCATTGTTTTAGTTGGGTTTTTGGTTCACACAGTATGAAGGGCATCTATCCCTCCCAGTATTTCATGGTGGGGCAACTATCCATACTTGTAGGCATCTATCCCCAAAAAAAGGGTTCTAAAAATCAAATTTTTGTGAAATTTGGGATTGCTCTATCACAGAAAAGTCTGAGTATTTCAAATCAAATAATTGGGCTTCCTACACTCATAAAAATTACACATATAAAATTTATATTTTCAAAAATATGAGGCAAATTCGAAAAGTGGGGCACCTATCCGGGTTTTCCCCTATTCTAGTGTTAAATCGTTTTCTACGTTGGCAACACTGACTGCATCCTTAAATATCGATTAAAACCGATCAGAATTGCCGGCTATCGTGCTACAAGCAGGCGGATTTCAACCTGTCACATGCACATGCGATATAAATAAGATTACCAGATTACACGATCTCGACTAATTAATCCCCCGTTCGCCCGCGTGGAGAAGCTGAGCGCCGTGGCCGTGGGCAAAGAAGTACGTCCTTGACACTGCTCTGTAACGACCTTACACCATAAAATCCGGCGTTTACATAAAGAAAGAGAAATTGCCATAAAGATGGCAGATCCACGGCACCAGTTCTAATTGCTACTCTGCACTGAGAAAGAGGATCAGGACAATTGGGCAAGGCGTTAGGGGCTTAGTCTATTGTATGTTAGGATAAACGTCAATGTGAGTTTTCAGTGATTTCTTGAAGAAATAATTTTAAAGGGTTTTATGTTGAATAGCCCGCTATTTCGGTAGATGTCAAATTCAAATTCAAATTCAAAACAATTTTATTTGCTAATTACATACCTAAGGGGATTTAAAATTTTTTCATTACCAAAACAAGCAAAAGCAGTGCAGCGACTACATAAGCCGATCACAGCAGATGCCATGGCACACACTGTGTAGCACAAACGCATGAAAATACCACATATGAGAGTTTGAATTGTGGAATTCATGGAAAAAAAAAAAGAAACCTTCCCCGAAGGACAAAAAACTAACTAGGGAGCCCCAAGGATGCAGAACGGAGTAAGTCGCCGTATCTAGTTTATTTTGGACGCGTACACAGGAAATTTTAATTGCTTTTTTGTAATTCCAAAAGTTTACCAGTTATAAACTTTTTAAACTTTGAAAGAGAAAGCTCTACCACGTCTGGCGGCAGTTCATTTCAGTAGCTAGTTGCGAAATAAGATGTCACGTTTGAAGCTGTAATTTTTTTGACATTTGACCCTACGCCATTAATAAAATGGAACGTTACGTTCTTGAAGCATGTAAAGGACGTAACGAAATTATTAAAATTCACTATAAAGATGGTGAAAATTTGGCAAAGTCGGTTCGTGAAACTAGAACATTTTTGGGTCGTCGTGATGCACCTTGTCGGATCGCAATGAAGAAATTGGTGGAAAAATTCGAACTGTTGGGACAAGTTAGTGATGTGAAGAATAAAACCCGTACACGTGGCTCAAGAACAGCCGAGAATATTGCTGAATTAGTTACCTGAAATTTTAAGTGAATCCTTGAATAGACGTGTATTTAACACTACTTTTAATGCTGTCTCATGGAAAAACCTCATACCTATTGACAAACTGGGAAAGCGAATTCAAACAAATTCTATTGAAGTAGAAAAAATTGTATAATAGTAGAATTTCAATACGAAATTTCATTTATTTTAAAGGTTTTATGGTTAACATCTTCTACTGAAGACCATAATTTTAAAATGGTACTTTATTTTAACTTATGAATGGAGAACTAGAAGAATAATGGAAATATAAATTTATTACCAAAATATTTTTATACTTTACCCATCAGCCGTTAATACGTTTCTGAAAATGAAAATGGTCGATAAAAAAAGAGCCCATTAATGGTTTGTATTTTGTGTTCTTCGAATGAATTTGGTCAATTTTTCTCTATATTTGAAATGAAACATTTTTCAGTGAAAAAGTTTTAATCGATGTATGTATTACGTGTTTCTTCAATAACATGAAAAGTAGGTAAACATTTTTATTGCTCCATGGTTAGACGAATGAAAATTCACACTGTGTTGAATTTCTGGTTGACCAAGGTTTGAAATTTCATCGTGAAACGTTAAAATCCAAACCAACGCTATAAAATTAGAGAAATTCACTTTGAAATTGATAAATTCTGAAACCTGGCAAAGAAGCGAAAAACGGACAGTTCATATGGTTTTCTTAAGGTCCATTATCTCTTAAATGATCATTTTTGAAACACTCAGAATGCCCAATCACGTAAGGTTACACAAACTAAACAGCGAAAGAATTGAATTTGTGATGCAAAATGGTGAATGCGCTGGTTTCTTGGCCGGCTGCATTATACAAACAAAATATCTATTTTCATTAACGTGGACGTAAAAAACAGTTTCAGTAAATCCGTGATTACAGTTTATTTCTGATAGCTTTTCATTGCTTATTGAACCTAAACCTTTCTTATTTTTGTGTCTCATCTACTAGAACCAATCATTGGAAAAATGGGGATTCTACGTGGAAGATTTCCTCACATTCAATTGAAATTTATGTTGTTAAGTGTTCACAGTTATTGTTTCAAGATTTTAAATTACAAAACTTGCTCAAATGAAGTGAAAATCAATATATGAATGGTCGAAGCCAAAAACCTAACCTCATCTACAGTTGGTTCGAATGAACACGACGATTGGTTTGGGATTTATAAGTGTATTCAACAAACTAGTACTATAGTAATTTCTGAAAAACTTTATAGGTTTTCACTTCTAGTCTCTGAAATAGAAATTTTAAAAAAAATTTCAAATAAGATGAAGTGCTCCTGTTGAAAATCTTATACAGGAGAGACATCAAGACCTTTAGAGATAAGAAAACGGGAACATAAGAACAACATCAAAAATAGAGACATTACAAGATCATAAATCGCTGATCATGTATGTTCAAATAGCGGAGATCATATGATGAACTGGAACAACACAAAGATCCTAATGACGGAACCTGATAATTATAAAAGGAAAATTAAGGAATCCACATGTATTTTGTTAGATGAAGTAGATAATTTGGCCAATTGTTCTGTTGGAATAGATCGTATTTGGATTGATTTATTGAAGAAAGAAGTGACATCAGGAAGTTTCAAAATTAAATGAATCAACATCTCTATGTATTGACAACTTTCAATGTCAATTAGACTGCAAATGAAAAAACACACAATTCTGAAGATTTTACAAGTTTGTCTGAAGAAGGTGTCTGATATAGACACCGAAACGTTACATTGTCCTTTTCATTTATTTCCTTTTTCAGTTTTACTGTTAGGCAACAATTTTTTCAAGACCAATTTGCTCCTGACAAAGTGCAAAGATTCTCGCAGGAGCACCGCATCTTAATTGAAATTTTTTTAATTATTTCTGTTTCAGAGACTTGGAGTGAAAACCTATAAAGTTTTTCAAAAATGCAGAATCCTCCCAGAATATATTTCAATAGATTGTACTATATTAAGTCTTATTGCACTTTTTATTGAGGGTATCTAGCTTAAGTCAGTATTACCTTTTGCTTAATTCATTTCAAGTATATTATATCGAGTATTCCCCATAATTCCTCGTCCCATCATGAAAAATTCCCAGAAAACAACCGAACACAATCCAAACTAAACCTAACGATTTGCCGAGTTGACCTGCACCACATGTTTCCACTTTACTTTGCGTTAATTAAAATTCTAGGCAACGCATAATTTTAGTTTTTCTCCGCATGGGGTATTAGGTTTAATCCCTGAAGCTCTTCCGTAGCGCGATCGTTCTCGTGTTTTTTCAAGAAAACAGTAAATGATACCAGCAGTTCTTCGGAATATTTACGAAACAAAACCTCTGGTATACGCCCCTGCGGTCATCTCCAATCGGATATGGGCAATTTAGAACTAATTTCACAGCAAAACCGTGTGTGTTCAACGAAATGATATTACAATGGGCATCACCTTGAACTGAAATGATGTACGGGCAAAATTCTGCATTATTGCTTTGGATATACAGGGTGGAGCAGAGATTTATCAATTGAATCTATCAAAAACGAATATCGATTCAATTTATCATTTCCTTGTATATTTCTTTCTTTATATTGTTTCACTAAAACTCATACTTATGTAATTGTTTTCATTGATTTGCTATATTATTGGTTTTTTCTTGTTTTTATTATCACTATAATATTGTTCTTTTAGATAAGTTAACTGTGTTTTTTTTAACTGTTCACTTTGTGTTGGGTGTTCATCACCTGTTCGTATTCGTAATCATCTATATAAATACATAAATAAATTGGCAAATGTTATTTTTTTGCACAAGAATATCATAACTGATACTTCAATTACCAATAGAAAGTTTTTGAAAATGAATGCGAACTACACTGCGCAAAGAAATTAACGCACATTATGGAAATCTCAAATTTATCTCACAACTGAAGGTTTTCTCAATGCTAATTATTTTCATCAGAATTATGCATGCATATGTTATCCACTTTCAACGTTTTTCTTCAATACAGTACAGATGTTTTGCCCAGCAGGAATAAAAAAAGATAAGATTATCAGATTTTGACTGTATTGGCTCTATTCTGAAATCAGTTGTTCTCGATCAATTCTAGTGACCAATAGTTTTCTTTCGTTTTGTTTTCTACACTCGATCGCTATGCAACGCGAAACACGGAATTTGACCCAAGAGGAATGTGCCCAAGCGGTAGTTTTGCGAGAAGAAGGGTGGACATACACAAGAATTGCAGAAAAGTTTGGAGTTTCCCATACAAGTATGTCCAGAATGTTGCGGCGATTCAGGGATAAAGGTAAGAATGTCCGAAGACCAGGACAGGGTAGACCACGGGTAACAACTGTCATTCAAGAACGTTACTTTAGAGTTTCTTCGTTGAGACAACGGTTTGCAACCGCTCGCCTCCTTCAAAATCAGCTTGAGCAAACTCATGGGGTGCAAATTAACACTCTGACAATAAGAAATCGCCTCAGAGAATATGATTCGAGGCCTCGTGTCGCGACAAGAGGCCCAGCTCTTACCCCAGCCTATCGAAGGGCGCGTTTGGATTTTGCGAGAGAGCATATCCATTGGGAAGAGGCTGTGGGAAAGAGTTCTCTTCACAGATGAGTCTAGATTCTGCCTCTACCATTGTGATCGACGTTCCCTTGTATACAGACGTCCACATGACAGATATGCTCAGTGCAATTTCCTGAATACTACTGGTTTCGGGGAAGGATCGATTATGGTATGGGGTGGAATATCTTCGACTGCTCGCACAGACCTGGTGGTCGTTGATAATGGAGCTATGAATGCTGCAAGGTATATAAGGAAAATTCTTGAGAGCATGTAGTGCCATTTGCCCCATACATTGGTGAAAATTTCATTTTTATGGACGATAATGCCAGACCTCATCTTGCGCGCTTCGTTCAGGAGTACCTTGAAGAGGTTGAAGTCTCTCGAATGGAATGGCCAGCAAGAAGTCCAGATCTCAATCCGATTTATCAGGTTTGGGACAACCTCAATAGAAGGCTGAGAAGTTCAGAAAATCATGTAGCTACTCTTAATGACTTAGGAATCCAACAAAGAAATCTGGGAAGGATTAGATCAGAACATTTTAAGATCACTCATTTTGAGTATGAACCATCGTTGTCGAGCTGTAATTAACGCAAGGGGTGGGAATACCAAGTATTATATCACTTATAAGCATTCCAGTATTTTCAAAATTGTTTATTTCTCTTCTTTCCATAGGATTCGGTGAAATCCTGAATTTTTCTTCCATTTAATGTATCTTGTTTCGTTCAAAACCTTCCCGAGAGAACATGAAAAATAAGTTATAAAGTCAATGTAGAGTTAACTTCCATCAAATTGAGATTTCAGAATGTGTGTTAATCTTTTTGCACAGTGTATGTGGTTCATTCTTTTATTCAACTTTAAATGAATTATCAAAAAAGTGAGCACTTTTTCTTGCCTCCCTGAGACTGGGATCACTTGTAATAATCATAGTCGTAATCAAAGAGAACTATCCCCAGGGAGTGCTCGAACTATTTCACTATTTTATTGCTCCTGAAATAGAAAATTCGAAATAGGCATTCTCATTTTTACGATGTTCTAAATCATTCCAACTCAAGAGTGCAGCTCCAGTGCTATTAACATGGCGCTGGGAGCTGTATGAAGAACATGAAAAATGTAAGCTGTAACATTATGCATTATGAAAATTGGAATTCTTGGTTTTATGATCTGGTTTCAGAGGAAGTTTTCTTAGTCAACGGAATGAGATTTGTCCGTACGGTTTATTGAAGGTACAGGTTTGTTTTTATACAGGGTGGTCCGCGTAAGATGGTACTTTAGACTTTCACGGAGAAATGGAAGTAAATGGTGTTTGGAGCTGAGCGTTTTTTCAGGAATAAATAAAACGCATTATTCACAATCATTCTTAAGAATTCTTTATTTAATTGAAGTAGGGGAAGGGTGTACAAAATGACACTGTGGGCTAAAATGACATAGCGCTTGTTTTCCTCAAATCGACGTGCAATTGCGATCAAAAACGAATATACTGTTGCAAAAGGCTTCTAAGATTTTGTAATTAATATTCAGTGTGATTGGTCCATTGTATGATATACACGACATATAATTGTTTTTTAAATATCGAGAAGTTTTCGAAATGTTGCAATGAAATCTGCTATAACTTCCGAGTGTTTTTAGAAGGAGAATTTGATATTATTGCAATTATTTACGTCACTAATGGTGTTGAAATTATAATATTCAGATCATATAAGTGAGTTCGTTTTTTTAATTGCTTTATGCTTCTCGAGTGACATAGTGGGATAAAATGACATGGGTCTGAGAGAGCAAATTGACATACCATATGTCCAGTTCAAAACACTCAACTCCAAACTTCGAAGAAGCTTATAGGAAGAAAATAAATGAAAAATTAATATTTCAGTAGAGAAAAAAAGAAAGTAAATAAAAAGACTCCACAAAACTGAAGTCAGATGAAGAAAAAGAAATCTTATCTTCGGACGAGAGGGAAGAAAATCCTTCAGGTCAGGAATTTTTATAAATATCAAATATTTCTATTCTTAAAAACCGCGCAATTTGAAAAATCTTTCACATCAAAATTGTCAAGTTATTCGTACTAAAGCTCTGTAAATAACAATAACAATCAGACGCCTCAATGAAAAGAATTCTTCTATAAAAAGCAAATAAAAACTTGCAAACTTTTTCTGAAATGGGACGATCATAAGTTCCATTATGAGCAACATAAATCCAATCGTGGGAGATTCCAGCAAAGATGTCAACAAGCCCACAAGCAGAAGATGCGATGTTTAACATTCATGTTGAACTATTCATCGCACATTTTAATTATGTGCGTCTACACCGGTGAGAGCAACATTGTTGACGTAAATTGGCGTAAAATCATTTTCCAGTTATCGTTAAGAAATGCGTTAGCAACAATGTAGTCGAGATTCTTTTAAAGGTGGTCACACACCATATGATGTTGCAATAAGTATGCATCGGAATTTCTACGTATGTAAAGGGTTTTCCAATAAAAGGTGCTATTTTGATATTCAAAGAAAAATCGCATTTTTCAGTATAAATGATCGGATGTCTATTTCATTATATAAAAGAAGCTATGCCGTTAATAGTGGAAAAAACATCAGGCAAATGACCACCACTTTTAATGAAATTTTCCATAACCAAATCGCAAATTGGCTGCTCTATGTCCTCATTATCCTCACGAATTCCATCTTTACGGTCTTGAATCGACGCTGGGCTATTGGCGTAGACCTTCTCTTTCACGTGGCCCTAAAGGAAGAAGTCACAAGGTGTTAAATCACAAGATCTCGGTGGCCAATTGTGATTCCGGATCATTTTCATGCATTTAAACAATCCAATCAGCAAAGACACAACGTTGTTGATGATCGGCCGGCTTCTCTTCTTGTGTTAACTGATCTTTATAAGCCTTAAGACCCAAATCTTTATGCAAAATACGGAGTAATGACGTTTGTGGAATGCCTAATTCCAAATAACGACGAGGAATTGACAGACCTGAGTTTTCTTCGACACTTTCGGCAACAGCAACAATATTCTCGGCTGTTCCTGAGCGACGTGCACGTATTTTATTCTTCACATCACTAACTTGTCCCAACAGCTCAAATTTTTTCACCAATTCTTTTATTGCAGTCCGACAAGATGCTTCACGACGACCCAAAAATGTTCGAGTTTTATGAAAAACCTCTGCGAAATTTTCATCATTTTCAGAGTGAATTTAATAGTTTCAATGCGTTTTTGAAGCTTGTATCGTTCCATTTTCATTAATGGCGCAGTGGTAATTTAGTATCAATTGAAGTGAATTCTATACATAGTGAAGGCTCTCATTATGATATTATGAAAATACACAAAATAAACAGTCATAGTTTTCACGAAATATTTTCTATTATGATTATCTTTTACGATACCATTGTTTTTTGTGACACGTTGTGGTGAAAGAATAAAGAAATTTTGTAATATAATTCACCCGATAGAAACAATTTTCCTTTCTTGCACGAAACAAAACACATTTTTTGAACTTTCACAAGTTGAGTGGCCTTTGAGGATCTCAATCAAACCAAAAGAGTAATCTCCACAACAAACAAACCTGAAATTGCCATCAACGAAAAACCACAACTCAAAAACAGCATTCACTGAATCATCCAAATAATAGAAGTCGAAATTTAAACAATATACAACAAGTACTTTGCATGAACAAAAATCCCATGACAAAACAACAATTTCGCGATGAAAAATACAGTTACGGAAAACAATATTTCATAATTTCACGATCTACCTAATTGGAGAAGAAAGAAGAAGACGTCAGCATATGTAATTACCTCTATAGTATCGTGAAAAAAGATCGTGCATTCAGATAGCGCTTTTGTTCTTGTACATCGGACTGTAATGATGAAGATTTTCTGGAAGTACGAAACCTTGCAGAGTGACAATTAGCTTGTCCGGACACCAGAAGGAGCATCATTAGGTACCGTTGCTTTTTCGGATTCCACAAATCAGTATTCCATAACGGGCCATCTATGATGGTGATATATTTTTTTATTCGCGGTTTCGGACGGAAATATTCTACATTTATGGCCAATTAACAAGTAATTCTTTTTTACGGTGGTTTTTTTATGGGAACCTTGCAAAACTACTTCGCGAATCGTTTTGGGCCGTTCTCATATATCATTGCCTAATGTGAGAAGGTAATTGACAAGAAGGAAATGGAACAGAAACGCTCAAAGAATTGAAGCAAATTTGAATATGATATACATGGAGACCCCTCCCACTTTTACTTTATTTTTTAACAATATAATACTTTCATGAAAATTTCCAGATTTCTCGATCGTACATCCGAATTACGAATATATAAATATACAGTGGAACAACAAACGTCTGTATAACGAATTTTTCTATACAACAAATTTCGTACAAGACATTACACATTGAATCCAAATTCCATGTTGAAAACACCCTCTAAAACGAAGTAAATTCTCTCTATAACGAAATATTCAAAGAATATCACTCTTTGAATGGGTATTGGTAAGAAGGTATAAGGGTGGGTTTTTTCCGAAAATTTTCCGGACGTACGTAATGAATCCCGACCTCAAACTAAATCATTACGGCGGGCAGAGAAATCCTTCTGAAACAGTTTTAAATACACCCCTGGCTGTTTGGTTTCAATCTAACCATTACGCTAGTGTGAAAGTTATGCGAAAATGTCTAAAAGGAAGTGCTTAAGTTTGAATGATAAACTTAAATTTATCAGTGAAGTCGACCGCGACATTGCCGACTATAGAAACAAATTTTCTGTATAACTAAATTTCTTTATAACGAATTTTTTGCGGATTTAGCGCTTTTGTTAGAGGGAAGTACCACTGTTTTACAGGGTGTTCCTAAATTGAACGTACAAACGAAAAGGGGAGATTCCTTAAGTGAGTTCAAGAAAAAAAAGTCGCATAAACATGGGGTCGCAAACGTTTCGTTTTCGAGATACAGAGTGTTGAAGTTTGAATTTTTTCAAATTTTTTTTCTCATAGTATCTACACTTCACAAGATTTTCAACTGAAATTTGGCATAGATATTACATTTGAGAGTTCTCACCACGTGACATGACATTTTCGATAAAAGATCTACAGAGTGATATTTTTTCTGGACCACTGCCACCTGTTCTTCTGCACTCTGCAGAACTTTTTTTTGGTGAGCAACTGTTAATTTGAAAAAATGTAAAAAAAAGCTTTGTTTGTATACCAAACTTTTCGGTCTCTCGTAGTTTTGTCGTATCTACCAACGATTCGAGAAAAAAAATTTTGAACGATTCTCTCGAAATTCTCGTAACTATGATAGGAAGGCCAGTTTGTAATCTGTGGTGAATGAATTCAGTGCCAGTTTTGACCTTAGACAAAGGTCTAAGGTTTTGACACATCAAATTATTGAACGTTTGTTTTTCTAAAAAGTGAAGGTGGTTGCATTTGTGGCTATTTATTTTTTTGAATGTAGTTAGACTACTACAAAATTCAAACTTCAACACTCTGTATCTCGAAAACGAAACTTTTGCGACCCCATGTTTATGGGGGACTTCTTTTTCTTAAACTCACTTAAGGAATCTTCCCTTTTCGTTTGTACGTTCAATTTAGGAACACCCTGTAGATATCAATACTAATATTTATCCTGAAATCGATTTAACAATGTGACGGTATCATTTTACGAGATGAATGTTTTAAAATGATCAATTCACATCAGTGAGATTTTCCTAAACCGCTCAACACAACATCAACGAATTATTTCCATCTCATCTTCTTTACTTCCGTCATGGACTGAAGAAAGAAAACCGTGATGAGAAGGACCTTGAGTAATCATCAACTCGAAACCCGCACATCTTTTTCGAGACACAAGCTAACCTTCGATTTGTCGTGGACCATGATTACTATTGATTTTTCGTCATGAGCATCATTACTTCCATTGTATTACTGCTCATCATTCCGCTTCAAATTTGTCTGAGCAAGAGTATCCTCCACTTGCCTGCGGAAATAGGAGCTAATTTATTTGTTTATGTCGATATTGATGCTTCGAGGACGATTTTAACAAATTTTGTTGGTTTTGATTGCGTATCGATGTTTCAGCGTTTTGTAAAAAAAATATAACGAAAGATATATCAAGTTTAACTATTTTATAACTTAGAGAAAATCGAGAACACTTTTCGAAATAGCTGAATAAAGTTGAAAAATTTATAACTTGTACCTATAATTATAGCTAGTTTGTTCTTTATTCAACACTACCATTTTTTATCAGAATATTGTCGAACTATTCATTTATTCATAATAAGAGGTTTTCCAATAAGAGGTGTTATTTTGAATACTATCCCGCTATTTCGGTAGAAGTCACGTTTGAAGCTGTCATTTTTGATATTTTACAAGTAAAAACTACGCCATTAATAAAATGGAACGATACACGCTTCAAGAACGCATTGAAATTATTAAAATTCTCTATAAAAACGGTGAAAATTTGGCAGAGACGGTTCGTAAAACTCGAACATTTTCGGATCGTCGTGAAGCAACTTCTTGGACCGCAAATAAAAAAATTGGTGAAAAAATTCGAGCTGTTGGACAAGATAGTGATGTGAAGAATAAACCCGTAAACGTCGCTCAAGAACAGCCAAGAATATTGTTGCTGTAGTCGAAAGTGTTGAAGAAAACCCAGGTTTGTCCATTCCTCGTCATTCTCTGGAATTAGAGATGATTAATGATTATTTATGGTCGGAATTGGAAAGTATTGATCTAGACAATGTTTACTTTCAACAAGACGACGCTACGTGCTACACAAGCAACGAAACCATTGGTCTTTTGCGGTAAAAGTTTCCGGACCATGTAATCTCCCTAAGAGGTGATCACAATTGGCCACCGAGATCTTCTGTTTTAAACACCTCGTGACTTCTTCCTTGGGGCCACGTTAAAGAGAAGATCTACGCCAATAGCCAGCGTCGATTCAAGACCTCAAAGATGGAATTCGTGAGGCTATCGAGGACATAGGGCAGCCACTTTGCGATTTGGTTATGGAAAATTTCATTAAAAGGATATGGTCCTGTAAGCGTGGTTGTGGTGGTCATTTGCCTGATGTTAATCTCCACTATTAACGGCATACCTGCTTCTTCATAATGAAATAAACAACCGATCATTTATATTGAAGAATGGCATTTTCTTTGAATATCAAAATAACACCTCTTATTGGAAAACCCTTCAGATTTACAAAGCAAATGTTTGATTTTGTTCTGAAATTTGGCAGTGCAATTGTAATTTGTTCCCTTTATTTGTGAAGGCTTGACTATCGGTTTTTTTAAGAATTACATATATGTAATCACAATTTCGGTTTTCATTGATGAATGAACTTAAACACATTTAATCGAATAGGACAGTAATAGGGATGTTGACTCATGTTACGAATTCATATAAATTGAGGTTTTCCTCATAGAAGGAAATTTTTGCAATCCTAAAAAACCATTTTAGTGATCTTATTATTCTCGTTGAATTAAATAAAGCTGATTTAAATTATGTTATTTATTATCAACTATCACGTGACTGCGAACGCCAATCAGAGGTAATCCGTATAGTGACGTCAAACTATCCGTATTGTCATTGCAAATTCGAATGTTCGGTGCTCAGATCAACAAAATACATTCATAGGCAGGGTTCCACAAAACTCCAATCACCTTGATTATTGAAATGTCATCATTTCTCTGCAATTTTCAGTTCATTTTTGACATAAACCATCGACTTACTTCAATATAAACGATTTGATTGCCAATCAAGCTTTGTGAAACCGAAACCCACGGTTCTGTGACTTGAACCATAGTAAATATATAATATATCGTATCTATGATTCGAACTTACGAAGTTGAAAGCTGAAAGAGAACAGAATACCTAGTTCGTTACAAGAACGATAATCTACAATTTTCTTTATAATGGAGATAGGATTCATCTAGGGTAATAGTAGTAACCTTTACCGAAGATAAATTTCTTTATGGTCGCAAGTTTCTTTGCTGAAAACAAGGATTTTTGTGCAGCGGAGCTTAAAAACGTGAAATTGTCTTTGTAAATAGCAGACTTTTAACTCATATTCATTATTACAAATAAAAGAAGCACCTCATTCAGCATTTACAGACCGACCTATTTATTTTGAAGGCTTAGATTGAACTTTCCACAAGGGATCGGGCAAAATCAGTTCGCTTTGACAGAAGTCAAAGTATGTTCACTGTTTTATGACGTAATCATCAGAACGTGACAAATTGAGCATTTCCGCGGGAATTTTGAATTGTCCTTTCATTTACTCATTTTTATTGGCAACTACTATATTTTTAAGGAAAAAGTAATTTTTTCGTGTTTGTATAGGGTTCATCTTCAAAATAAAATAAATTCCAAAAAGTAGTCAACATCCCTATTATGGAACCTCAAAAACGTGAAGTGAGTCCTATTGTCACTGATAGAAGAACTAACATTTGGCTTTCTCCAGCGAATTCTCTAGGTTTGAGCTTATCTCCAGCATTTGTAACATATACCGATTTCGATAAGATCTTCATCGTTTACACGGTCGTAAACCACTGCAGAGGCGAGAATAAATATGTCTTCGGACATTTGACTACAACGAAACTTGTAGGAGCTATCTACAAGACTCAACTGATACAATTGCACATGGGAGTAGGTACTTTACACCTCCCGCCATCTTGATCTGAAAACGAGCCCATAGATAAGAACGCGGGGGTATTTTATGGGTGTCAACATGGGTGATCCCGATGGTTGACCTTGAAACATAGAATTTCATGCTGTATTTTTGTGGTCATGGTCTGTGGTAGCACGGTGGGTATATAGTCCGTTCACGAAAGGTTGAGCCATCGGTTGGCCATGGAAATTTGGCATATTCCACTGTGTATATGAAAATTTTGGGTTATGTTGTTTATTTCCTTGTCAGATTGACAATGTTGTCAATATTGCATAGAGTTCTGTGATAAATCGCAAGATAGTCGGACGAGGCCGGGTACATTCGGCAACGTTGACTTTATTTTATGTTATGACAGCAAATACTGCCAGCTTCTGATAAATAAACAAACGCTTACTATGCTTTCAAGCTTACATATAGGAAAACTCTGAGTTAAACAGTAATTTCAACATTTCAACCATAGCCTTGTCATCTGATAGAGAAAAAATGATACATTGTTCATTTTAAACGAATTAAGTTGAGATATTTCTGTAAAAACTTGAATTCTCGAAAATTTATTTCGATGGAAATAACAAAATCGTAATGCTGAATAATAGCAATAAATAAAAGAATTTCATATGGCTTTCGTTACCCAAATCTTAATTCATGTGAAAATTTAAGAAACCAAATTCTAGTTTTTGATTCTTATCTTTCCAAAAATTTTTTTTGGTACAACTGCCATTAAAAGTGACACTTTCAATGACAATTTCATTGTAAATGCGTCCATTTCATTATCAAAATAGAGCAGTTGTACAAAAAACATTGTATGATATTTGTGTTAAAAGTGATTTTATTTTGTTCATGAAATTTTTTTCTCACAAAATAAAACGTCACTTTTAACACTTATATCATAAAAAGCTATTCTTTTCAATTCAGTGGAAATTTCCAAACTGATTTTTCATCATTAATATTCATTTTTTATATTGGCTTGAAATCGAAAAGGCTTCCTAATTTTCAATCAAAAATTCTCGAAATATTAGCGTTTTTGAAAATGTCTTCGGGTTTAACAAAATCACAGTGTGTTTGGTACATAAGATTTCATCAAATTTCGTTATAAAAAATTTCTTTGTGAAAGATTCCTTTGAAAACATGTTTATCTCGAAAAAAGTTCGTATAATTCATCAGAAAACCAAAAAGTAACACGTATAGGAGAAGTATACACTCTATTTTTCTGCAGAAAGTGTGTTAGCAGGTTGTCTAACTGACTTAAAAGACCACCGTATAATGGTCAACACAAAACAGTCATCCTGTACCTTCTAATAGTTACTGGAACCATTTAACCCGCATAAAAACAAGTTACTAGACCATTCCACAAGCCTATGCTCCATAAAAGAGACCAAATACACCAATAAATATACATCTTATTCTTTTCGCTGCATTTATTACGAAATTATACCTTCAATAACAATAATAGTATATCACATTCTTATGGTAATTTTTTCTAAGAACGCAAAAACCGTTAGGAAACCACGGAAAAGTCATGAGAAACAGGAAATCGATAAATAATTGGTCTTATTCTAATTGCCGTGTATCTTTCGGCCCAAAATTAGGCCTAAATTTCTCCGATTCAAAATAATTGTAATGCGATACCTAAAGGCTTCCTCTTACGAAAGAATTTACAAGGAATACCGTTGTTATGTTAGTATTCATTCCATCTGTCCGTTTCTTCTGATATGTCCCAGATTAGTTGATTAGATTTATTTGGTAGTCCAACTGTTGGGTATTAAAATAGATGACCATGACATAATGAGCGGAAAAAACACTTCTTTTGGGTAATATACAGGTTGAGTCGGGGATTAATAACATTAGTTGTACTTATCTAGAGTAATTTTGTTTAGATGGCGAAAGAGATTATAATAAAAGGAATAACAAAATTACTCTAGATAAGTACAACTAATGTTATTAAATTCCTTTTTATTATAATCTCTTTCGCCATTTAACATCTTTATGTCGAAATCTATAAAATTATATACTCGTCTTGTTTTATCGGTTTTTTATTTGCGTCCAAGGATATAATTTTAATTTTATGTCGCTAAATAGTTGAATAGATATTGAAACATGTGGTATCTACGAATACCGTTTAATTTAAGAGTTTTTCCGCTAAAAATTAGACGAAAAGACATAAAATTTCGATTAGTCTGGTGACAGGATAAGGTTGAAATTTTGAGAACCCTAGTAAATTGAGGTATTTGAAAGTTCTCTTGGTTTCCATGCAAATACTTGGTTTATGGTTAACGAATTCAACCGCGGCTTTTGGGAACTGAACTCATCCTGAAAATCTCAATTCTTTAGGACAATCTCTTCGAAAGTTATCGTGCTTGCAGCTCAAAAAGAATAGAATAAATTGCTTTTGAAATTAAAAACCGATGGGTACGAGGGTTTTCCTTAATAATTCTTCGTTCAAGAATTATCGACGAGTAACGTTACATTTTTGGCACGCTGTATAATTATCTGTAATTCAATTAACATTATTGTCAATTTTCCATCATAAAACGTCTGTCCAACCCAACAACGAAATCATTCAAATTACGACGTATGAAAAGCAAAACGAGAAAAACGAAAATATAATTGACGAGTGCACCGCAGGAAAATTATATTGTTCCCGGCACAATTGGAATCGACATGACCATTATACAAATTGAAAACAAATCGATGATTTAATCATAGGCAGATGAAATAAAACGCGAAGCGCAATGAAAAACGTTGTTGCATCGTTTCCATGGTACATGTCCTCTTGATGACCAGTTCGGAGTCACATCCCACGCAAATAAAAACGAAATTATATGCACGTGCATTTCTGAACGCCGACCAATTCATTCTAGATACGAATAGCCATGGAAATCATGATTTTAAGCCCATTACCATCTGCTGCAATGAAGTCTAGCCGATTTTATATCTCACGGAGATGTGTTTCCACTCTCTTTTCAATGTATCATGAGATAATATGTGTTTTGATTTTTTTTTGTTCACCTATGCTTTTTCGTTATTTTTTTGTTTTCGACTTTTTTTCAATCATCCATGTTGTACTGCATTTTTAACGAAGAACCATATGAAATTTCTATGTTGGATTTAGGCAACGTCATTCCTTATATTCCTGGCCTTTCAGAAAAAATAACAACTTTTTAATGTCAATCAGATTGCAAATGAAAAAACACACATTTCTGAGAATTTTACAAGTTTGTCTGAAGAAACGTTACATTGTCCTTTTCATTAATTTCTTTTTTCCGTTTTACTGTCAGGTAAAAAATTTTTTCGAGACCAATTTGCTCCTGACAAATAAGTGCAAAGATTTTCGCAGGAGCACTTCATCTCAATTAAAATTTTTCAATTATTTCTGTTTCAAAGACTGGGAGTGAGAACCTATAAAGTTTTTCAGAAATTAAAAAAGGAATCTACTAGGTCAACTCCTCAGAGAAGTCCATACAACCTGTTCCGTTTCGGGAAACGCATTTTTCGTGGACATCCACCTATATGGAATAAATTAATTCGGAATACTATGCTACCTAACTGTTACCAGCAGCAGCGCGATGTTCATTTGATTCTGCAGCTCTTCTCTCTCGTATTTGTTTACAAATTGCATTTTGGTTTACAGTTAAGCGGATTGTCAGTGAGGAAACGAACCTGAGGAAACTAAGAGTTCGACGTTCTCTACAGAATCTCGTTTTCAGATCGTTTGGCCAATTTCGCGATCTCAGATTGAGACACTCTAAAATGGCTCAATTCTGGTTCGTAAATTTCCTTTGAAAGTCGCGTGAAATATTATAGAACAGTATTGGAAAAGTTAATAATTGGTTTTCATGGAAAAATCTGAGAAATTATCTTTTAAACTACCCCGAATCAGTAGACTCTCGTATAAAGTTTGATCTTCGCTGAAACGTAACATTTGTTATGAAAATTTATTGATACTGAATAAATGAATGCTAAATATCAGCATGATCGGAATTATACAGGGTGTTCCTAAATTGAACGTACAAACGAAAAGGGGAGATTCCTTAAGTGAGTTTAAGAAAAAAAGTCCCATAAATATGGGGTCGCGAACGTTTGAATTGGTTTCAAGTTTTTTCTCATAGTATCTACACTTCTCAAGATATTCAACTGAAATTTGGCATAGATATTACATTTGAGAGTTCTCACCGCGTGACATGGCAATTTCGATAGAAGATCTACAGGGTGATATTTTTTCTTGAACACTGCCACCTGATCTTCTGCAGAACTTCAGAACATCATTTGGTACATCAATCTTAGAAGATTCTTTCTCTCCCCTCTCAATCCCTTGGATTGGTTTCGTTTTGTCTGAGATATTGAGGAACAAAAATTTTGAATGGCTATATTTCATGGAACACACAATAGGGTTTGGCTAGTGTGGGTGTTCTATTCATATACCACAATATTTCAGTCTCGAAGTTCATGACGTTTCTAGTTCTTTCTAGGTGTGGATGACTGAAAGTGAAGTGCAATTTCTCACTTCTTTCCTGGCAAGCTAATAGTCTTCAAATACCGCGAAGTTCACACCATTCATAAAGAACGAGAATGAGTTGGACGCCATGACATTGAACTGCAAATGTGTGTAGAAATCTCTCAGGTGGAACCAGACTTTGTTTCGTTTTCTCGTACGGCATACACATGAACGATTTGACGACTTGTTTTTCGCTCAGAATTCGTCTAATTGCCACTTGCATTTCCTCCCGTGGTATGGAAATTTCTGGAGATGAATGACTTCCAGGAGGTGTTACTCTTTGTAATTGATGTCTTGGACAACAATGGTGTTAAAGGAAGAGGAGGAAAAGAAGTTGTTTAGTTCCTTATTTCGTGATTTTTGTAGCATGGGATGTAAAGTTTTCATGGTTGGGTGAGACGTACGTCCATTTTGTTCAAAATATGGGGATTGAGAGATTGGATCTTCCTCCATCTTCAAGTAAAGGGTTTTCCAATAAGAGGTGTTATATTGATATTCAAATTAAATGATCGGATGGTTATTTCATTATAAAAAAGAAGCTATGTCGTTAATAGTGGAAAATGACCACCACTAAAACGCTTACAGGACCATATACTTTAATGAAATTTTCCATAACCAAATCGCAAAGTGGCTGCCCTATGTCCTCGATAGCCTCACGAATTCCATCTTTGAGGTCTTGAATCGACGATGGGCTATTGGCGTAGACCTTCTCTTTCACGTGGCCCCAAAAGAAGAAGTCGCAAGGTGTTAAATCACAAGACCTCGGTGGCCAATTGTGATGACCTCTTCTAGAGATAACACGGTCCGGAAACTTTTCACACAAAAGATCAATGGTTGACGTTGTTGATGATCGACCGGCTTGAGTTATTGTGTTAACTGAACTTTATAAGCCTTAAGACCCAAATTTTCATGCAAAATACTTGTAATGACGTTTGTGGCATGCTTAATTCCGAAGAACATTGGGGAATGGACAAACCTGGGTTTTCTTCAACATTTCATTTTTATTAGTGGCGTAGTTTCTAATTGTCAAATGTCATAGAATGACAGCTTAAACGTGACATCTACCGAAATAGCGGACTATTCAAAATAACATCTCTTATTGGAAAAGCCTTTATGTGCTGGAATGATGATGATGTTGAAGAGCTTTAATTTCACTTTCTAGAAATGTTAAAGTCAATATTTTCAGCACGGTAGTTCAGTCAATAATGTGAATCTTCCAGTGTCGAAATCCGTACAAAGTAGTGCAGGATTTTCCTTGTGTCCGTCCTAAGAAACCCTCAAGCTGTAATTTAATTCGTAACAAAAAAAACCTTCATTTACGGTTAGGTCACTGAAACATGCGAACAATCGCATACACAATTTCAAAACTGGACCATGTCTCGTCATACAAAACTATTTTAATGAGACATTATAACTCATCATCGTACTAGGAACGACCTTACCTTAGGTGATGATTCTTTTTTCTCCTTACTCGTCCTCAATTCCGTTCATTCTTATTAGCGTACTTGATTCGGACTGGTAGTCCAATTTTAATTATATTTGTTATGTTATACTTTGATACACCGGAAGATTGAGGTACGGTATGTCCAGAGCGCCTGGGTATGTTGAAATTGAGGCATGGGCGTAGACAGAAGGGCAAGGTTGGTAAGATGAAGATACTACTTTTGTCGCAATATTTCATTTAAAACATTTCGCTGCAGAAAAGTAGCTTGTAAGAAAGCTACTTTTCTTGGGATATTCTTTAAAGAAAAAGCACTTCGCATATTTCTTCAAATAGCAACAAACTACAGTGAAACTTCCCTATAACTAAAGCGCTAAATCCTCAAAAAAAATCGTTATAAAGAAATTTCGTTATACAGAAAATTTGTTTCTATAGTCGGCAATGTCGCGGTCGACTTCACTGATAAATTTAAGTTTATCATTCAAACTTAAGCACTTCCTCTTAGACATTTACAGACAACTTTCATACTAGTGTAATGATTGAAACCAAACAGCCAGGGTGTATTTGAAACTGTTTCAGAAGGATCTCTCTGCCCGTCGTAATGATTTAGTTCAAGGTCGGGATTTATTAGGTATTTCCGGAAAAATTTCGGAAAAACCCACCCTTATAACTTCTTACCAATACCCATTCAAAGAGTGATGTTCTTTGAATATTTCGTTATAGAGAAAATTTACTTCGTTTTAGAGGGTGTTTTTAACATGGAATCTTTATTCAAGGGGCAATATCTTGTACGTCATTCGTTATACAGAGAAATTCGTTATACAGACGTTCGTTATATGTTCCCCTGTATTTTATTCAGCTGAATTTTTTCCTCAGAAATCTTTGAGATCTTTTGTGCATAGAACTGTTTACAGACGCCTTATATTGAGCAATCTTCGCCATACATTTAAGCTGAGCTGTTTCATTTTGAAATCGAATTCAATTCGAGAATAAATATGAAAAAACTAGCGTTACCCAGGATTGAAAAAGAGCGAAAAAAATGTTCTCTAAAAATGACTAGTAGGTACAGCGAACTATATCTATGATACTACGCCAATGGGGCCTCAAATTCACCAGAGGATAATTGTGAGAGAATCTAGGATCCGGTGGGTCAAACACCTAAAAGAGTACGGTACTTTCCGAATTACAAAGTTCTGTTAAGGGAACCAGGGATCAAGAAAATCACCGTGAAATATACCAATCAGCAAAACACTCGCTTCGATATGGATTCTTACTCGATGATACGCTTTTTATCAAATCAAAGCGAGTGCTATGAAGCGGTTGCTTTAATTAAATTTGGTCGTCCGGCAAAATAAATGTGAGGATTTCGGCACTTTACCGTTTTTTATACAGGGAATTCTTGTTTGAGAGATCCAAGAAGCTATAACTTGTACAGAAGAGCTGCAAATTCTCTAGAAGTTATCAAGAAGAGTGAGATGTATTTCCACCCCTTTAAAACCAGTCAAATTATGTCATAGATATGCCGAGCATTGATGAAAGGTACATCGCGCGCAGAGTACAAAGTTTTATTAAAAATTTCGAGCTCTAAACATTTGGAATTCATTTAGGGCCGTATTCATAGTCATCTCTCAAGGTGAGGGTGAGTGTGAGTGTCAGATCGCCCTTGAGTAGCTGCAGCCGTTTCATAAAGCATAATCATTTCATGGGTGCTAGCGCCTTCCCTCTAGTTGACTCTGGCAAAAGTCACTCTCCACATACTGAGTATGCTTTAAGAAACGGCTACAACAACTCAAGGGCGATTTGACACTCACACTCACCCTCACCTTGAGGGATGATGATGAATAAGGCTTAAATGCTCGCGATTACTAAGCACACAGAAAGTTTTTGCTTGCAGAACAGACAGATAATATATTTCCACTAGCACTAACCAATTGGGTTTTGTGTAGGCTTTGTTAATGTGTCCTCAAGCCGTCTCAGACATCAATAATTCATTCATCAAAATGATAACGACACGTCTCGATAGCGCAATCCATTCACCGTAACGTTGCTCCAGCCTCATTTTCGAAAAACTAAGGTACAATGACTGCGCCGGGCCATAAACCGCACCAAACAATCACACATTGAGGATAGAGAGGCTTTTCAACAATAACTCTTGGGTTTTTCGGATCTCCAGATGCGACAATTTTGCTTATTGGCGAAGCTACCGAGGTGGAAATTGGCCTCATCACTCAAGATCATTTTTCGATGGAATCCCGTATCATTTTCATGCATTTCAATGACACAATCAGCAAAGACACGACGTTGTTGATGATCGGCCGGCTTGAGTTCTTATGTTAATTGAACTTTATAAGCCTTAAGACCCAAATCTTCATGCAAAGTACGGTGTAATGACGTTTGTGGAATGCCTAATTCCAAAGAACGACGAGGAATGTAAAAACCTGGGTTTTCTTCAACACTTTTGGCTACAGCAGCAATATTCTCCGCTGTTCTTAAGCGACGTGCGCGGTTTTTGTTCTTCACATCACTGATTTGTCCCAACAGCTCAAATTTTTTCACCAATTTCTTTATTGCGGTCCGACAAGATGCTTCACGACGACCCAAAAATGTTCGAGTTTTTCGAACCGTCTCTGCCAAATTTTGATCATTTTTATAGTGAATTTTAATAATTTCAATGCGTTCTTGAAGCGTGTATCGTTCCATTTTTATTAATGACGTAGTTTCTTCTTATCAAATGTCAAAAATGACAGTTTCAAACGTGACATCTACCGAAATAGCGGGCTATTCAAAATAACACCTCTTATTGGAAAACCCTCCATTTCAGTTGAAATAGAGAAAAATATTAACCTCACTTTCAGAACATAGATTGTTTATCTCCTAGAGGGCTCAAGACTTCTGACCATGTTTGTAATATTCTCCACACTAAATTCTTATCACAAGTGTTGAACCCCTCAAATAAGACTCTTGAAACTTCCTGACAAAACCAATTTTTTCTGGGATCTGAAAAACCAAAGATGAATGAGAACCCCAAGCATATTGGCAATTAAAAGGAATACAACCAAAATGCGAATCTGCTCATTTCAAGTCCTCTCAACTTTGAAAAGTTGTAGGTGTTCAATTGGTAATTTTTTTTTCAATCACTGAATCCTGAAACAGATCTATAGTCTTGAAAACATAAAGCTATGCTGCTACCACGAAACCCAAAAAGAAAATCTAAGTACTGACCACATTATCAGTAATTCTTTCGTGATAGATTCAAAATTTCCTCAAATTAATTTGCGGCTTGAACTGACGTAAGCAAGTGGTTTATTATGTCAGAATCTAACTGCAAGCAAATTTCATTACGCCAGTAACGGAAATCATTCAGATTTGATACACATTCCTGGGAGAAAAAAAGAAATTCATTATTTCCTCAATGGTCTGCTCCAACAGCTCAATGTCCTTGACCTTGCAAGGCAATAATATTGAACTTGAGTTACAGTTATTGTGTAATATTTATATAATACAGTACGTATCCGAGGCGATTGTTCCATCCGTTACCATTCTTAAAAAATCCCATAAAAGATTAACCGAACTGTAACTAGAAGCGAGTTTGACAAATGACTACAATTAAATCGAGATATTTCAATCGGGAGGATAGGAAAGATTCAACAATAGTCGATTGGTCGCTTTAATGAAGCTGCAGTTGATTTAAGTTCTCAGGAAATGGAAGGTATTATATTGATGGGAAAAAATTTCTTAGTATTTAATTGTTGGAATCCGCTATCATTTTGTCAGATGATATTGAAATATTAACCAAACTGGCATACAGCTTCTTCTGCAGGTTTTTCAACGTTGAAGCTTTTACGCTAGGCTAGGTTCCAGAAAGCTTCAAATGCTTCGATTGATTTAGTTAAATTATTTTTGAATTATGTTTAATTTCATTGGGAAGTTTGAATGTGACTGTACTCGAAGTTTGTGTATTCTTCAGAGCAAGTGAAACATATAACCACTAGATTATACGAGGAGACAAAAAAATGGTGAAAATTTGGCAGAGACGGTTCGTAAAAGTCGAATATTTTATGGCCGTCGTGAAGCACCTTGTCATACCGCAATAAAGAAATTGAAGGAAAAATTCGAGCTTTCGTGGCAAGTAAGGGATGTGAAGAATAAAACCCGTGCATGTCGCTCAAGAACAGCCAAGAATATTGCTGCTGTAGCCGAAAGTGTTGAAGAAAACCCAGGTTTGTCCCTTCTCAGTCGTTCTTTGGAACTAGGCATTCCACAAACGTCATTACATGATTTTTATGGTCGAAATTGGATAGTATTGATCTGGACAACGTTTACTCTCAACAAAACGGCGCTACGTGCCACACAAGCAACGAAACCATTGATCTGTTGCGGGAAAAGTTTCCGGACCGTGTTATCTCTCGAAGAGGTGATCACAATTGGCCACCGAGATCTTGTGATTTAACACCTTGCGACTTCTTCCTTTGAGGCGACGTGAGAAGGTCTACGCCAATAGCCCAGCGTCGATTCAAGACCTCAAAGATGGAATTCGTGAGGCTATCGAGGACATAGGGCAGCCACTTTGAGATTTGGTTATGGACATTTTCATCAGATGAATATGGTCCTGTAAGCGTGGTCGTGATGGTCATTTGCCTGATGATATTTTCCACTGTTAACGGCATAGCTTCTTCTTTATAATGAAACTAGCTGATCCGGCAACCGTTTCTTGCCTTATAAATTATAAATAACCTAGATACCGACTGCAGCGCCACCTGTTTGGCTGATTTGTGAATCTAAACCATTCTCGAATCTCCACGAACACACACAAAAAATTTCATCAAAATTGGTCCAGTCGTTTAGGAGGAGTTCAGTCACATACACACGCACACAAGAAATATATTATTAAGATAATCATCCCATCATTAATATTGAAAATAAGCATTTTTCTTTGAATATAAAATAACACCTCTTATTGGAAAACCCTTTAGTTTTAGAGTTGCAATGCTTTGAAATGTTATTTCTGCAATATTTTAAAAAAAAAAGAAATTTTATACTGCAGAAACTGTTCAAACACAAATAAGAGAGTACGTGGTGATCGTCGATAAAATCCAGTAAAAAAAAATTAAAATCTTCTGCTTGTTCGCAGGGTAAAGTATTCAAATGGTCCTTTTTATTTTCACAAGAGGTGAGTATAATGTATGAAGATGTGCTACATTTGATCTTTCTAAATCTTATAAATACATGTACTTATACAATTCTACTTAATCTCAATGATATCTTTCAACCAGTTCCCGATCTTCAAGTTTACGATTCCAAGGATTGAAAAAAAAATAAATATAAAAATGTTATACATTTCCGAGAAATATTATATATGCGTTTCCGTGGAAAAAACAGCACACATATCACGAAGGAGTTATTTATCAAATAAACTGTATGAATTCTGACGACATTATTTTCGCGAAAAATTGAACTCCTGAATTATCCCACAATATATATCCTATTCAAGTGGAAGCAACAAGCGGAAATAGCGTAAGTGGCCATTGTCTTTTCTGGCACTAATGGGGGCTTATGGGAGTCCATATTACGTATAAAATATTTCTCCTGGAACCTAGATAAACGATCATTATCAAGGGTATTTATTTAATCGCGACAGTGGAATTTTCTTGTTTTATACTAGGAGAAAGGTTTTAAATGATACAAGAAAAGAAAAATGGAAGGAAAGATGGACTGAAGTAATTGGGCAAATAGTTTCTGCACGCTTCCTTTCTGTTTTCTTGAGTGAACATCTGGGAAATTTAATGTACCTAGCGAATTCACAAATTTGTCCTGACACTTCTTTTGCTCTGGCACTTATTCGTTTGATATTTTTCACACAGTTTAGTTTTTTAGGTCATCGATTCAAAGGATATTGATTTTACTGGCGAACCTATATATGAAAAATTTATGAAAAGACCTGAGCTGGAGCGTTTGAGCGCTCATTCTTTGGTGGAGCAATAAGCCCATTACCTCAACATTTTATAAGGGATTTGGGATTGATGCCAAATATATAAATGCAGAATCTCAGCACGATCGGAAAAATATTCTGAAAATTACTCAATAAATAAAATATATAAGAATAATAATTACAAAAATGTATTTCTATGGTTGTGATGATGCGATCCTTTTGGAATTTTGAATGAACATTCAGTATATCAGTTTTGATTCACAAAATAAATTTCACTTGAATCGGTTATCCTGTTATGGAAATATACGGATTCTTCTTCGCAATATTCCAATTGAATTTTCTACGGTTTTGTTGACACTATGGCCACAAAATTATGCATGACATTCATTGTATCAATCTTTATTTATAAAATTAATTTCATCCAAATCGGATAAAATTTTTATGGAAATATGAAGTGTCTTCTTTTCAATATTCCAATTGAATTTTCTATGGTTTTGTTTACGCTATGGCCACAAATTCTGCATGAATCTTTTTATGATCATCTTGCATATGGTCGCAACATTTCAATTAGATGAGTTCTGTTTTGTCTGAGATATTGGGGAACAAAAATTTTGAATGGCCAAATCTTATCGAACACCCTTTACGATTTGGCTGGTTTACGAACATAACTGAGCCATTTGGGAACCGAACTCACCCTGAAAATTTCAAGTCTCTGGGGCAATCCCTTCGAAAGTTATTGTGCTAACAGATGGACAGACAGTCCAACGGTCAGAAATGAATTTGGTCACGAATTCGTCATCAGGGAGTCTAACCCTATCATTTGAGACAATTTTCGGCTCAAAATTCGAAAACAACAGACGTTTGGGCAAAACAATATAGCGTTAAAAAATTAATTTTTAATCTGCAGGGTCAAGAAATACGTGAAAATTCTACTATGATACTGACATGTTACTTTGTTCAAATTGCCATTCAAGCCGGTTTTCTCAATCTAAATAACATCAAATACCACTCGGAACACAAAACAAGATTAATAATGATCCTCACTTATATCTCGAGTTGTACACTTACTCCAATTTCTTCTAATTTCATTTACAGCCTCATATTTTGTCAGCTATGTTAATACGATACAGGAGGAAGTTAGAACTTTGTATAATTATCTGAAATACGAGATATAAATGCGTTACAGTTAGGAGAAATTGAAAACTTGTATGTGTTCAAGTTGATGGTAGCATCGGTGACTAATAGGCAAATAAGATAATGACATGTTCTTAATATACAGCGCTTAATGTTGAGATAACTGCCAGGTTGAATGAGTGAATTCGAATTAATTTCTTTTAAGTTGTGTTGATTAGCATGGTGGTCTTGATATGATTTGTTATTGGTTATTCTGACTATAAATATTGAAGAAATCTTTTGTCATCATTATGGAAAACATGAGAATGAAAAATTGATTTAACTTTACCTTCCTGACATCAGATATTTTCAGGATTTGATAATAACAAAAAGAAAATTATGAAATCCACATGTATTTTGTTAGATGAAGTAGATAATTTGGCCAATTGTTCTGTTGGAATAGATCGTATTTGGATTGATTTATTGAAGAAAGAAATGACATCAGGAAATTTCAAAATTAAATAAATCAACACCTCTATATATTAACAACTTTCAATGTCAATTAGATTGCAAATGCAAAAACACACAATTCTGAAGAATTTTTAAATTTTTCTGAAGAAGGTGTTTGATATAAGCTCCGAAACGTTACATTGTCCTTTTTATTCTTTTCCATTTTCAGTTTTACTATTAGGCAACAATTTTTTCAAGAATAATCTGCTCCTGACAAATAAGTGCAAAGATTCTCGCAAGAGCACTTCATCTGATTAAATTTTTTTTAATTATTTCTGTTTCAGAGACTGGGAGTGAAAACCTGTAAAGTTTCTTGGAAATACAGAATCCTCCCAAGATATATTTCAATCGAAATTTGTTCATTAAGTTTTAATTTTTTAAATATTTATGATATATAACATAAAAAAATTAGAGAAAGCCCTGAGAGGTGCATTCGAACGCTCGTTCATTGGTAGAGCAATGAGGTTTTCACACCAAAGTTTTATATAGTACTTGAGATTGATACTAAATATATATAAATGCAAAATCTCAGAACGATCGAAATAATATTCTGGAAGTTATTCAAAAACTGAAATATGTAAAAACTTGACAGTTAAATCTATGGTTCTGATGATGCGAACCTCTTGAAATTTTGCATAAAATTCAGTATATCAATCTTCATTTACAAAATAATTTCACTCGAATCAGACATCCTGTTATGGAAATTTAAAGTTTCTTCTTTTCAATATTCCAATTGATTTTTTTATTGTTCTGTTGATACTTCGACAAAAAAAATTTGCATGAGGTCTATCATGGGCATTTTGCATCTGGCCGCAAAATTCCATCTCGATTGGCTTTCGTTTTGTCTGAGATATTGAGGAACAAAAATGTTGAATGGCCATATTTTATGGAACATCATTGGCTAGTTAACGAACTCAACCGAGGTATTTGCGAACCGAGCTCAGCCTGAAAATCTCAAGTCTCTGTGACAATTTCTTCGAATGTTATCGTGCTCAAGGCCGGACGGATAAGGCACTCGTTTGAGTAGAGAGTGCTCCGAACGAAATTATTTTGACATAAGTTTGTCACACGTTTTTATCATTATTCCGAATTGAATTCGATATTTAGGATGAAATACCACTGTTTAAATCTATGGGAGATGATTACCCTTCAATAGGATCCTGTAGAGTTCTTAGAAGAACAGGAGATTCGAAAAATCATCACTTGGAATGCCAGACCTGGTTTAAAACACCCTCCTGGCCCAAGAGCATAAATTAATTTTTTTGTATATAAATATTGATGGAATTTATTCGAATAGTTTTAAGTTTCAATTTTGATGTAAAAACGGGGAGACAGGGTTTTTTCAACTGAGGTTTTTCCCTGTGCTCTAGTATCATACGGCAGAATAGTATGGTACCCCGTTTGGCACCAACCTCAGCTAGGGAATTTTTTATTTTATGTATTGTTTTTTGTTAGCTCTCAATTTTAAAGAATATATCCAAAAGAAAGTGATTTTCGATGTATTCTGAAAAGCTGGCTTCTATTATGTATTCCCTGCATTCATGGCTTCTTCTAATATCCCCTGATATGCTCAATTACCCGAAACGCATAGAGTATAGTTTCACTTCCTGCAGTTTTCAGTTAGAGCCGTCGTGTGAATTTTCAACAATATCAAATCTCACAGCTCGAGTCGTTTAGCACATTTGCCTAAGAGTGTCTGTCTATCTGTGTGCCTTTCCCTTACCCCAGAACATCGACCGGTTGTTGCACTGAAACTTGTCACTCTTTTGTTTCATATCACACGCACACTGGCCGACTTGACCACAAGGCAAATAAAGAAGGCAAACATTTACACCCATAGTAATAATTGCCATGAGAATCGTCCATGAAAAGAGGAAATGGCTGAAGAATTTGCAGGTATTCATAATCTAATGAAGACAGCATCTGCTACTGAAACAATATTTTTGAGGTGAATCGCTAGGAAAACTTGACATTCCTCACAAAATATCTTAAAGAAAAAGTCAAAACCTTCCCGCTGTAAGGAAATATGAGTTTTCAACACGGATTGGAAATATACACAGCGAACAAAAATTAGCGCACATTCTGAAAATCTCAATTTTAATGAAAGTTAACTCTACATTGACTTTATAACTTATTTTTTAGTTTACTCGGGAAGGTTTTGAACAAAACAAGACACATTAAATGGAAGAAAAATTCAGGATTTCACCGAATCTTATGTGAAAGAAGAGAAATAAACAATTTTCAAAATACTGGAATGCTGATAAGTGATTTAATATTTGGTATTTCCACCCCTTGCGTTAATTACAGCTCGGCAACGACGGTTCATACTCAAAATGAGTGAACTTAAAATGTTCTTCCAGATTTCTCTGAGTTGGATTCCTAAGTCATTAAGAGTTGCTGGATGATTTTCTGAAATTCTCAGCCTTCTATTGAGGTTGTCCCAAACCTGCTCAATCGGATTGAGATCTGGACTTCTTGCTGGCCATTCCATTCGAGAGACTTCAACCTCTTCAAGGTACTCCAGAAAGATGCGCGCATGATGGGGTCTGGCATTATCGTCCATAAAAATGAAATGTTCACCAATGTACGGGGCAAAGGGCACTACATGCTCTTCAAGAATGTTCCTTATATCTATTGGCATTCATAGCTCCATTATCAACGACCACTAGGTCTTTGCTAGCAGTCAAAGATATTCCACCCCATACCATAATCGATCCTCCCGGAAACCAGTAGGTAGTATTCAGGAAATTGCACTGAGCATATATTTCATGTCGACGTCTGTATACAAGGTAACGTCGATCACAATGGTAGATGCAGAATCTAGACTCATCTGTGAAGAGAACGCGCCCTTCGATGGGCTGGGATAAGAGCTGGGCCTCTTTCCGCGACACGAGGCCTCAAATCATATTCTCTGAGACGATTTCTTATCGTCTGAGTGCTAATTTGCACCCCATGAGTTTGCTCCAGCTGATTTTGAAGGAGGCGAGCGGTTACAAACCGTTGTCTCAACGAAGAAACTTTCAAGTAACGTTCTTGAATGGACATTCACACCTATCTCCCTGAATCGCTGCAACATTCTGGACACACTTGTATGGGAAACTCCAAACCTTTCTGCAATTCTTGTGTAAGTCCACCCTTCTTCTCGCAAAACTACCGCTTGGGCACATTCCTCTTGGGTCAAATTGCATGTTTCGCGTTGCATAACGATCGAGTGTAGAAAATCAAAGAAAGACAAACTATTGATCACTAGAATTGATCGAGAACAACTGATTTCAGATTGGATCCAATACATTCAAAATCTGATAATCTCATCTTTTTTTATTCCTGCTGGGAAAAAACATCTGTATTGAAGAAAAACGTTGAAAGTGGATATGCATGCCTTATTCTGATAAAAATAATCATCATTGAGAACACCTTCAGTTGTAGAATAAATTTGAGATTTCCGTAATGTGCGTTAATTTTTTTGCGCAGTGTATTTTCTCATAGATGTCAGTGGGTGATCCACATAAAACATTCACATGCATTTTCAAGTAGATGTCGAAAACGAAAAAAACAGATAAATGCTCAAAAGACCCCGTTGGTCGCAGTGCACAAATGCAGCTACTGTGCTAATGGTCCAGAATCTCGAAAGATTTCACTTAGACTGTCTCATATTCATTCTGGTATAACAGGTAGACATTCAAACAAAATTTAATACACGAAAATGAAGGTTCTTCTTATAAATGAACAAATTAAAATAACAGTATCTTCATGAATGAACAGACAGAGATTTCCACAACATCTGGAACATATCTTTCATACTAAAAATGCAACTCTCAAATACTGGGCTAGATATTCTGATAAAGCTTTGCAAATTCAGCCAAAACGTACGTCAATACCACCAAATGTATTAGAAAATCTTGTCAGGTGTTTCTTTCACACTATGGAATATTACATCTTTTGCGTTCCTTAGATCTCATTACTTTTTTACCCAAACAAAGTATATAATTCAGCTGATTGTGAATCATCAGATCTTCTGACAAGCCAGAGACCAACAGACAAATATTTGCGGTTGTGGACTTGTGGTTTTCGATAAAAAAAATGATTATTCTAATGAAGGAATGGACCGACAGATGACAACCACAAACTTTCGGTTCGTCATCCTAAGAATCGTTAATTAAACAAACAACCTTCAGAAGGACAAGAAGAACATTCGAGACCAAAAGACCAAACAAAAACACTTCCTCCGACGAAAATTTTCGATGAAACATGCTAAATCTTATAAAACCTGCTGAAAATCGTCCTGGTCAATTAATGAGAAGATTATATGAAGGTTAACGTCTCGTTTTTTGGCGATTTCCGTTCAAAATAACATTTTATGGTGTAGGTACTTATAAAAAATTCGCTGTCCGGTCAAAGGAAACAAAGCTGACAAGATTTATTGTGCTGAGACTATTCTTCTTCTGCCTCTTTTGAGTGGAAAGGAAGTGATAAATAACAGTTAAAACAGGTGTTTTAAGATATACCTACCAATACAGTGTGTTTGGTCTAGACTTAGCGATAATTTAAGGTCATCAAATATACCTAATATTATCGACAAAAACACCCAAACTTGGAAGTTTACCCCCTTAGTTTTGGAGTAGTCCCCATTTTAAATTTACTTCTTTATTTTCGTTGACCCTTCCAAATAATATCGATTTCTTTGGACATAAAGGTCCAACAGATGTGAAAAAAATGTTTTTTGAAAGTTGATACTACTTAAATGTTTTCATACTGTTCCACTTTAATAAAAGGCGGTAGTATCATATTTCAAAAACATTTTTTTCACATCTGTAGGACCTTTATGTCCAAAGATATCGATATTATTAGGAAGGGTCAACTTAAATAAAAAAGTAAATTTAAAAAGGGAGCTTCTCCAAAACTGAGGGGGTAAACTCCCCAATATGGGTGTTTTTGTCGACAAAATTAGGTATATTTGATGCCCTTAAATTATCGCTAAGTCATGACCAAACACACTGTATACAGGGTGTCTGTAAACAAAAGCAAGGAACTAAGGGAGATGATTCCTCGATGAAAATAAGTAGGGGTAGTTTATATAAATTTTTTTCGAAATCGACCCCCCTTCCAAGATACAGCCTTTGGAAGGCTGTTTAGAGTAACACTCTCAGATTGCAAAGTGCATGAAGAATACGGAGACAGAATCGGTTGCAAGTTGCCAGTACATGAAAGAATTTTATTCGAGATACTTTTCTTGTGTTCTATTGAGGCCTCCAAATAGCTTTCAGCAACAGCAGTTGACTTCCAGCCTCCAAGACGTTTTATGTTGGTTATCTCTTCACCTGAATCTGCTAGAAACGTAGACATATCTTACTCTCCCGCACTAGTGCGGTAAAGTAACACTTTCTAAACTGAAATGAGTGCGGGAAAGTGGGTTAAAACGCACGGCCGTGGAAAAAATCTTATACGATTCATATTTTGTAACCTGTTGTACATTGCCTGATACAACTGACTTCTTAATGTCCGATGGAAATAACCAACAATTAAATTATCAACCAAGTTTAATTCCCTTACATGCATTCGAGTTTACGATGGCATTTTAAACTGCGCATATCTGCTGAAGGCGCCAATAAAAGCCATGGAATTAAAACAGCAACCATATATTTCGCTAATTGAGTTTTGGACTCCAATGGTTCGCATATAAAAAGTCGAATTAATTCGGGGTATAGCAACCATAAACCCATAGCGATGCACCACCGCGGACTATACTCGAACAGGAAAATAAAAAAGTTCCATGTTTATTGAATCATTCTGATATCAACAGAACATAAATGTTGTTTACGACTTGTTGATGTGGAGTCGTTTGAATTCCATATTTCGTTTTTTTTAATTAAAGGTGTGTGTTGAATAGGGATGCTCAAATTGAATGACCTGTAGGTTTGAATGGGTTTCCACAGGGTTATATTTTGAGTCTGCAGTAATTCTGTGATGAAATATACATGAGCGAATATCCGAAAATGTTACAGGTTTTTCGAGTTATTATTTGGTTCTCCAAGATGATTTTTTAGAACCTTAAATTTGTGAATAAGTCGACAGACCTATAATATTGGTTAATGATCCTCCATAAGGTTGAACGGAAGTATTTCAACCTCAATATCAAGTAATATTTCAGAATTATTTCGAAAAAATTGTGACAACTTATAATAATACCACAGTAATGAGGGGAACTTCAAGACTTCTTGATTTACTGATCAACTCTATGATTTGCATTTTTTGTCGATAGTTAATTTATAATTTCCTTTTATTAAGATACATCTCTTTAATGACCAATTAAAAATCTGACAATAATATATCTTCTCTGCAAGAGTTCCAGTTTATGATTCATAAATTATATACCCAAAATTAGTAACTTTCAAAGACGCGATCATCGAAAATAAACTACCTCGATAATCTGTGATCGTTACTGAGCCGACATAATAAATTTGCAACGGTAGAAATTTCAAATATGTCCTAACTGTGAAACGCGATCTCTTTGTACTTGTCAAACCAAAAAATTCCTGCCTTTTTGGTGAGGACAATAACCCTCCATAAGACCGTGCTACGCTGTAGGTTGTATTACGAGGCACTTTTGTAATTAAATGTCTAGCATATTGTACATTTTGTACAAGTACAACGGTTGATCGTGATTAACTTTTTTCGCCTGCTAGACAGTCACATCCGCAACAAAGATCCAATACCGATGAGTTGCGAAAAATTGAGCTCCGATTTTGGGCTGATTAAAATTTGTACAGACAGATCGTTCGGCGTTTAGATCGGATAAAAGACGATGGCCAAATGTTGCGCCTTTGGAGACAATATCTGAAGACCGATAATGTTTTGTAAGATACAATCACTCAATATTATACCAGGTGTTAAAGAAATTCAATGTTTTGAGAGATGATTATAAAGCTCAAACAAGTTGTGAAAAGCTCTGAGATGGTGTTTTTGAGCGCTCGTTTATTGGTGAAGCGATAAGGAGTGGAACCTAAAAAGAGATAAAGGGTTTTCCAATAAAAGGTGTTGTTTTGATATTCAAAGAAAATTGCCATTTTTCAATATAAATGATCGGATGTTTATTTCATTATAAAGAAGAAGCTATGCCATTAATAGTGAGAAATAACATCAGGCAAATTACCACTACGACCACGCTTACACCTTTTAATGAAAATTTTCATAACCAAATAGCAAAGTGACTGCCCTATGTCCTCGATAGCCGCACGAATCAACGCTGGGCTATTGGCGTAGACCTTCTCTTTCACGTGGCCCCAAGGGAAGAAGTCGCAAGGTGTTAAATCACAAGATCTTGGTGGTCAATTGTGATCACCTCTTCGAGATCATTTTCATGCATTTCAACGACCCAATCAACAAAGACACGACGTTGTTGATGATCGGCCGGCTTGAGTTCTTGTGTTAACTGAACTTTAAAAGCCTTAAGACCCAAATATTTATGCAAAATACGGTGTAATGATGTTTGTGGAATGCCTAATTCCAAAGAACGACGATGAATGGACAAACCTGGGTTTTCTTCAACGCTCTTCTTGAGCGACGTGCACGGGTTCTATTCTTCACATCACTACCTTGTCCCAAGCTCTCGAATTTTTCCACCAATTTCTTTATTGCGGTCCGACAAGGTTCTTCACGACTACATAAAAATGTTCGAGTTTTACGAACCGTCTCTGCCAAATTTTCACGACTTTTATAGTGAATTTTAATAATTTCAATGCGTTGAAGCTTGTATCGTTCCATTTTTATTAATGGCGTAGTTTCTACTTGTCAAATGTCAAAAAATGACACCTTCAAAAGTGACATCTACCGTAATAGCGGGCTATTCAAAACAACACCTCTTATTGAAAAAGCCTTTACTATTACAGGCTCATGGGGCTTTCGGGATTTTAAAGCTGAAATCAAGAGATATTTTCCATTGACACAATCCTATTTCTTCTCCTTTTAATTTCGTTGTGACCCGAAAGGATTTGAGAGAAGTCTGAAGTCAATTGACAGCCATCTTCGAAACCATTCTCGAAGGAAACAAGAAGTCACTCTTATAGACACTTATAAATAGTAAGTAGAACGTGAACATCATTAAAGATCAGTCCTATCGAACAATCTTCTTCGAATCCTATAAAATGGCAATTGGCGCGTGAGAAACCAGGAACCTAGTCGAACCACGTCTTTGCTTGTCACAATCTGCGATACCAGGCAGGCCCACGCCTTCTTCCATATAAACATTAAAACATTTATATCTATTTAGTGGCGCCCGGTAGAGTGTAGACTCTACAGGATGGGCCAAATTAGACACTTTCGAATGGAAAGTCCTGAAGGGTTTTCCAATAAGAGGTTTTATTTTAAATAGCCCACTATTTCGGTAGATGTCACGTTTGAAGCTGTCATTTTTTGACACTTGACAAGTGGAAACTACGCCATTAAAAAAATGAAACGATACACCTTATAGAATGCAATGAAATTATTAAAATTCACTTTGAAAATGGTTCGTAAAACTCGAACATTTTTGGGTCGTCGTGAAGCACCTTGTCGGACCGCAATAAAGAAATTGGTAGAAAAATTCGAGCTGTTGGGACAAGTTAGTGATGTGAAGAATTAAACCCGTGCACGTCGCTTAAGAACAGCAGAGGATATTGCTGCTGTAGCCGAAAGTGTTGAAGAAAACCCAGGTTTGTCCATTCCTCCTCGTTCTTTGGAATTAGGCATTCCAAAAACGTCATTACACCGTATTTTGCATAAAGAATTGGGTCTTAAGGCTTATAAAGTTCAGTTTACAAAAGAACTCAAGCCGGCCGATCATCAACATTGATCTTTTGCAGGAAAAATTTCGGGACTGTGTTATCTCTCGAACAGGTGATCACAATTGGCCACCGAGACTTGTGATTTATTACCTTGTTTCTTCCTTTAGGGCCACGTGAATGAGAAGGTCTACGCCAATAGCCCAGCGTCGATTCAATCCGCAAAGATGGAATTCGTGAGGCTATCGAGGACATAGGGTAGCCACTTTGCGATTTGGTTATGGAAAATTTCATTGAAAGGACATGGTCCTGTAAGCGTGGTCGTGGTGGTAATTTGCCTGATGTTATTTTCCACTATTAACGGCATAGCTTCTCCTTCATAATGAAATAAACATCCGATCATTTATATTGAAAAATGGCATTTTTCTTTGAATAGCCAAATAACACCTCTTATTGAAAACCCTTCACTACTTTCTGGCCATCCTGTACATACGCATGCGAGCATGTATTATAAATGATCCTGTCACATAGCTCGATGAAGCCGACTATCTCGTTAAATTTATAATTTAACACTGCGCCTTATGCGTTCGCAGGATAGGCAAGGATTCCGGCTGATGTGCACATGCATAAACCTAGCAATTAAAAGGAATTAAGGCGACTTATCAGGACTAATCATCTATTCATGCTTATTGTGTGAATTGCTTGTATTAACATAACCTGCGACTACATTGTACGAGAGATTTGTGGAATAATTGCTGGATAATCTCATTTAATCAGGTTGGGATATAACCGAAAATCCAATTTGATTTGTGGAAAACCAGAAAAAATAAGTTTTATCATTCAACTCATTGAAGAAATTATTATTCTTTCTATGGAACAATTTTAGAATGATTTTTTATTCAATTCAAGTTCAGATTGTAATATACTTTATCCACGACTATTGTAAAATCCGTACATTGTACGTCTCTGTGCTCGGCCTTAATAATACCTATTAATCACAAGGTAATAATGAGATTATAATTCACTGCTGTCAGATGCTTCATAGATTTAGCTCTGATATAATATTCTTTAAATTAGTATTTCTTCAGTATTCTAGAAAACTCCAACTAACAAATATGGGCATACCTTATCAATCGAGGGCCAAATCTACTTTCATTAAATCAATTAAAGCTTTTTTATTACAAAATATACAATTATCAGTTTTCCAAAATGTTTCATGTGTCAACTTGACTTTTTCCACGCTTGTCATGGAAGGGTCTTGTCGCGGTCGCCAAATGTTGAAATCTTCAAGAAATATATTAAGTAGTCGTGGATAAAGTATAGTATGCTACTCGCGTATAATGGCTGTTATTCACTCGGTGGTTTTGGGCCACTCGCCTATGGCTCGTGGAATAAACTTCACCTAGCGAATAATAGCTATCATTATACGCTCGTTGCATAATATACTATTATTTGATACCTCTGTGATGTAAATTGTCTATTCACAAAAATAAACTTTATTATTATCGAAAATAATTGAAGTAGTTGTCAAATAATTCATTAGATCTTTTTTAAGCTGGATCTCATTACTTACCTTACATTTACTCAACTAAAGTCTATTGAGGGCGTGTGCTGTTAAAATAAAAAGAAAAAAGAAACCAACAAATTCAAGTTAATTTTTATTAACGTACAGTCAATTCCTGAGCAAAAACGAATGGCGACAATATAATGGATAATCATGATTTGGCCTACTCCGAGAATTAACAAAGAGTTGAAATAGTAGATTTTGTAAAGGGGACAGTTGCCTTCAAAAATATCAATAACTAACAAGAAACAATTACATGGATACAAAAAATAAACAATCATCAGAAGAGAAAAAACTCCAATTGCTTAATCACTAGTTCAATAATAAATCGCTAAGTACAAAATGATTGAATTATACTAAAAATAGGGATATATTTATTGAGAAAAATAAATGTGTATAAAATAAAGCTATACAAATTAAAACTGGCGCAAATGCCCTTTGACTTTGTCAACGTTTTGTACAGATGTTCTCTTCCGTGGTTCGTGTCCACCCAGCGATCGGTAGCCGATGAACAACTTGCAGTCAGTTTAATTGATGAATTGAAATATTATAGAATTACTCGAAATAGTGAAAAAATTGTCTCGATTTTACTTAGAACTTTTGTGAATGAGTTGTTCTGATACCTACAAAAAAGAGAAAACAAATTATATTGACAGAAATGACCAATTTTTTAATTAGGTCCAGAGTTCTTTTGAACTAATGGTTCGAATGAACTATTGTTCAATTGAACTACTGGTTCGTCTGACCTACTGGTTCATATGAACTACTGGTGTGAATGAACGATTCTCACCTTTATCAGTTGTCCTAGTTTCTCTGGCAAATATCATGTTAGAATTCCCACTAAGTTTCATCCTAGTCCTGCCCATTTCATGAAGTCCGGCAATTCCCGCACGGGAACGTCGGTGGAGTGAGCTTTCACCCTTAAATTCCTATCGTCTGTTAAAAGTACTACTTCCCTAAATATCTGCCTAGGTTCACCTGTAGATGCAAGAGAAGAATGGATTAGGTTTCAGAGGTTTTTCCTGACAGACTTATATTTACCTTCTTTGCTCTCCATTTGTTTCTCGTGCAATTTCGACAAGTTTAGGCAGGTGTTCAAAATTTTGTCGTCGTTTTTGGCTAGGTTCGAAGAGTCGTCTTCAGCTGTGAAGGCGGTAGAGTTCAAACGGCACCTTTGGTCGTCACGCACTTGATGTTGTGGTGTCTCTTCTTGAGCATCGCCAGAGCGTTTCTGGCAGCTTCTCCTACCTTCTTCGTGTGTTCTGGGTCAGACTTGAAGACTGATCCTGGACCTGGTGAGATTCCGCCTCGTGCCAAGCCTTCCAATTCGCCTAAAACTGAAGAAAACGGTTTGAGATTAGTGAACTATGACAATGATGGTACCACTGGAATGTTGTAGGTATGGTTTGGGTTGAGACTTACCAACAATAGGAACCATGATGGTGTAGGGAGAGTTTGGAACCTTGATGATGTTGTTGATTCTTTCCAGATGGTCTATGAAGCAGTTTGTATCAGGTACTAGATATCTTGGAAGTACTTCGATATGTACGCTTATGACGGACTGGGCGAGAATTTTCTGGAAAAAAATGAGAAAATCAATATACATGACAATTTAATATATGAAAAATGATGTAGATATTAGAGAATAAACTAGCAATTTTGTTTTTTCGTCAAATATGACTGATTCAGAGTAATGAAAAATAAGAGTGAACCCTTTCGTAGATAAATGCTACGAGGAAGAAGGTACGGTAGTAGTAGTAGAGTTTAATGTAAAGGGTTTCCCAATAAGAGGTGTCATTTTGATATTAAAAGAAAAATTGCGATAGGGCAATACATTCACCGTAACTGTTGCTCCAGCCTCATTTTCGAAAAAGTAAGGTCCAATGACTTCGCCGGACCATAAACCGCACCAAACAGTTACACGTTGAGGATAGAGAGGCTTTTCAACAATAACTCTTGGGTTTTCCGAGCCCCAGATGCGACAATTTTGCTTGTTGACGAAGCCACCGATGTGGAATGGGCCCTATCACTCAAGATGATTTTTTGATGGAATTCCGGATCATTTTCATGCATTTCAACGACCCAATCAGCAAAGACACGACGTTGTTGATGATAGGCCGGCTTGAGTTTGGTGTTAACTGAACTTTATAAACCTTAAGACCCAATCTGCATGCAAAATACGGTGTAATGACCTTTGTGGAATGTCTGATTCCAGAGAACGACGAGGAATGGTCAAACTTGGGTTTTCTTCAACACTTTCGTCTACAGCTGCAATATTGTCGGCTGTTCTTGAGCGAAGTGCACGTGTTTTATCTCCACATCACTAACTTGTCCCAACAGCTCGAATTTTTTCACCAATTTCTTTATTGCGGTCGGACAAGGTGCTTCACGACGACTCAAAAATGTTCGAGTTTTACGAACCGTCTCTGTCAAATTTCACCATTTTCATAGTAAGTTTTAATAATTTCAATGCGTTCTTGAAGCGTGTATCGTTCCATTTTTATTAATGGGGTAGTTCCTACTTGTCAAATGTGAAAAAATGACAGCTTCAATCGTGACATCTACCGAAATAGAGGGCTATTCAAAATATCACCTCTTATTGGAAAAACCCTTCATAATCCAAATCGTTCAAAAAACGGAAAATGAACTTCTCCGATGAATTTCGAGCACAGCAACTCAAAAAACATTTTGTTCTTGAAATTTTCCTTCGAGATACCCCAGATCGATCGCGTTGTCGACCGGTCAACTCTAAAACGGTACATCATCGGCCACCTGGCGCACACGAAATCAAAGTGCAAAATGCTGCGACGGGAAAGTTCTGAATAATCTCTGAATTCCGACGATTGCACAATTCGTCGAACTAAGTTGACCACTCGGGGCATCGTCAACAGTGCGCGACGAGGTCAGCGACAGTTCTAGATCAGGTGCAACAACACTCTCTCGATCGTGGTCAAGGACGCTGTTTTTTTTGGGCAACGCTCGTATGAGAGAAATGTGAACAACAGCGCGCGACAGCTTGTGGTCTGCAAAGCCGTTAGATGTAATCTGGTAATGACGGATGGGCTGATAGAAAAAAGGTTATATCGAACGGTACCGATCGATTAGAAAAATCGAATTCGTTTCAGTAATCGAGTGATCACTCGAGAATCGAAAATACAGGTTCTTTGAGTAAAGGGTTTTCTAATAAGAGGTGTTACAGTGCAACCTTAATATAACGAACCTCAATATAACGACTTCCTCGATTTAACGAATTTTTCATAATCCCCTTGAATCGTCCATAAGAGTCATGTAAAACATACCTCTACATTACGAAAATTTTTACGAACAACCTCTTTATAACGAATTTTCAACTACCTAAAGAGTGTGAATACCTCTACTTAACGAATTTCGTCAACTCAAAACCTCTATATAACGTTTTCACCAATAACCAGGTATGTATGTGATTCAGCCGCGACAGGTTTCGACGCGTATTACGTAAAATACGAAGTTAGTTGATGGAAAGTAATCAGTGTTGCTCCTCACTTTTTTGCAATGGCTCAGAAACGTAAAAGGCGTTCCTTATCTGTCGCAGAAAAGCCAAGCATCATTAATTATGTTGACAAAAATCCTTCTACAAAAAAATTTGACATAGCTAATAAGTTCGGGATTCCCGCAAGTTCATTGGCTACAATTTTCAAATCTAAAGATAAGTTTTCCGACGAAATTGGTTTGCCTTCAAACATCAGAAGATTGAAACCGTGGAAAACAAACTACAATTTATTACTTTTTTCCAATCAAGATAAATAAAATTAGATTTAGGCTTTTATACCAATTGGTTGATTTTTCACCTCTTTTTATTTTGTTCTGCGAATTTTAGAAAAAAAAGCCTACGTACTCACTTTATTGTTTTGAAAAGAAAATATAAAATGAATGAGTAATTTGATAAAAAAGAGTTTTCATTTATATGAGCAAAATTAGTTCGCTATAACAAGATGAGTACGTAATGTCGAGGTGAATAAAACCTCGGTATAACAAATTTTGGACCAACCTCACCTCAATACAACAAACCTCAGATTTACGAATTACTTGATATAACGAATATTTACTGGTTCCCTTCCGATTCGTTATATCGAGGTTCCACTGTATTTTGAATAGCCCACTATTTCGGTAGATGTCACGTTTGAAGCTGTCATTTTTGATATATGACAAGTAGAAACTACGACATTAATGAAAATGGAAAGATACACGCTTCAAGAACGCATTGAAATTATTAAAATTAACTATAAAAATGGTGAAAATTTGGCAGTGACGGTTCGTAAAACTAGAACAGTTTTGGGTCGTCGTGAAGCACCTTGTCGGACCGCAATAAAGAAATTGGTGGAAAATTCGAGCTGTTGGGACAAGTTAGTGATGGGAAGAATAAAACCCGTGCACGTCGCTCAAGAACTGCTGAGAATATTGCTACTGTAGCCCAAATTGTTGAAGAAAACCCAGGTTTGTCCATTCCTCGTCATTCTTTGGAATTAGGCAAGAGGCTATGTTGTCTATCTTCTTGTCAGATTGATACGCAATGTTGTCAATATTACATAGAGTTCTCTGATAACTCGCAAGCTTGTCGGACGAAGCCAGGTACATTCGGCAACGTTGACTTTATTTTACGTTATGACAGCGAATAGTACCAACTTGAGATAAATGAACAAACGCCTACTATGCGACCAAACTTTCATGAACGGACTAAACAAACTCTGCACAGGCTTGAGACAGAGCTTTCACTGAGGTTTTTTTTCTGTGTTCTTGGAACATACGCAGAAACGTACGGTATCCCGTTTACATTTTCCACTGCAAATTCTGTGAAATACACATGCTGTATTGTTTGAAATGCGAGAAATTATCCATATTTCAAAAGAATATTAACTCTAATTTCGAACACACAAGTAACGCTACGTTCCGGAAACCAACACAACACGGTACAAAACCCAACGCGGTATTCTTTTCTCGAATTTTATAGAGATGCGGTTTAGAACGCGTTTAAACGTGACGTTTATACGACCAATCGTAACTGCAGTTCTTGCGTCGCAGCCTCAACGGAATAGAATATTTTACGTTCTTCACATGTCTCATTTTCCTAATCGTATGGGGACATAAATCGACTTAAATACGAGGTGTGGACCCACCGCGTGGCGGCTTCTTGATGAAGACTGAAATTAAACCGAAAGTGCCGTTAAGAAAGCGAAAGATCTGTTTAAATATTTGAAAGAGCGAAAACTAATCGTAATTAAACGAATGTTAAATGTACCATGGGACTTATTGACACGGGTTCTTTGATGTGAAATGTGTGCGTGAATTTGGATGTGTGCGTTTATTTCCAAGTACAGTTAAATCGACAGAACTGTCCAGAAATGACCATAAGTTTCGTAATTTCTTGCTTTTTTTTCACTGGATGATTTCGTTTTAACTGTACTATGTATTTGGACGTAAAATACGTTTTCTCATGATTTTCTGTATGATATATTTTTTGATATCGAAAATATCTTGAATGGCAGTTCAAATATTTAGGAAAGCTGAAAAAAGTTCTCTTGGACATTGTACTTGATTCTTGAAAGGATTGTTATTCGTCACTAATTTCTATGCGACAAAGAAAAAGGTTTTTCCAATAAGAGGTGTTATTTTGATATTCCAAGAAAAATGCCATTTTTCAATATAAATGATCGGATGTTTATTTCATTATAAAGAAGAAGCTATGACGTTAATAGTGGAAAATAATATCAGCCAGTTCCCGTGACAAAAACCCTGTTTGAACGTACAACCTTTTCTCGTTGAATTCCAAAAAAATTTGGAATTTTTCCGTATTGAACGTTCTAAGGCTTTCTCCTTCTCCAGAAACTCTTTCTTATAGTTACGTTTACCTATAGAGCCCAAATATACCACCTACGCTTTTAGAAATTGGTTTAGAACCATCGGTGTATCGTTTTTTGCTTCACGACTAGGGACTAACTCACACCTTCTATTGCGTGAGTTGACTTTAGAGCCTCTTTAATGTTTAATTCGGAAAATTCAAGACAATATGCATATGCAAAGTGTTCTCCGACAGAGAGAACCTGCGATAGGCGTAGCTGCTAGAGACCATCCATCACGTAGACCGTCGTCCATTTATCGTGTGGCACACACGGCTTAACGGTCCACGTCGCTGTGTCGCGAATGATAGCAGGCCAAGAGCGACACGGAGACAGTCGAAGATCGCTTCCATACGTTACCAACGGGGGCGATAGAAGGAGGAGGAGGTCGGAGGTGATCATGAGACGCGTTAGATTCGTGTGGGCGCCAATCTCCGCCACCAGATCTGATCGGCCGATAAAATATACGGGGTGTTTCACGAGTCTCGGTTTCTCTATAAAAGATTGAGTTTGAGAACTCACTCAAAGAATGTTGCAACTGCATATTCTCATAAGTTTACAGGCAGTTCGCTGAAGTGACACAAAACAAAACCACAGTGTGTCACTAGTCGAAATAAAACAGGGCCACAAATGAAAGAGTTTTCCAGATGTTGAATCACAAGGTCTTAATGGCCACTCGCAGATACCTCCACAGCAAAATTGCGAAGATATGATGTTACTGGTTTTCAACCAAAACTGTCTGAAGTCGAAAAGCTCCAAGATCGAAGTCATCATCCAAAATAATAATAAAGTTCATTTTGAATTATCGTCAACACTAAAGGCTAAACACATCATCCATTACACATACAGAAAAAACACTCACCTCAACTCTCTCCATATGTAGCTGATGTTTCTTGTGCCACCTCTCCAGTTCTACTTTTCTCGTGAGAAGGTCCCTAACTTCAGAAGATGTCTCTTCATCACCTATACTTGCAATTTTCGCCTCGTTATCGCTGTAACTTTCTACTAACACTTCTTGATCATTCTGTGGAAAGATAAATGATTCATCAGTTGAACCACCAACATGAGAAACAATGATCAGGGTAGATAACAAGGAAAATAAGATAAAAACACTGGATTAACCCAGACCAAATCATTCAAAGTGATTGCACCAGGTAAAGAGAGGGTATAAAAGTGCAAAGTCATTCTACTATCTCTAAGCCTCTTACCATCTCTTCAACGGACTGCGGTGAATCTCTAGAATTGGCGTTGCTGACGACGCTGAATTCAGTGAAATCGTTATCGATCTCTAGCTTCAGAACTGGAGGCTCCAAGCCGCACAGGAACTCGGTACCGAAAAAGAGCAGTTTTTTCAACCTCAGCACGAACTGAGCGGACTCAACGTCGAAGTTTTTGGGCACGTACGTGGGCTCGTCCACTTTGAGCAACAAGGGAGTGAAGCCGCTGAGAGCATTGTCTTCTGGCAACCTGAGTAGTTCGTACCCTGCAACAGAAAGAAGGATTAATGATCTTATTGTAGGTGATGGTGACCATTTCAATTGAATAAAGCTGCAAATAACATTAATAGTAGCATCCGTCCTCAGTTTTCGAACCGTCAGAGTGATAATCTCTAGAGTAACCGAAATATTTCGAATGCGTTCTTTAGTGTATGAACAATTGCTTTAGCTAAAAAGAAGCAGTTGATTTATCAAACTGTATCTGGTAACTTGGAGATGGAGATTCAAGAATTTTTAATTGAATAATACCAAAGACAATCAGAATGTTCAACAATATAGTGAAGAATTCAGTTGAAGATCTTGAAGAATCCAGCTACATATTGAAAGTTTCATGGATCGAGCCAAACTGGAACTTGCTCCCATTCAGATGTCTCATAGACGAGCCTACAGAGCTTACAAACGTAACTAAACTGTCACCATTTGTCAAAATGATAGTTCTCCTTCTATCCGCCATAATAATTCACCAATCTCTATCGATTCAACTGGAGTTCACAGGTAGACTAGTTGCCGTAGAAGACGACAACCGGAGAATCATCCAAGGCGATCCATGCTTCGTAGAAGAACACCCTTACATGGTTTCCATAAGACAGGTGAACGAAATGACGCACTTTTGTGGAGGAACAATAATTTCGGAGAAAAAACGTGCTGACGGCTGCGCATTGCATCATCGACTTCGTCAAGGAAGCCAAGAAGGTAGTCGTAGTTGCTGGTATAACAGCAAACAGCAGTATCCTCCAGATAAGACATGTGGAGAAGATTCATGTTCCACCGAGTTACAACAGCGCCATGATGGTCGGAGACATAGGCATTTTGCTATTGGAACATCCCTTCACTTTTGGAGAAGCCGTCCAGCCGGTTCTTTTGAACAGATGGCACTCTGGTGACGTTGTCAAGTTTTGCATCAAGGGGCTGATAATAGGATGGGGAAGCACCAAACCTCAGGCTCCAAGGCACGTAATAGATGCTCCAGAGATGTTATGCGCAGAAGTACCCGTTATATCCTTTTCCCAATGCCAGAGGTACCTGAATCTCTTCATGGAGAAAAGCAAGTTTTGCGCTTTTGGAAACGGAAAAGATGCGTGTCTTGGGGATTCTGGAGGACCATGATGTGTGGTGGGGTGCAGATAGGGGTTATATCGACAGGAAACGGTTGTGGGTCGAAGAACCATCCTGGTATTTACGCCAGGGTGGATTACCACTTTAGTTACATCCAGAGAATGATGAATAGACAGAGTAAAGCAATGAATATTAATTTTATTTTGGTTATATTCCCATCGGTTAGACTTTATCATTTTATTGAAAGTTTACGTTGTTGATTAGATTATAAGAATGAAAGTGTGGTGATATGACAGTTCAGTAAAGAATCTACAATTCTTTGAATCCTATTCATATTATATTTTTTAAACATCTGAAGTATGAGTTCGTGACTCTCCCTAGTTTAAGGTTCTGAGGAGTTCTAAAACCGAAAAGGGTACACCAGAATGTCTTCTTATAGGGTTTCCTAGTTTTCGTGAATTCCTTCTTGCGAGCTGTCTTTCCTTTTCACATAGGAGTTTCTGTTCTATAAGGGTAGTCGACGATCTCTTTCTAGCGAGGTTATCACGAAATTTTCCATTCTGAGAACTTTTCAGCAAAAACATTCTTAAGTGCATCAATGGGAGATGACTACCATTCAGTAGAGTCCTGTAGCGGTCTGCGAAGAACAGATGATCCTAAAAATCATCGATTGGAAGGGCAAACTTGGTTTAAAACACCCTCCTGGCCAAAGAGCAAATATTTGAATATTTTGTGTTTGAATATTGAAGGTATTTCAAAGGAAAAGGGCGATTATGTTTCCAATTTAGTCGAAGAGCATGGTGTCGAGGTGGTGCTTCTCCAGGAAACGCATACGGAAACTGAAGAAAATCTTCGTGCGAGGGGATCTCATAAAGGTTATATTTTAATTGATTTTTTACTAAGTAAAGCATAGGTTTCCGGCCACTCGGGAATCAAAGGAAACGAAGAGGCCAATGCACTTGCCAAAGAGGGCGCACAAATGTCACTCATTGGCCCAGAACCATACCCTTCTGTGGTATATCTAAATGTACCTATAAGAAGGAGTTTCTGGAGAAGGAGAAAGCCGAGAGGGAAAAACTCTGGCGGAATCTCCCAAGGGTGGATCATTCATCTGAGTTCCTTCGGAACTTCGAGACAGCGGGATCCAAAAGATATCTGGATCTTGGTAAGAAGCAATTACACCTCCTCACTGGCTTTCTTTCAGGACATTGTCGCCTCAGGAAGCACCTATTGAGGATGGGATTGTCGGACACTGACGAGTGTAGGTTCTGTGGGGAGGAGGAAAAAAACCCCTATTCACCTAGTCACGGAATGCCTTGGCATTGCAAGCTTGAGGAGGGAATGCCTTGGTCGAGAAACTTGTAAGAGTGAGGAACTAGCCTCGTTGAAGCCTTCACAGTTATTAGATTTCATTAGATCTCTGGAACTGGAAGGCGAGCTGTGAAGGTTTTGGCCAGAACAGTTCTGTAAAGGGGCACAATAGACCTTAAGGTCGCAGTGAACTGTAACCCCTTTTTAAACTATCAACTATCAACTAAGTAAAGCATATGGACTTGCTTGTTACGTCGAAAAATCAGTAAATGTAGCAGTTTTAAGTGAACACTTCTACCATTTCAGATAGGCCAAGGTGCCTCCGGTCGATCAACGACCTTAAGGTGGTTCTTGCACCTCAGGAAATAGCGTAAGACGTTACGGCCTTCTTCTTCATCTTGTTTAGGACCTGGCCACGTTCTCGCGGAATATTTATTATTGTTGATTTAATTTATGCTAATAAGGCCGATTATCTCTTCGCGTACGAGCGGGCGGTCGTACGGAGAATGAAAATATATCCGTTTTATAAATAGATCCGCCGCTCGTAGGAGAATCGCTCTCTCGTAATCTGTCGTAAACATAACTGACCAACTACGCTAAAAATATCCACGTTTCTATTTATACTACGAACATGTTCATGCACTACGTGCCCGTTCTGACTTTACCTGTTTTCTGATGGAAGCTAAGGCGCCTCGTCTGTGTCCGTACATATTAAACCAGATCGGTAGATCGTAACGTGGAGGTTTCGCGGAAAAAATTGCGATGAAATGCCGCTGTTAGAAGTGCAACTGTTGGTTCGTTGATTTTTACGAGGTTTGGGTACGTCTTTTTCATGTGCCAAGAGTTCCCACGAGTTTTTCATTATTATCCGAAATATACAAGGCGTTGCGTAATAGAATGTCACAACTTGAGGGGGTGAATCTACATGTTATTTTAAGGAAAATAGCTTCTATAAACATGGGTTCCTCAAAACTTCGTAACGGAGCTACAGGTTGTTGAAATTTCCAACAAAATTGTTTTTATTCTCGTTATAACTTACTGCAGTTTTTGAGATATTCATTTCAAAGTTAGAATGCAAGCTAATTTCAAAGTTAGAATGCAAGCTATTTTCAACAGTTTCCATCATTGCGCTTCCTGAATCTTGACTGGAATCTACAGGGTTTTTCTTTTCTAGAGCCATGTCTCCTTTTGTATGTCACAACTTGAGGGGGTATTCACATGTAATTTCAAGAAACAAAGTTCATATAAACATGGGTCCGTAAAAGCTTCGTTTCGGAGCTACAGGACGTTGAAATTAAAAAAAAAAAGGATTAGTAGAAAATCATATCAAATTTTCAGCCAAATCCACCGGGAGCCAATTCCCATACAAAATGTGCGGGGTCCTTTGGAATGCGATCTATTGTCAACAGTACCCATCATTGCACGTCTTGAAACTCAACTAGAATCCACAGGGTGTTTTCTTTTCCGGAGCCATGTCTCCTTTTTCCCTCTCAAACTTTTTTGCGGTATGCCACTGATCAGCATAAAATCATTTTTTGATATCTTCGTTCAACTTAAAAACTTACTCTATTGAAACTTTTATAGTAGATACATTTACCAGGCTTTCTAGATAGATTTGCTCAAACTACTCTCTTACAATAGACATTCAAGACTCAGTAAAATATAAAATTCTTAACAATCGGAAAGCCTTCTTGCCAGGCTTCTCTAGCTACTAAACTTTGAACCCTGAGACTTTTGGATTGAAGCCTAGCAGAAAAGATGAGGCCCCGTATTCTTGACAATTGATCTTTCAAAGCGTATACGAACTTCACTGCACTAGTCCCTCTTTTACCTGCAAAAATGCACACCGCGCAATGAAGTTCGTATTCGCTTTGAAAGATCACTGTCAAGAATACTGGGCCTGATTGGTGTCCTCACGAATGAAGCTCATGAACCCATTCAACATCTGAATTATTCATTCAACCAGTGCCCTTTTCTCGTATCCAATACCGAATCAAATCAACAGCTGAGTCAACAAGATACTTCCAACTATTTACGACCATCTTGTGTTCAGACCCACAACCCGAATCGATTCGTTAAGACCATCCAATTACAAGAACGACCTTGCCTCTGCTAAAATATCCAGACGGAAGATAAAAACCCAATAAAAAATCACAGGTTGCCTAAATTAATTCCTAACTTACTCTCCTCCCAAAACACACACCCATAGGTCCGAGGTTTCGGCCGTTAATCTTCCCGTGGTCCGGCCAAAACAAGTCCTTTTTCGAATCGAGCGTTCGATAAACGCCTGAAGATAAACTCCCGAAACGTCCCCGAGAACCGATGACAGTTTAACTGGCCCTCCTGCAATTAATACCCGGTATTTCTGAGTTTTTCGGGCATCGAACCCTTGTATTTGTTTTTTATTAGTGTGATCGAAGTTCAGTTGATAACTTCGGAGGTCCGCAGATGCTTGTCTGGATGGAGCAGAATTGAGAATCCTAATGGTTTACGTGAACCTCATTCCACAATCTTTGTAGTATAATCTACTTAATCAGCTTTCCAGTTTGCCCCAATACACTGCATTGCCATAAGAGCTGCTCGGGGGTTTCTGTGACAGATCCACAAAAGATATTTTCCCCGCCGATCGTGTGTAAGTAGTATCTGGTATCTGACCATACAATGACCTGATTGTGGTGTAGGACTTGACTTCGCCTTTCGGTATTAGTCCATATGTCCGCACTGCCAGGTGTCATGCTGCAGTGTATTGTCCGTTTCGTCTATTAGTCGTCTATTGCGTCATGTGCCCATTCATTCAGTTTTTTTATGTCCGTGTCGTTTCCTTTCTGTCTATTCTCAACTGTAGTGTCGTGTTTCAGTAGTTTTCTGTTATTTTTTGTCTCATTTTAGTCTTCTTTCTATTGTGCATTATGTGCTTATGTGTCTAGCGTCTTCGTTCTGTCCGTTACGTCTCCGTTAGGTTGAATCATCTTAGATACGCTTTCATATTTCTATGTCCAGTGGCTAGTTGCGTCGCTATAAATGTCAGATTGAGCAGTGTCCGTATAGATCTCTTCCTTTCTGGTTTTCGTCCCACGTTCGTTGCCACTCATTCATTATGTCCCTTTTACTTTATCCCTTCTTTGTGTGCGTATCATGTTCTTGTGCTTGTGTTCAGCGAAGGGCGTGGCCGTCCTTTGGTCTTCATTCTTTAGTACTGTATTAGTTTTTTGTTTCTCTCCCAGTTGGGATGTATAGTCCGTTCACGAAAGCATGAGCCGTCGGTTGGCCATGATAATTTGACATATTCCACTCTGTATATTAAGAAGAAGAAGAAGAAATTTTAGGTTATGATCTTTATTCTCTTGTCAGGTTGATACGCAATGTTGTTAATATTGCATAGAGTTGCCTGATAACTCGCAAGCTCGTCGGAAGAGGCCGGATACATTCGGCAACATTGAATTTATTTTACGTTATGACAGCAAATACTGCCAACTTCAGATAAATAAAGAAACGCCTACTATGTGCTCTACCTTTCGTGAATTGACTATATGTGTTTTGCCTCTACCCACCAAGGTGCACAACCTATGAGAAGACCTATAACAGCCTTGAGTTGAGTCTTCTCTCGAGAGGATTCAATCAACTCCTGATGTGCCTAAAAGTGAGATATCGATGATTATTCGCGAAAAATCCTGATTTGTTATGATATATTCTGTAAAGTTTCCAAAGTATTAATCCAGTAGAATGTAAAAATGCTTCACAACCGACTTAATACATCAATACAGAGACGGTGAACTGCCTTACGGCCTATTTCGAATCCGAAAAACGATCAGCAGCGTTGACCGCCATCGTAATTGCAAAATCGGAATTTCTGCATAAAGTTATCGGTCGTTGAGCCCTGCACAAGAACCGAAATCGCCAAAAATTGTGGATAATTACAAGGCAGGCCACGATTATACCGCGTGAGAACTGCAAATCGACCAAAAAAAATTCGCATCTCGTTTTATCGGCCCCACCACGTGGTCAACGTGTAATTTTCCGGCGAAATTCGCTGGTACTTTCTCTTCTGGGGTTGATAAAGTGCCCAGAAGACGACAAGATACGCTCTGCCGCATTGAACATACGGGTTCGATTAAATTGTTCGAAAAAAGGAAGAGTGTTTTGGGGTCGTCGTCCGAAAATGCGAGTTCTTATTTAATTGCAGGGGGGCCACTTTATTTATTTCTTCTCGAAAGATGGTAAAGTTCGGTGATTTCGAGGAACGTGGTGCACCTGAGTGTTTTAATACATGGGCTGAAAAGTTTACGACAAGCAGGAAACCATAATTTTTTTTACGAGAATTATTTTACTCAAAGACATAGGTTTGTTCTAGAGTGATACAATAGGTAAGCCATGACAATTTGGCATATTCCACTGTGTATATTTAAAATTTTAGGTTATGTTGTTTATTTTCTTGTCAGATTATTACGCAATGTTGTCAAAATTGCATAGAGTTCTCTGATAAGTAGCAAGCTCGTCGGACGAGGCCGGGTACATTCGGCAACGTTGACTTATTTACGTTATGACAGCAAATACTGCCAACTTCAGATAAATGAACAAACGCCTACTATGCGCTCAAACTTTCGTGAATGGACTAAACTACATCGCATCGATTCAATTTTTTTTTGCCTCGAAACAAGCTTCAGTTGAAGTTATGACTCCTTTTTTCATGGCGAATCTTTCTTTAGCGAGTGACTAGACAGTAGAACATGAACAGCGAATAGAATCAACCAATTGCATCTTTGAGCAACCTGCTGATTTTACTAACAAAATCATTTTCAGTGATGAAGCCCATTTTCACATCGATAAATAAGTGAATAGAAAAAATTATCACATTCGAAGCTAAGATAATCCAAAAATGATTCGTCAGAAAGCAATGCACCCACAACAGGTCACTGTATGGTGTACATTATGGTCAGGAGGAATAATTGGACTATTTTCTTCGAAAACGAAGAATATAATACAGTAACGGTGAATGGCGAACGTCATTATGCTATGAAAACACAGTATCCTGTGCTTCTTTAAAAGCTATTGATTTTGACGACTTGTGGTTTCATCATGACAGTACCGCCCGTGAATTCGGTGACCAAAATCTAATCTAAGACCCAACATCGAAAGTAGAAGGCTTCAACCTTGGTCGTAAAGATTGGATCAACCTGAAAAGAATAAGAACTGTTAATTGAACAAGTCTCTCACGCTGTGGTGAAGAGCAGAAGACACGTCATGTCCTAGGTGCAACGCTGCTGAACATACTGTATTACATATGGTGCTGGAGTGTCCTGATACCCGATTTGAAGGCAGTCTTCAGGACATTCATAATCTTACTCCGACCGCACTCTCCGTAGTAGTTCAAGCAATTTAACTTAACTTGCTTTATTTTTTGACTTGTATTAATATATATAATTTCTTCTTTTATTCCTTTCTTTTTGATATTATGGCAATGTGTGAATTCACACGAATATACAGGATGGGTACTTTTAAAGAGGACAAACTTCCCGGGGTGATTATACAAGTGATTTGCAACAAAAAATGTCATATAACACATGGTCGAAAAGTTGACGGTTATTCTTCTATTTCTGAATTTCACGAAAAATTTCAATTTTTTCCTCTAAAATGAACATTATTCAGTTTTCCTTGTAGTCTCATCAAATTTGACCATATATTCGGGTGGGCAATAAATATGCTACAAGATGAGAGAGTCTGTGTGCAGAAAACACTCTTTTTGCAGGCGTGGTAAGGAAAGGAATATCACGATTCTGAAGTTAACAAAATCAGTCTTATATTTATTTCCAACTAGCTTTTACCCGCGACTTCGTCCGCCTACCGACCCTCTAAGTTAGAAAAGTGATCAAATACTAACTTGAAGTCTTAGTAACACTCAGTTAAAAAAAACATCAAAATCATTTCAGTAGCTATGGCGTTATGCGCTTCTTAACACGATCACGCTAGATTTCCGCGGGAATGAGGTATTTTCCCGCCGTAAAAAGTAGCCTGTGTCCGTGCCTAGGATCCTATCTTTATATTAACCACGTCTTATAAAAATCCGTTCAGACGTTAAGGCGTGAATGAGGTAAACTTTTAAAACAAACGATTGAAAATCACTAACTTGATTTGTTTTCTGCCTACGCCTTAAGTACGATAGCATGAATATTAATAGCCCATATCCTTTTCTAGGTACTATCTATCACCTAACTAAATTTCATCAAAATCCGTTCAGCCGTTTAGGCATGATAGAGCAAAAACCATAAAAAATCACTAACTCAATTCAGTTTTCTGCCTACTTCCTACCCCCAAAGTACGATGACGTGATCATTTTGATCTTATATCCGTTTTTAGGTAACCATCTATTACCTTACTAAATTTCATCAAATCTGTTCAGCCGTTTAGACGTGAAAGAGCAAAAGTCCCAAAAAAACGACTAAAAATGACTAACTCAATTTAGTTATCTGACTACTGCCTACCTCCTAAGAACGATGGCGTGATTATTTATAGCCTATGACCATTTCTAGGTTATCATCTATCACCATACCAAATTTCATCAGAATCCGTTCAGCCGTTTAGTCGTGAAAGAGTAACAGACAGACAGACAGAGTTACTTTCGCATTTATAATATTAGTATGGATGGTTCTTTCGATGAAATAATAATAATCATGCACACGCTTTCTCTTCAGTAAAAAAAACCTCATTTAGTGTGCTTTCGAATGACATATCAACTTTTGTGCTAGCTCCTCATTCTCCGCGTTTAGAATTTTCCAACTTACCTTCCTGTGGTTCGTCCACGAAAACGGCAGAAGGTTTCTGATCCAACTGTCTCAACAGATTTATCAGCATCGCCAGTCTGGTCCAGGGATCCACGGGGGCCCTGAAAACAACAAGAAAAACATGAGAAAAATCAGTTATCGATGCTAATCACGATAGTAATGATCTATTATCCGAAGGATCCATAAACACGGCTAAAGATGATGATTAATGAAAGTACCAGTACGCGTCCACGGCCGACCAAGATCGTTATAACTTCATGATGTATGGTCGGGAAAGATGCCGTACGCTGTATAAAAAATAATAAACAGAGGTTTAACGCGTACATCGTCATGAATACAAAAATAATGAAAGCAGAGTATAATATTAATCGATTGAAATAAGCAATGTTAAACTCATACTTCGGAGCTAATCTCGTCCTCGTACAAGGCAAAATGCAAGGAAGTGGTATCAAACAAAGCACCTGTGGATGGCCATTTCGTCCTTATTAGGATTCTTCAGCACAGGATATATCTGAAGGATACAAGGTTTTTTTGGAACTTAAAACGAAATGGCATCTTCTTTCAGGTATAAATATACCGAAGACGCCATCTCTAGTTCCATAAGAACAACCTTCTTCCATAGCATGAACCTTGAACAAAGTAGCCAGATGTTTACCATTTGTCGCGTACTTGGATTTCGCAAATTTTACATCTTCAGTCAACGGCGCGGATCGCTCAGGGTAACATCAATTGACATCGTAGTAAATAAAAATAATAATAATGAACGTAATCTATGCGGTGAATTATTGAAAAAACAGTCTGTCTGTGAAATAATGGTCGAACTAGAAGAAGAAGAACTGCATGATCTACGTCTAATTTTGTGATCGAGATCCCTCCCTGCTGTTCATTTTCGATTTCGTCCATTATACTTCTATGGCATTTTCAATTAGACGCGGAACGACGAGGTTAGTATCTGACGATTTTACGACCGTTCTGAGCGGTTTAGAAATCATTCGGATTAGTTCTAGCAGATCGCTGGATCGTAAATTATAAATGGGCATATTGATGATTTCGCCAATAATCGTAAAGAGATCGTTTCTCCTCGTCAAACGATCAGGAACAAATGACAACCTGCTCGAGAAGATTGTCTGCTTCTTCTATCTTTTCAAAGATAGTTGGACATTGATGAATTATTTATAGATTTATCTTCAATAATTCCACATTGTTCTTTGTTCAGTTCCACGATATGTTGGATAATAAAGACAACGTAGGGGCCAAAATACAACCATGAGTAACACCATTACCTCAGATTCAGACACGTTTTCGAGGTGTTTTTAGTTGGCCCTTCAGTTATGTGTTACAGTCCACAAACTGTTTGAGTTGCTACACAGCGCTTCGAATTTTTCGATAGTTTCGGTGCAATAGATGTTGGCAACTCTGAAAGATCAAATCGAAACTTTCGCATGTCTCAAACATTAATAGTTCTGTCAAAAGAAGTCTAACTCGAAATCTATTTGGATTGAAGTGCCTAGAGACAATATTACGGCTACAAAATTCCATAATGGATGGCTCCAGAAACTCACCCAACTCTGAAGTCTTGTGTGGATGGTGGTGGGTTCCAAACGCTGCTATGGCAAAGCATCCAATCGCACCAGATCCTTATGGGAGGCAACAGCACCTGGTGTCCATCGACACTTCGTTGAGTTTTTCCGGGTTCGAAGCCAATGTTCCTCGAGAAGGGAAACGCACCTTTCTAGAATGAGGTTGAACATTTGCAACGATACAACAAGCGCGCATTCCTGGAACTCCGATCTGTAACCGCTGAGTCGTTGTTCGGGATCTGAAATAAGAAGAAAAGCTATCAGTAATGAAGAGAGAGTGTTAGAGAACTGAGTTCTGAGACCTCTGTCAGTCCTCATTATAGGGTGAATAAAAAAAATTTCTAGATAAAAAACTTAAGTGATTTAATGTCTCAACATATAAAAAGCTCATCTTCAGCAGGAAAAAACACGAAAGTGAAGCTAAAAACAGAAAACTCACAGAGAAATGACAGCAAAGCCAAATATAGAACTTCAATAATTAAATAAGATAAATTACTTAACTTAAAAAAACAGAGAAGGAAATGTTAAAAGAATTAAAAAGATATGAAATCAGTTGATTTTAAGTAATTTTTTAAAAAACCCCAAAAAACAGTGACATACACAAATCGAGAAATTGGAAAAATTCAAAAAAGAATGTCGCCAGAATAAACTTACAGGAAATCTTCGAAAACAATTCACTGTATGCTTGCTGAAGTCATGCAAATGGTCTGAAAATGAGTTCTATCATATCACTTCACATATGACTTTAGCAAGCATCCAGTGAATTGTTTTCGAAGATTTCCTGTAAGTTTATTCTGGCGACATTCTTTTTAAATTTTTCCAATTTTTCGATTGTTATGTAACTGTTGTTTGTATTTTTTTTAAACTGACTTAAAAGCAAGTGATTTTATATCTATTTCAATTGTTTTAACTTTTCCTTCTTTGTCTTTGTTTTTTTAAAGTTAGGTTATGTATTTAATTTAATTATTGATGTGTTATATTTGGCTTCGCTGCGTTTCTCCACGAGTTTTCTGTTTTTAGCTTCACTTCGTGTTTTCCTCCTGAAGATGAGCTTCTCATATCTCGAAACATTAAAATCTTTTAAGTTTTTTTTCTGCAAAAGTGTTTTATTCACCTTAAAATGAACTGCCCAGATATAAGGACATTCAATACTAGATACTTTCTACTCAATTTCCTCTGGCATTCTATTGAGATAAGAGATTGTAATTCAATGTAATTTTCTAGGAGACTTCGATCTTATGTAAACTGAAGCTACTGTCGGGTCACCCTTGATACTTTACAGATAAGTTTCTATTATTATAGCCCCTAACGCGTAACCCATACCGGACAAATCAATTCCGAGAAAACAGTCGAAAGAAAAGAAGAAGAAGGAGGAATCGCGAAACGACGGCATGTTGTCGTACAAAATGATCCGCGGCACGCAGCATTCTTGGTGCGCGACTGGCGCCAACCTGCCGTCCGTCCGGCTCGGCCGCGAGCCTCATTACCGCGGCCGCTCAATTTGCTCGGGAGCATCGCCGTCGGCCCCCGCGGGCCGTCCTTCGCTCTCTACTCCGCGCGCCTTTTTTGCCCCCGCCGTCGATATCGTTAAAATTGAAATCCGAGGCTTCTCTTGATGCCGTTTACGACCGAGATGACGTGCAACTGGTCATATGTTGCGTGACGCGTTGCCACTTTCGATGAGCAAAATCCACGATGATGTCTTTCTCTGGGCGAGAGCGATAATGCTCGATCAACGCGTGCAAGGACGTGGAGGTTTTAACCTAGGTTCGAAAGTTGCAGGTCTTACGAAGTAAACACAGTTTTCATTTTATTTTCATTATTCCAGAGCGACTCAATCAGAATAACGTTGCTGAAAACGTTTCCAATATTCAATCAACTCGTGGATGTTTAACTAGGTTCAAAAGTTGCAGTCTAACGAAGTAAACACAGTTTTCATTCTATTTTCATTCTTTCCAGAGCGACCTAGTCAGTATAAACGTTGCTGAAACGTTTCCAATATTCAATCAACGCATGCCAGCTCGTGGAGTTTCGTTTAACCAGGTCAAAGTTGCAGGTCTAACGAAGTAAACACAGTTTTCATTCTATTTTCATTCTTTCCAGAGCGACTCAATCACTATAACTTTGCTGAAAAGTTTCAAAATTCAATCAACGCATGCAAGCTCGTGGAGTTTATTTAACCAGGTTCAAAGTTGCAGGTCTAACGAAGTAAAACCAGTTTTTTCATTCTATTTTCATTCTTTCCAGAGCGACTCAATCAGTGTGACGTTGCTGAACGTTTCAATATTCAATCGACGCATGCAAGCTCGTGGAGGTTTAACCTAGGTTCAAAAGAGATCGATATAACGAAGTGAATAGAGTTTTTTCCTGCCAAAAGTCATGCTTTTTTGAGCAAAGTTTCTTTCCAGAGCGACTCAATCGGTATAACGTTGCTGGAAGGTTTCGATAATTTTTTTTCATCTGTTGCGTGACGAGAAAATCTACGGTGATGTCTTTCTCTGGGCGATAGCGATATATTCGATCAACGTGTGCAAGGAGTGGATGTTTAACCTAGAGGCTCTAAAGTTGGCGGTCTGAAAAGTGAACACAATTCCGGCCGAAAATCATACTATTTCAGAGCGATTCGAACAGTATGACGTTGCCTAAACGTTATTTTTAACCATTCATCCAAAAACTATTAAATTATACTGATTAGTCCTAGCTTTTGTTGAAGTCATATTCTGCGTTTGTGAGTAATGAGAATCAGCATGTGTTTCTATTAAGACTTTGCCGGGGTGTCCCTTACGTCATCTTCAGTACAGAACTGCCGAAGTTTACCGTGAGCACCGCGTCGTGGACTGAAGACGTACAACTTGCGAAATGCAAGAACGCTTCGGTCAATACGACAAATGGTAAACATCTTGCTACTTCGTTCAAGTTCATGCTATAGAAGAAGGTTTTTGTATGGAACCAGAGAAGGCGTCTTCGGTTTATTTATACCTTAAAGAAATTCCATTTCACTGTAAGTTCAAAAAATACCTTGTATCATTCAGAGCTATCCTGTGATGATGAGCCTAATAAGGACGAAATGACGATCCATAGGTGCTCTGTTCGATACCACTTCCTTGTATTTTTCTTGAATGAGGACGAGATTAGCTCCGAAGTATGAGTTTAATATTGGTTTGATTTCAATCGTTTAATATTATTCTCTGCTTTCACTATTTTGATATTCATGGCGATGTTACGCGTTGAAACCTCTTCCTATTATTAATAAATTAACTTCGCTTTTCAGTGTTCATGGTTTACTGACAGAAGCTGTTAAGTCATTTCGATTCTGTCAACTTCGATCTGATCATGTGACCTTATAACTGTCATTTGGCATACAATTAAAATGTTGTGCATTCATTGGAACACATCTGAGTACTACCGAAGTCTACCAATTCAAAAAGGCCGCCTCCATTCAGAAGAACCGAAAACCGCCTTTTCATCTTTCCATCTGTGGCCAATGAAAAACAGAAACAACTCAATCAGACACCGTCAATCCATCCGCCGCAAGAAGATCTTCCGGCTAAACAATGTCAAATATCCCGACACCTATCAACACTTGGATTTATATTTCATCCGCGTCGAAATACATGAAAGTGAACAAGACAGCAATTTCCGCCACCGACCTATCTCAAATAAGCCGATAAAAATGATCCTGTGGGAATGTCTCTGCCCGTACCCGACCGACAACGCGGTTTCTCGTCGGACAGGAATTTTCGCAGCTCGTCGAGAATTCTAACAAGTAATAATTCCGCTAATTGTGCAAATAGGATGTGCATTAGTCCCGTTTTTATGGGAGATGCGCTGAGGATACTATGCGGATATGATCTTCTGTACACAGAGGGAGATTTGAGTCGTTCGAATACGTAGGTTAATCACCTTTCTGGACATAGTGGGCGAGTTACTACAGACTTGAAACTCTGGACCTGGGTTCGAATCCCAAATAATCATGATAATGATAAAAATTTAAGACAAGCCCTGAGCAGGAGTTTTTCAGCGCTCGTTCTTTGGTGCAGCAATGAGACTATAAATTTGAGGTTAATACCAATTATATTGATGCAGAATCTAAGCACATTCGGGATAATATTCTGGAAATTATTCAAAAAAGAAATATATAAAAAATAAATGAATGAAATAATTCAATTATATGGTCTTGATGATGCGATCGTCTTGAAATTTTGCATGAATATTCAGTATATCAGTTTTGATTGACGAAATAAATTCCACTTGAATGGGTTATCCTGTTATGGAATATGAAGATTCTTCTTTCAATATTATAATTGAATTTTCTATGGGCTGTTGACACTATGGCAACGAAATTCTACATAAACATTCAGTGTATCGATCTTTATTTTATAAAATAAATAACATTCGAACCGATATTTTTTATAGAAATATGAAAATTCTTCTTTTCAATATTCCAATTGTATTTTCTATGGTTCTGTTTAACACTATGGCCGCAAACTTTTGCATGAGGCTTTTTATGAGCATCTTGCATATGGCCGCAACATTTCATTTCGATGGGTTTCGTTTTGTCTGAGATACTGAGGAACAAAAATTATGAATGGACATATTTTATGGAGCACCCTGTACGATCTGGCTAGTTAGCGAACTCAACCCAGCCATTTGGGAACCGAATTCACCCTGAAAATTTCAAGTCGGCACCACGGACATAATTCACTTTGACCACGAATTCGTCATCAGGTAGTAGAACCCTATACCATTTTCGGCTCAAAATTCGAAAATTAGAGACATTTGGGCAAAACGATATAGCACTCGTTTGAGGAGAACCGCGCGCTCAATAAAAAGAGCATTGTTTCCTTTACAAAAACCACGATTTCAAAGTGTCAGCATCAGTCTTTTTCTCAGTATTTTGTTGAAATTTATACTTTGATTCTCATTTTTTCACGTACATGAGCGGGTGGCAAATATCACATTGGTAGTTTCTATCCAAGAGTTTCTGATGAGTCATAATGACTCCCGAGTACTTCAGAAAGTTTGTTCATTTATTTCCTTCAATTGAAAACATCGCAAGGAAGATCATCATCCTGAAATACTTATACAATACATATTTGACTATGAACTTTTTAAAGAATTTTTTTATGGCGTTTTCAAGTTGAATGTTTTTATATTGTTATACTTCAATTGAAGGTGGTAGTATCATCTTTCAAAAAACATTTTTTTCACATCTGTAGGACCTTTATGTCAAAAAAATCGATATTATTTGGAAGGGCCAACGAAAATAAAAAGGTTAAATTCAAAATGGGGGCTATTCCAAAACTAAGGGTTAAACTTCCAAGTTTGGGTGTTTTTGTCGATAATATTAGGTATATTTGATGACCTTAAATTATCGCTAAGTCATGACCAAACACACTGTATATACAAATACGCATTACGAGAAGAAATGACCAAACTCGAACGATCAATTTTTCGATGCACTGCGGACCGTAATCACCGCCTCATCCGATGGAATTGTTCACGAAAATACGAGAGATTCGACGGTTCAGCCGCTATATTAACTTTTTTCACCAACATTACGTGCGTTATTATTAACGGTAACGACGGGAAAAACGTAAATAATTGCGTCCGTTCAACCTGTTGGAGCGCCCGAATCTGAGCTCTCGGGACGTCACGGATGCACCGCATATCAAAAATTCGCAGCAAAAAGTTGCGGAAAGTTCTGCGATTTGGAGGAGGCAGCTAAAATGATATCGTTCGATACTGTGGAGCGATAATTGACGGTCTTCCAGGAAGTGTCGTTCTTAAGATCGAGTTTTCCGAGAACAGGGGTAAGACTTTATTGGTGAACGAAGGAGTTAATTAATTAATTACCAAACTTCAGTCGAGGAAGGATTCTTGTCGAACGACGTGCTTTGCATTCGTGCGGTAGATAGGTTTGTTAAAACTCTTCAGCGGTTGCGTTCGAGATCGTATGGAATATCATCACGTTCGATTGGGTTTTTGATATCTTAGGATGTTTTTATGTTGGTCGAAATTGAAGCAATTACGAACATGGTCCTTCACACCGGATCGATCATATTTCGAAGTATTGTCACGTTTTTTCACCGTTATACGTCTTTATATATCCACAACGACATTGGAATGATTTCTATCAAATCAAAAAAGGAAATTGGTTGGTAGTGTTCTCAAAATAAAACACACAGTAAAGGTGTAACACAGGTGAAAATATGGATGCAGGCTCTATATTTTATGGAAGCAATCACTAAACGCGTTACTTTTTTCCCTTTTCTCTCACGTGGCATATGATCCCATTAAGCAATATTTACGAGAGAACTCGACACTCGAAAAACAGGCGAACGATAAAGAAACGCGGGAGAAGCTGCGATCTGGCCGGTAAGATTCAATTTTATCTCTTTACCCGAGAAAGACATCTGGCGTCACGCAACATCTCGTATAAGAGTGGTTGCACGACATCGTCTGCGTTTGATATTTCTCTTTTATCGAAATCTTACTTATCCTCAATGTGATTCTTGTCTGGCGAATTTGCTGGCCACTTTGAATTGGCATCAACTTCATGTCGGACAGAATGGGTCAGGGGTTAGAATGATATTTTATTCCTTCAGTCACTCTTCGCAGTTCTGTACTAGAAATGACGTAAGGGCACCCCGTCACAGTTGACACCGTGGTAAATAATGAGAAGACGTTTAACGCGTAACATCGCCATTAATATAAAAATAGTTAAAGCAGAGAATAATACTAATCGATTGAAATCAACCAATATAAAACCTCTTTTATTATTTACTGCGGTGTCAACTGACGTTACCCTAAAACTTAAAATTTGCGAAATGCAAGAACGCTTCGGTCAATGCACAAATGGCAAACATCTCGCTACTTTGTCCAAGGTTAATGCTATGGAAGAAGGTTTTCGTATGGAACTAGAGATGGCGTCTTCGGTATATTTATACCTTAAAAAGATGCCATAGCGCTGTAAGTTCCAAGAAATACCTTGTATCATTCAGAGCTATCCTGTACTGATGAGTCCTAATAAGGACGAAATGGCCATCCATAGGTGCTCTGTTTGATACCACTTCCTTGCATTTTGTTTTGAATGAGGACGAGATTAGCTCCGAAGTATGAGTTTATATTGGTTGATTTTCAATCGATTAATATACGAGTATTTCACTGCTTTCACTATAATTGATTAATTGAGCAACCTTCTGATTTTGCAACAAAATTTAAAGCCTTTAGACTTCTGGCTGTAGAGTTATCTAAAGTTACAGGTTTATGCCAATAGCTTTCAACCATCGAAGCAAGTCTAAATTAGACTGTGTATCAATGAAATACCAACACTGTATTCAATAACGTTATAGTAATTTTCGTCAAAAAAGTACAATGGCGGTCATTCACAAAATAAGTATTTCGATTCCTACATAATTCCCAAACGCATATTCTCTAAATCAATAAATATTTCGATTCTTTTCTAAATAAACCCAAGTTGTATCGAACACTGAAATCTTTCGCGCTTATTGAAACACCTCTAACGCCGGTTGAGGTCCGCGAACCCTCTTAAGGCCGGCAGCGAAATCATCTATCCTAGCCTGCACCGGTCCGTGAGCAGTTCTCATAGATCAGCGAGAGATCGCAGTCACGTCACGAATTTGAATAAATAAATGCACACGCTATGCGAATGGTGTGCGTAATTATTGTGCACACGACGTATTCTCCTCCGTGGGCTGCTCCTTCTCTCTCACCCGAGGTATGCGAGGAAGATGCACAGAACGGAATCCCACGGGTAATTGCTGGCGTGACGTCGTCTCCAGAGAAGCGCCATATCAGAGTTTTCTCCTTGGATAACACATCGACAAGTTGGGAAAACTTCTCTGTAGCAATAGTAGATTTGACAAGTCAACTGTGATGATGTGCAGAAAAATAAGGAAAAGCACACCATTAATGGTTACAATCATAATTTCAACACAAGATCTAGAAACGACCTTAGAATACCTGCACATCGGCCCACGAAAACCCCACAACTCTTTCATCTCGTTCGTTTCAGGAGAAAACTGAGTGAGTTTTGTTGTCAGCCAAACTTTTTACAGCTGGAAGGAATTTTTTGAGAGAAAAGATTTGAAAATTTGAAACTTTAAATTGTTTTTTTTGTTAACTATGTACGTGTCACATGACTTTTTCTATACCTTGTTGGTCGATGGAAAATAAAGGGCTTTCTATTTCTATAGTCCAATGATGCGAAAAAGGTACCTATAAGAAGAAGTTTCTTGAGAAGGAGAAAGCCGAGAGGGAACAACTCTGGCGGAATCTCCCAGGGATGGATGATTCCACTAAATTCCTTCGGAACTTTGAAACAGCAAAATCCAAAAGATATCTGGATCTTGGTGAGAAACAATTACACCTCCTCACTGGCTTTCTTACAGGACACTGTCGCCTTAGAAAGTAACTGTTGAGGATGGGATTGTCGAACACTGACGAGTGTAGGTTCTGTGGGGAGGAGGAAGAAACCCCCATTCACCTTGTTACGGAATTCTTTGGCATTTGTCGTCCCATGACTTAGAGGTTAGATACCTACATATTTTAGCATCGACATTCGTGGCCCTGTACTTCAAGGAAGATATAGAGACTGGAAACCTTACAATTAAATAGCTATCAGTAGCCAGTTAAAGTCTAGACAGATAAGTTGTTATTCAAGATACATGAGTAAAAGACATTATTGATATTTTTCACAAGTTTCTAATGAACGGTTGTTAGAATGAACCTTTTCGATGGGCAAATACATAAATAAATGGTATACAGATGGTTCTAAGACTACGATAGTGTCTGCGATTAGTACTCAGGCCAAAAACCGAGTGTATACTATCGTTAGACTCCGATTCTAGTGTTTTTCAGACCGAAATATTCAGAATCGAAATATAAATAGATTGCAACCTGGGAAAGAGCTATCAAAGGTGTAACATAGTGATCAATTCTGATATTAAAGCTTCTATTGAAGGCTTGAACTTCTATGTCATCGAGTAAAAGCTGCTATAAGAGTGCCGAAGGCTGTCACTGTCATCGCGGCGACTTCTACGTTCGAAAATCACCGGATACTCACCTCTAGACCGAACGAAAACATCGTAACGTACGTCGATGGTACCTATCCGCAATTCACACACAAACGTTATCAGCCGTGCAAAAGTCGATCTCACGTCACGAGATGCTGTAGAGAGAATCTTCACACGGATTCACGGGTTCGCTTCATGCATGTTTCACGCCGTCAGGTTGTTAACTCCTGTTTTTGTCACATGCCAACGATAGATCGCTACTTCGTTCTTCGTTCTGATCGGCAGATTTACGTGGCGGTTTAAGAATGAGACGGCAGCGGTTGCCAATTCCAGTTGTTATTAGATTTCATTAGGAGCGATGCTGCGAATTGGCTAATAAAATCGGTGTGGTACGTCGCCATCTTTGATGATTTTGTTTCTGCCGTTTTATTGGTACCAGAGGGCTTTTCCTACTGGGTAGAAGCAAATGATCGAGATTCTAGGAGTTGAAGAGTTCGTAGACTCTAGAAAATGAGAGGCAACAAGAAGGTTAGATCTACGATCCTCTTATAATTCTTCTATCCAAGACGTCCTTTGGGCAGGCTCAGAATGGCGAGGCATTATGTAACTGAGTGAACAGGAGTATCCCCTTCTTTCCTTCAGAATCTACACTTCTTGTCAGTTTTTGTTAAGTCAATTATCATCATATGCTTTCTAAGGCGACAACCTTCTGTTAGAAAGCCAGTGAGGAGGCGTATATTATTCTTACTGGCATTACAGGCTCAAAGTTCCAAAGGAGTTTGGAATTATCTTGGCTAGTGTTTCAATCACTACATTTCTTTTGATATCTGAGTGACAAGAAATTTAGCATAAGGAGCAACAAGGTCTCCTTATGCTTATGCAGACTTCTTGGTCTGGCTTTCTGGCCAATCAGAGATCAAAGGAAAGAGAGGCAAACAGACTAGCCATAAGTAAGTATAAACACCTTTACTGCCCAGAAGCTTCTGTAGTAAAGGCAAATGTACCTATACAAAGAGTTTTGGAAAAGGAAGAGACTGCAAGAGAAGTCTAGAAGAATCTTCATGTAATGAATCACTCCAAAAAGTTCCTTAGGAACTCTAAACCTGCAAGCTCCAAAAGTATTTGGATCTGTATACTTCGTTCAATATTAATGCAATGGGAGGAGATTATTCGCGAGAATTCTCAAGGATGGCGTTGCTCCGCTTATAGTACCAGAAGCAATACGCCAGATCGTGTATTATGCGGCCCTCGAATGCCACAATAGGACGAAAAAGCTGTCTGTGGATGCCCTGGACGTTATAACCTCCTGTAGATTCTTGAACGTTGACGAGACTAGCGGAGTTTAATATTTGTTGAGTTTTACTGATTAATATTATTATAATGTCGTTTTGACATAAGTTTGTCACACAATTTTTATCGTTATTCCGGAATTGAATTCGATATTTAGGATGAAATCCACTATTTAAATCTATGGGAGATGAGTACCCTTCAATAGGGTCCTGTAGCGGTCTTAGAAGAGCAGGAGATTCGAAAAACCATCACTTGGAATGCCAGACCTGGTTCAAAACACCTCCTGGCCCAAGAGCATGGATTTAATATTTGTATCTAATATTGAAGGTATTTTTTCGAATAGTTTTAAAGTTTCAATTTTTGTGAAAACGTCGAGAGAGGGTTTTTTTCCACTGAAGTTTTCCCCTATGCTATGGTATCATACGCCAGAATAGTATGGTACCACGTTTTGCAGCAACTTCAGCTAGGGACTTTTTTGTTTCATGTATTGTATTTTGTTAGCTCTCAATTCAAGAGAATATATATTATTCCTTCTACATATTTCAAGTGCCAAAAAAGTGATCACATTTACGAAATAGCAGATTGATTACGAAATATTTCAATTCGCATTTTTGATACCTAGCAACCAGTGTTAAATGAAATTCGGTGACAACTATGGTTTATAATTATTCTATTCACACTCTCGATATGAACTTTTGTCGATGGTGTCGTAAACAACACCAATACTTTCAATCACCGCGATTCCCAAATCACTGGTACCAAATCGCCGTGACATCAAAATGTCGCTCATCTCTAGTTGGTACCCACAATCTATGAACAAACTCCGCGGCCGGTAACCTTGTGAAGGTTGTCGGCGAACACAGAGGTGAACCAACTCTCTCGCCAACTAGATCGAGTCAAAAAACCGGCAAGGTACCACCATCTCGGCCATCCAAGAGATGCGTCACGTTTTCTCTGATTAACTCTCTACTACGATGTGATGCGTCTTTCGTAATGACGGCAATTCCAGAGATTTTGGGCGATGGAAAATTGCCGGCCGATTAGATTATTCGTATTTGGCTTGTCGGAGATGAGATCTCTATGCGATCGTAGATTTCGATGAGTTTCGACATCCTGGTACGGCGATGAGAATTGAAATAAGTCGATAATTCACGTTGATGGATTCCGTATGATGATGGGCTCAGATTTCGGTTCTAAGATAAAAGATGCAATCTTGTAAGGAAGTGATGGTTTTCCGTTGAGAATTTATGATTAAGGAATATTGAAATTAGTCTATAATTTCCATATTTTATTGCGTGGACAATTAAAGCTTCAACATGGGATTAACATAGCTATTTCGAGGCCACCAATGTACCTCGAAATATTGGTCCACAGTGATCATTGGCCCAATTTTTTCAAAGACTACTATGGGAACAATGTTACACTCAATAGTTACACTCATAGATTATAAAGGGTTTTCCAATATGAGAGTTATTTCGAATAGCCCGCTATTTTGATAGATGTCACCTTTAAAGCTATCATTTTTAACATTTGACAAGTAGAAACTACGCCATTAATAAAAATGGAACGATACGCGCTTCAAGAACGCATTGAAATTATTAAAATTCACTATAAAAATGGTGAAAATTTGGCAGAGACGATTCGTAAAATTCGAACATTTTTGGGTCGTCGTGAAGCACCTTGTCGGACCGCAATAAGGAATTGGTGGAAAAATTTCGAGCTGTTGGGACAAGTAAGCGATGTGAAAAAAAAACGCGTGCAAGTGTGTCAATAGCAGCTGAGAATATTACTTCTGTAGCCGAAAGTGTTGAAGAAAACCCAGGTTGGTCCATTCCTCGTCGTTCTTTAGAATTAGGCTTTCCACAAACGCCCATTACACCGTATTTCGCATAAAGATTTGGTTAGGCTTATAAAGTTCAGTTAACACAAGAACTCAAGCCGGCCGACCATCAACACGTCGTTTCTTTGCTGATTGGGTCGTTGAAATGCATGAAAATGATCCGGAGCGTGTTCTCTCGAACAGGTGATCACTATTGGCCATCGAGATCTTGTGATTTAACACTTTGCGACTTCTTCCTTTGGGGCCACGTGAAAGAGAAGGTCTACGTCAATAGCCCCAGCGTCGATTCAAGATCTTCAAGATGAATTCGTGAGGCTATCGAGGTCGTAGGCAGCCATTTTGCGATTTGGTATGGAAAATTTCATTAAAAAGATATGGCCCTGTAAGGTTGGTGGTCATTTGCCTGGTGTTATTTTCCACTATTAATGGCATATCTTCTTCTTTATAATGATATAAACATCCGATCATTTATATTGAAAATGGCATTTCTCTTTGATTATCAAAATAACACCTCTTATTGGAAAACCCTTTATCATTTGTACCGTATAGAAAAGTCAGCAGATACCTTGTTTCCAGATGTTATCGTGCAAATCGTATATTATTGCGCATTTTGGAAGATGTGGGCCTTACAATCGATTGATTGAAGTGTAAGTGTTATTTCGAAAAATGGACCAATCAATTGGCTGTTTCCTTCAATCGATCCAACGACTCTAGATTATTTTCTGTGAGGTAAAGTTGAGTCATTGGTTTATGCCAACAAGCTGACGACTTGGAAAAGCTCAGAACCAACATAAAATTCCTGAAATAATCTCAAATAGTTCACGTTTCATCAAAAAAATTAATAAAGTCTTCATTGGAAGACCCGATACATATTCTCATTTCATATCATCATTATTCGAACACAGAATCCCCTGTAGATATCAGAATGCCGTTGAACGTCCCATCTCGCGATCAACAATCAACATCTAATAAACTTTTTGCCGAGAACGGTAGCGAAATGGAAGGACGGAGAGTGAACAGATACCATCCTTACCCTCTCTGCCCCTTTGTGACCATCGCAAGGCTGCTCCAGGTCGTACGTCGTACTCAAGAGCTTGAGGTCGAACCGTCATTTTGCTTTTATTATATTACGACCGGACGATATGTTTGTTCATAGATGCTTCGGGTCTGTTGTGTTGGTACCCCCCCGCGATTTCACACGCTTGCTGTAATCGGCTTCAGGCTGGCCAACGTCATTATTGTCGCATTACGGAGTTAGGATTGCGATTGCCGACTCGAAATCTCTAGATGGGCGAGTTTATGACGTCTTGGGTTAATCGAGAAGATATTCGAGTAAAAAACTACCATTACCGTGGAGATTCGATGTTGTAAATGAGGAATGTAATTCTGAATGAAGCGCTTTGATATAAATGTCTAAAAATTAAAGCAAGATGGGAATCGAAAAAAACACATTTTTTAAGTTTTTTCATTATAAATTTTTTTCGAGTCATAAAATACATTTTCCGCCGACCTCGAAATAAAGGTGATTTAATGTGTACGAAATGGGGCATTAATGACCCATTTTAATGCTCAATTTGTTAGCCGTTTTAATGTGCAATCCTCATGGCAACCGTACACAAAGTATTAAGAAGCACTACGAGAAATGTCAAAACTCTACTGGAACATAGAAATTCCATATTGTCAATGTATGTCTTGTGCAAAATGAGAATGTATTTCAATCAAGAATTTACAATTCATATTGAAATCGTCGGAAAAATCTGTAATCAACTCGGTTATTACTCGAGTGACTAATGGTCTCGAACTATTAACGCGTTCGCTCCGCTCACGCATTAAAATATCTTGACCATTAGTCCTGCTTCAATAACCTAGTTGATTAACTATTTCGTCGACTCAAATTGAAAGGTGAGTTTTAACGTGAACGAAATTGATCAATAATGGATATATCTTATTGCTCAATGCTACTACTTTGCAATGCAATTGTCATGGACAAGCACATAGTAATGTTACGCTTCACTGGAACGTCTAAAATGAAACTTGGCTTTATCTGCGAAAAGATCAATTGAACAACAATGGATTAATCGAAGATCAAGTCCCCAGTGAACAATAATATACTATTTTTACTCTCCCATACAGGGTGTCTCATTTAAAAGTGTCCACCCTCAACAGTACGAAATCATAATTTGTGAAAACTCAGACAAGTAAATTTTTATGACAGGGGATATGATCTGGTACGATTTGATCATGCGTATTATGAGTAAATGGTTTGATTTGAATTTGAAACTACATTTATCTGAATGTAGTTTGCGTTCGTTTCCTTCATCTAATAAATTGAAAACAGAAAAGAAAAAAATTTCTCTGGTTGAAATTGATGTAGAGCATTTATTAAGTTTATAGTACACTGGTTCTTCAATCTGAACATGATCACAAACTGGGCATTCGGTATTTCTTCAATCTGAACATTTTCAGGGCATCCGGCATTTCGAATGGATTCATTTGACCACGCAACATTTCCTTTCAATTCTCATAAAATTCCTACTTAAAAAATAATGATTTTCTGGTCATGTATATTATTGAACAATGTTTTACCTGTTATGATTTTCTTTCGATAACAATCCAATAAACAAAGCCATATTATTTTGATTCATCATGAATTCTTATATTGAAACGTTGGTGTTCGTCCTAAAATAACAAACCATTCAACGTAACCTCACAATAGTCATTCGATAATGCTGCCGATCACCCGTCGAGTACTCGTAAATATTTAACGATTTCTGTAAGCTACAGATCCCTTGAAGAGTTCCAGAATTGCAATTTTCCCTGTAAGCTTATGAAAAGTTACAGATGAAAGCAGAATAAACAACCATTAGTCGGAAAACTCCTGGACCAATTCCTCCAAGCAGAAAACAATATCACATCGTCGATTGACTCCGTTTAACTTCTCTTCCCCCTAATTGCTGGTGCAGGCTCGTTGAACACGACCATAGAAAGCACAATTTATTTTTTCATCCCATCGACAACATAATTGGGTACTGTTACATGAGGTCCATCTATCAGCATCAAAGCGCACTCTTCTTCTGGGTTTGCGGTTTTCGGACCGTCGGTAATTGGCCGGTAGTTCTACGAATGGGAATTAGTTTGATTCCGTTCGGGCTAAGAGTACGCCTTCGTGTTTTTTTGCCACGATGAGGGCATCAGCCGGCCTTATGTTCTTAGTTTCGACTTTTTGTTTTGATGTCATTTCGATTTATCATCCCGTTCTTCCGAGAAGAGTTTCTTGCTGGAGTTTTGAGGAATTCCGCTGGTGGTTTTGAGCGTTTTTGGCTTTGTCGGGTCGTGTTCTTGGTAATGGGCTATCAAAATCGTATGATTTTTATGATTTGTGCTGCTTCAAGATTAAATTAATATGCTGAAAGAGTTGGGAGAACCTGTTGGTACTCGGAAAAGAAACAAAGGAAGTTTATTGTGGTATTCTGCTTCCATCTGTAAGCCAGTCTGTAACTTTTCATAAGCTTACAGGAAAATTGCAATTCTTGACCTTTTTGAGGGATCTGTAGCTTACAGAAATTGTTAAATAATCACGAGTACTCGACGGATGATCGGAAGCATCATCGAATACCATATTGTGAGGTTACGTTGAATGGTTTGTTCATTTTAGAACGAACAACAACGTTTAATATAAGAATCCATGATGAATAAAAATATATGGCTTTGTTTATTGGACTGTTATCGGAAGAAAATCACAACAGTAAAACATTGTTCAATAATACATGACCTGAAAATCATTCTTTTTTATAGTAGGAACTTTATGAGAATTGAAAGAAAAGGTTGCGTGATCAAATGAATCCATTAATACTGCCGGATGCCCAGAAAATATTCAGATTGAAGAAATGCCGAATACACAGTTTGTGGACATGTTCAGATTGGAAAACCAATGTACTGTAAACTTAATAAATTCTTATAGCAATTTAACCAAGAAAGTAAGTCTTGTGCAACTTGAAAATCTTTCAATTCAATCGAGAACTCATACAAAACTCATATTGAGATCGTCGGAAAAACTTGTAATCAACTCGTTACTAAGATAGCGACTAATGGTCTCGAACTATTAACGCATTCGCTCCGGTCACGCGTTAAAATATCTTGACCATTAGTCGCTATCTTCATTAACCCAGTTGATTAATAACTATACTTAATCTTATCAAAATTCCCACATGCAATTTGTATCTGTGAAAAACACAAATAAACAATATTATCAGCGCTATTGCATTAGATAACTTTCGATTTGAAGATAAGCTCATTCACCTAACGCGCAATTTTCATTACAGTCGAGATAAGAAATAATGTCGTTTTCTCGCCGATTCTCTACGAGATATAATTAGCAAGTTGTTGGAAATGTTTGTAATGGAATGAACTATAGATAAAAGTTATGATTAATTTTCCTGGGCGATAGTTGAAAAGTTCTGAAATGAGCAATATCACTGAAACGTGAAGGTTGAATGTGTAAATTATGTCTAGCCACATTTTCATATCCAAAAACGATTTCACTGCGATAAACGTTTGTGGATCTTTTAATTTGCCAAAATGGTAACTTCAACTGGCAGCCAAGAAGCTGCAACTTTACACCGATGGAATTTTATGTGTTAAAGGCAACTTTATGCTGACAAACCAGATGCAGTTAAAATTTTCAAGTCAATAAAAAGATTCCATATGGATTAAGCAAGAGAAATTGTGAAATATGGAAGTAGATGAAGTATATTGTTCACCCCTACGACTTTGGAAATTTTTTCATGAAGCAAACTGAGAAAAACATTAATTTTTATTCAAAATTCGTGTCCTACAGCCAATCTAGAAGACAGCACATTTATCCATTTAAATTCACCAGCTATATCTTTTTGTAAACAATCTCTCAATTATTCGTTTATTTCAATCACAGTTCACATAGTCACAAACCAAAAACTCTTTTCCAATACCTTAAAACCCCACTCTTTGAAACGCGCATTAGAAACACATTGTCAATCAACACAGTAGAAACAGGAACGATTCTCTTACAGCCAAGTGCTTGGCCATACCTTCAACATCAGCTCACCATATCCTCTTCTCTTATATTCTTCTTCAGTTTGAAGCACGTTCATATGCCTAGATGACCTTGAAGAATCCAAGACACCAACAGTCATCCTCCTGCAAAAACAGACCAAACCCTACGTTTCTTTCAATCAGATCTTCTATAATTTTCCAAGGAATTTCGCACTTATGTGGCCAAATGTTGTTGATTTGAAATCCATGGCTTCTGTCTAGCTTCTTCACGTAGGTTCCTGCTGGTATTTGTGTATCCAGAGCTCTGGCTTCCTCTATGTTCATCACATAGAATAAGGTTACATCTTGGTTGTAACCATCCTTTCCATATCTCCAATGATAGTCGAGATAACATGACATAATTCTCTAAAATATTTGGAATTTCAACTCAGAACAACGGTCAATTCTTCTGGTCTTCAGAAGTGCTTCCCTATTCTTCCTGTGGGATCTATCCAGAGAAAATGGAATATTGTGGTGATACTCCTGTTGGTGATACTCCTGTTGAAAAAAGACGACAATAGATCCATCTTCCTTCCAAGCATCTCCTGGAGATGTGACGGTTAAAGCCTTCGTCCCCAGGATCTTAAAGCGACGTCCATCAATGTGCAGACATAGAAAGCTCCTGGAGTTTGACCATACATTTCTTTGAGATACAACACATCATCTTTAGACAATTCCACCAGAATATCCATCTGAATTTCAATCAACTTAAAGCTACGAAGCCCGAATACGAACTAAGGGAATTCTCCTCATTCCCAGGGGAATTTCATGCGGTCGCGTTCTTTTCAAAAGTGTGTTGTATTGTGAAAACAAGATCAGGTTTATCCGGTTGAGAAATCATTATGTAAGATACAGATTTTGACTGTTGATGAATGCCCATCCTTGTGGAGAGTAGTGGCCAAAATTCTTCCAAGGTTATAAAAACATTCTTCAACAGATTCGCTGCAAAGTTTCGTTTCTGCTGAATATTGAAACTGAATTATAGGCACCATTGTATGACTAGCAAACAAGAAGTGTTTCCTTCGTATCAAATATCTGACGACCGCAAAAATTTACGTAGATAGTGAATTATAATGCGGTATCATATACCGGGTGAATGAATGAGACATCAATTTGAAGTATGATGTAAATCTGATTAGAATCCAAGTGTTCATTTGAGTTTGGCGAAGAAAGCGAAAAAGAGGAGCAACATCGCGATGTTTCCATAGTTCTTTTATTTATAATTTCGAAGATGTTTATTTTTAACCATAAATTCACTTTCTTCAATAAGAATCTTTTTCCGTTACTTTTTACAAACTGCTGTTATCAAAAATACAACTTTTCACTTGAAAACAGAATTTCTCTGAATAGTCCGGTCTATTTAGACCAAAAAAAATGAGAGTGAAGTTACATAAAGTCCCAACAAGCTGAATTTCAGTGAAATTGTTCAAAATATAATTATAAACAATGTCTAGAAGTTCCCCATCATTCCCCTGTAAGGAAAAAAATTCAATTCAAGGTCAAAGGTCAAAAAAATGAGTTTTTTGCGATTTTCAGCAAAACGGTAAGTTTCATCATGAAAGTACCTCAAACAAAAATTGTAGATCATAAAATTATCTATAAAAAATGTATCAATACTTTTTTTCTATGAGCCACCGTTTCTGAGATATAACGATTCAAAAAGTATAACTACGCGCTAAGTACACTACCTCATAGGTGGCGTGGAAACGTGTGCATATTATGACGATAACGACTTTTATAACTTTTTGAATCGTTATATCTCAGAATCGGTGGCTCGTAAGAAAAAAAAGTATCGATACATTTTATAGATATTTTAAGATCTACAATTTTTGTCTGAGGTACTTTCATGATAAAACTTACCGTTTTGCTGAAAATCACGAAAAACTCATTTTTTTGACCTTTGACCTTGAATTAAATTTTTTCCTTACAGGGGAATGATGGGGAACTTTTAGACATTGTTTATAATTATGTTTGAACAACTTCACAGAAATTCAGCTTGTTGAGACTTTATGTAACTTCGAATGTCTAAATAGAGCGGACTAGAATTCTGAATGAGTTGATATAATTATGTTCTTGTTTTTAAACGATCCATAAAACCATGCGATATTTTTGTAATAAAAACACAAATAGACTTCAATAAGAATGATTTTATTTAAAAAAATTAGAACAAAAACAGGTATCTCAAAAATAGTTACAAATATCCAATACAATATTCGATTCCATCAGCTGTTTTTTTCTTCACATCAGTAAAGATGAAATAGCTCTTCTCCACGACTTCAAATCCAAGGCCCTTGAATAACCTATTAGAAACAGTATTATGCGTCAAAACAGTTGCAACCGGAACAATTTCCTTTTCCGCCAATATTTCGCCATGGTTTTTAACATGAGTTTACCATAACCTCTGCCTTTATACCCTTCTTCGGTTGGTAGCACATTCATATGCCCTAAGGGACCTTGGAGAATCCAGGAAACTAAGGAATCATCTTCTTTCAGGAACAAACCAAAGCCTCCGTTGATTTCTATGAGTTCAGCCAGTATTTCTTCCGATTTCTCATAACGATGCGGCCAAACTCTGTTCATTTGAAAGGCGTGGTTTTTATCCAACTTCTTAACATAACATTCTGTAGGACAATCCGTGTCCAGAGCTTTCGCTTGCTCTAAAGTCATAGCGTAAAAAGAATTCTCATCTTTTCGAAACACGGTTCTGTTCATATATCGAATTATGTCCAAGATAACATCTACGTGATTTCCTAAGATATTGTGAAAGGCCGTTTCTGAACAAGGGTCGATCCTCTTGGTTTTCAAAAGTGCTTCTCTGATCTTACCATAAGTTTTATCGAAGGAAAAGGGGAAAATCGCGTTGGTAACTCTTTTGAGAAAAGACGACGATGGACCCGTCTACCTGCCAGGCTTTTCCTGGAGATGTTACGACTAAGGATTTATTTTCCCATGATCTTATGGCAACGTCCATCAACGTGTAAACGTAGAAACTTTCCGGTGTTTTTCTGTAAGTTTCTTTCAGTTGCAATACATCTTCCTTGGACAGTTCAACCAGAATATCGTCCTCCATTTCTAGCACAACTGTACGCTGCTAAGCACAAGTGCAAACTAACTTAATTCCACTTGACACCAGTGTAATATGATGCGATAATGAATTATTCTACATGGTTGCCGTAGTTAACACGAATACTCATTACTTAGGTTCGTTGAGACTATACCACAATATTGAGTAACGAATCTTTTAATGTTTCTAGCCTTTATTTGTTGTTTTCCTTTTTCACTGCACGTCTGAGAGAGACCGTGTCCATAATTTGCCGAGAACATATTAATTCACAAAGTGGTATGACACTAACGCCAGATTACCAAAAACGAAGACAACCAACTCTACAAAGTAGGTAGTATTCCTGAAAAAACTATCTTATGATCACAATGCTATCTAAATATATGACAGATCATCGGATGTACCGATAAGAAGGAGTTTCTGGAGAAGGAGAAAGCCGAGAAGAAAAAACTCTGGCGGATTCTCCCAGGAATGGATCATTCCACTAAGTTCCTTCGGAACTTAGAAACAGCAAGAACCAAAAGATATCCGGATCTTGGTGAGAATCAATTACACCTCCTCACTGGCTTTCTTACAGGACACTGTCGCTTCAGGAAGCACCTGTTGAGGATGGGATTATCGGACACTGACGAGTGTAGGTTCTGTGGGGAGGAGGAAGAAACCCCCATGCACCTAGTCACGGAATGCTTTGGCATTGCGACCCTCAGGAGAGAATGCCTGGGTGAGAAACTTGTAAGAGTGAGGAACTAGCCTCGTTGAAGCCCTCAAAGATACTGGATTTCATCAGATCTCTGAAACTGGAAGGCGATCTGTGAAGGGTGTAGTCAGAACAGCTCTGTGGGAGCACAAAAGACTATAGAACTATAACTATCATCGACTTTGATTGTCATTGATAATACAAAAACAAAGACCATTATTTAACCATTTTATTCACTCATAACACTTACTTATAAGATAAAAATATGAGTCACACTTCTTCTCGAACCAAGTTTCGTAAAAAGACGTTGCGAAGTGACATTATCAATCAGAATACAAGCTACAGGAACATGTCCATTTTCAGCCAGATGTTTCGCCATTTTCAAAGCCATAACCTTTCCATAACCTCTTCCCATATACGCCTCTTCAGTCTGAAGCAGATTGATATGCCCCAAATAACCCTGCATAACCCAGGACACCAGCTCATCGTTTTCCTTCAGGAATAAACCAAACCCCTCGTTTTTGCTCAACCAATCCCTCACTTTCATTTCGGAATTCTCAAAACGATGGGGCCAAACTCTGTTCATCTGGTCTGCATGATGTAGGTCCAGTTCTTTGATGTAAGTACCATCTGGTATCTTTACGTCGAACGACTTGGCCTTCTCTATGGAGATATTATTATAGAAATGTTCGTAATTCTTCTCGACTCTTCGCTTCATTTTTTTCACCGTGTCCAAGATTGGGTCCTTGAGGGACTCCAGTATGTTGAGCAGGTAGAATGGCTCTGAAGGGAGGATTCTCGTGGTCTTCATGAGCGCTTCCCGTATGTTTTTGTACGTTTTATCCAAGGAATAAGGAAATATGGCTGGAAACTGATAATCTACGAAGATAGCAAATGAGCCGTCTTCTTTCCAAGCGTCACCAGGTGATGTAACGGTCAAACCCCCTTGTCCGAACCATCTTTCTGCAACGTCGAGTAAAGTGTAAACGTAGCAAGCTTCTCTTCTTCGACTGTTCTGTAGGTTTCCTTCAATTCCCTGATTTGTTCTTTGTTCAATTCAACAAAATATCGTTGTCCAAGGACATGTTCAGGGAGTGATTCACTGGTAGTCTGTGCACTCAAAACTATTTGATTCGATTGAAACAATAATCTAGAGATAAACTTTATGATTGCATAAGTGTGATAGCAAGGACATCAACTATTCGAATGATAAATGCTCTACAGCGTTGTCATGTTTTTTTCTGCAAAGATTACTTCTATGGTGATCGCAGTGAAAGCGGTTATAAATTAGCTTTTGTTCACTATGTTATGACATGTCTTTCACTCGATTTCTTCCTTTCTTTATGATGAGGCCAAACTCTGTTCATCTGGTCTGCATGATGTAGGTCCAGTTCTTTGATGTAGGTACCATCTGGTATTTTTACGTCGAACGACTTGGCTTTCTCTATGGAGATATTATTATAGAAATGTTCGTAATTTTTCTCGACACTTCTCTTCATTTTATTCACACGTGTCCAAGATTGGGTCCATGACGGACTCCAGTATGTTGAGCAGGTAGAATGGCTCTGAAGGGAGGATCCTTGTGGTCTTCAGGAGCGCTTCGCGTATGTTTTTGTAGGTTTTATCCAAGGAATAAGGGAATATGGCTGGAAACTGATAATCTACGAAGATAACAAATGAGCCGTCTTCTTTCCAAGCGTTTCCAGGTGATGTAACTGTCAAACCACCACCGCGTCTGAACCATCTTTCTGCAACGTCGAGAAAAGTGTAAAACGTAGCAAGCTTCTTCGACTGTTCTGTAGGTTTCCTTCAATTCCCTGATTTGTTCTCTGTTCAATTCAACAAAAATATCGTTGTCTGAGGACATGTTTATGGAGTGATGCACTAGTAGTCTGTGCACTCAAAACTATTTGATTCGATTGATTTAATAATCTCGAGATAAACTTTATGACTGCATAAGTGTTATTGCAAGGACATCAACTATTCAAATGATAAATGCTCTACAGCGTTGTCATGTTTTTTCTGCAAAGATTACATCTATGTTGATCTCAGTGAAAGCGGTTACAAATCAGCTTTTGTTCACTACGTTATGGCATGTCTTTCACTCGATTTCTTCGTCTCTTTTTTTTGTTTTAACTTGACCCTCCCAAACGAACTCTTCAATTGAGGCAGAAAGTGTACAAACCTTGCTGTCCATGGGGACTTTAAGAAGGATGCCTCAGAACAGGCTGGTGACTCATCGTTAAGCTATTTTCTCACATCTCGCCTTTTTTTGCATATACCTACGATTTTCTTGAGTATTGCATGCGCCCTAAGGCAAAATCGCTAAACGGGTGTGAGATTTTTTCGCCTGTTTACAATGTAAAAATCACAGCGACAAACTCCCTGTATACACGAGAAGGGACCGGTTCAGTTTAAGGAGCGGCCACACCTAATGATATGAATTCATTGATAGAAGATTTCAATTCCAATCGTTTCCATATCGATAAAGTATAGCTATTATTACAACTAGAGGAATATGAATAGTTTTTCATTTCGCGAGGTGTCCTAATTACACAAAAAAAATACAAATGTATAGGCAACCGTGGAAATGTATTCATATTTCTCGTGTGGTAATCAATAGTTTTTTCTGATTGAAAACAATATCGTTCCAAAATGGAAAAAATAATATTAGATTGTAAATTTTTAATTAATTAGATTTTTTAACGTACGTTGCTATGGACGTGTTCGTGAGAATTATGGTTGACTGGTTTTATTTTGACGTCGTCTGGGGCCCGATTCTTGAAAAATCTCTCATGCGAGAATTGCATTTCTCTCTCAGTGACCGAGAGAATCTGTATTCTCGAATTCTCTCCCGACCGAGAACGAGTTCTCTACTACTAACTGGTAGAGAGAGACTATTTCCATAGGAGAGAATCACAGAATGGAGCAACTATTCTTGTCAAATATGACTGAAATTATTCGAATTATGCGTGAGAGAAGTGAGATGACATCTCGTATAGGAATAGTCGAACGAGAGTTGTCATCTCTACGAAGTTCAAGAATCGGGCCCTGGTCAGAAATAAAATTATTGAAATAATGTAGAACTACGTCGAAACCAAGCGGCGAAAGCCGTGAATTTTTGATTCCAGCCAAATCTAAAGCTGCCTATATTGAAGGGTATGCAGGCTTTCAGAAGTGGAACGGTGGTGGACGATGTCAGCGAAAATATTTTGTTAGCATATTTTGAAGATTTGGTATGTTGCTCTCTATTCTTGTTATTTTCAATGTATGATTATTTCATTCGATCTCCCGCAGAAATATTCACCAAACACGTTATGGAACTCCTTATCAGGGCACAATGTCTGTTCACCAGTTTATAACGAAGGGGGCGTCTGGGTTAGAAACTTTTCAGGTACGAAGATATCTCATCCCTGAAACCAATCCAGTTTCTGAAATTTATCGAGACTTTGAAACTGAACAGTGAAAACGTGAAATGAAAGAAAATGTTTACCAGTCACAAGTGGGATGTTTCTTATCAAGAATTGAAACCGTGCGACGCCTCTGACGGTCCGCGACTCATTTATCACCGTGTCTCCTACCTACACGATCAAATAACTGAATACTGTAATCAAACACGTATGAATCCGATCAATCGAATTGCATTCTTGAATATTGATGAGCGGGTAATGGCGAGATAAATCATCCGGTGTCACAATATCCCCGAAATCGGTGTCCGCCGCATAAATTGCAATAAATTTGATTAATTGCCCGGATAATCGACTCGTTGAATTCGAATTACGGTATTTACGGCTCGACGACAATGTACCCGATGCACTGCGCCGAGCTTTCGATGCATAAATCAAGTGGCTATTTCGAGATTATACGGTGAAAATCACCATTTTGAATTGAACGGTGCTACCCCTGGGGACCTGATTTTTCGGACTGTCCATAGGGGGCGCGTAACCGTTATCACTCAGTAGCATTACAGTGACTATATTACCGCAGTGGCGACAACTGGTCATAAAACTGTCAGAAGTCTGCCATGTTCCGTCAAGACGTTTTTGGCGGTATTTTTGAATTGCATATCTCCTAACTCTATGGAAGTCTTTTCGACCTTATTCTTAATCTGTAGGCAACAAAACATACAAAAACAAACTAAATCTGCAATCTGCGTAACTCCGACGAACCATGGCGGCTAACCACTAGAAAATGAGACACGAGTTGTCGCCACTGTGGTAATATAGTCACTGTAAGTAGTATGAGATCTCAACGTTCATAAAAGCACATAGAAACAGTGATGCTCCAGGAGTTACAATTGTAAACTTTGTGTTACAATTGACCTTGTGCTACGTACAATTCTAAAATTAGGCAGAGGGTCACATTTCCGTTACAGTAGCTCTGACTGATGATCTAACTGAGTAATAGCTAGTAAATTCAACATAGAGTTAAAGTTTTTCTGAAAATGGAATCATTGTCTTTTGGGTGAGCTAGAAAATTTAGGAGAAGCCCTGCTGTTGAACGCTCGTTCATTGGTGGAGCAATAGAATGATTATCTCACAATTTTATATAGGACTTGAGATTTAATATCTCAGTTTGATCGAATTGACAAATTTTGAATTATACGAGTAAATGGATGATTTGAAAAAAAATTCTATATGTGATCCTGTTGAATTTTTGCATGAAAATTCTCTATAAAAATCTTCAACCTTTAAATTTCACTCCAAAAGAATATTTGATGTAGGAACAGATGGATTCTTTTAATATTTTCCGATTGAATTTTCCATGGTTCTGTTAACACTTTGAGGCCGAGAGGGAAAAATCTGGCGGAATCTCCCAGGGATGGATCATTCCACTGAGTTCCTTCGGAACTTTGAAACAGCAAGATCCGAAAGATATCTGGATCGTGGTAAGAAACAATTGAACCTCCTCACTGGCTTTCTTACAGGACACTGCCGTCTCAGGAAGCACATGTTAAGGATGGGATTATCGGATACTGACGAGTGTAGGTTCTGTGGGGGAAGAGGAAGAAACCCCCATTCACCTAGTCAAGGAATGCTTTGCTAAGCGAGCCTAAGGAAAGAATACCTTGGGCGAGAAACTTTTAGGAGCGAGGAACTAGCCTCATTGAAGCCTTCACAGATTTTTTATTTCATCAGATCTCTGGAACTAGAAAGCTGTAATGGTGGTCAGAACAGCTCTGTAAGGGGGCACAAATGACCTTGAGTCGCAGTGAACTATAACCACTTTTACACTAGGTATAACTATAAAAAAGCGCATTTCACAAGTGAGGCGAGAATTGAAAGAAGCTCTAGCATAAGTGCATTTTTTCTGAATGGGATTACTGTGAAAGAACAAAATTGATATTCATGAATAAATAATTATATTTCAAAAATAATCTGTTATGTGTATGTACTTCGCAATACAGCACACAATACATCCCTGTATTAGATGTTTATATCATTGAGATGAGTTACAGGCGATTTCAAGATAAGATCGATCGCTCTGTGTATGCTATTAGAAGAATATACAGTGGAGATCAGACTGACGGCCATTATTATAAGAATATTATGAATTAAATCAAGAGACGTTGTGTTTCCAACGAATTCAAATTTCATCTTTTGAACAGACCTCATAGGTTCCTTCTCTCCGTTGACAACAGCAATTCTAACATCTTCCTTTCTATTACGGTCCACCAATTTGAGTACCTCGTTTAATGTATTTCCGCATTGTACAGCGAGCGGAATTATCTGCTACTCCTTTTTCCCGAAGGTTCAATTATGGAACGTTTTCACTTCTGCCGGGTCGTAAACGTTGGCCAGTTTTCTGCCTCCGACAATGACCACAGCCCGCCATGATAGATATTAATGGCGCTTTAAGGCCCGAAGAGCAAACGTTGCAGCTGATGAACCCGGCGACCGAACGATCTTAGATAATTATTTTCATAAAGCTAGAAAGAAAGGAGAAATGAGTGGAGGCTTCACGTGTGAGCCGTGAAATGAGAGCTTTCAGCAGGAAATAGAGGATAGTTTTCCCTAGTTCAAATGAACCCCTGCTCATAAAAATGTTGAGGTTATGATGCATTTTTTCGATTGTGGGTGTTGATTCAGGATTGTTCTGCTGACTTGAAATTTTAATGGTTGTTTCGATTCCTAAATGCGGCGGTTGAGTTCGTTAACCAACAAATGTTCTGGGGTGTTCCATAAAATAGGCCATTCAAAAATTATCTCAGAACAAAACCGATCGAGATGAAATTTTTCAAAATTCTTATACTGCATGTTTATGCAGAATTTTAAGAGGATCGCCTAATCAGAACCATAGAACTTAATATATTTCTAAATCATCCATTTTTCGTATAATTCAGAATTTGCCAATTCGATGGAGTTGATTAATTTGCAATTAAATGTTCAATACCAATTCGATTGAATGAAATCGAGTTTAAGGATGTTAATTGGTGAATGATTATTCAAATTTTCGAAAAGGTTTGTGATGTGAAATCAGAATCACTGAATTTTGATATATTTAGGTATCGTTTTTTTACACATTTCATTATTTTTAAATTATTTCCATAAAATGAAGGGTTCTCCAATGAGCGGTATTATTTTGATATTCAAAGAAAAATACCATTTTTCAATATAATGATCGGATGTTTATTTCATTGCAAAGAAGAAGCTATGCCTTGATAGTGGAAAATAACATCAGGCGAATGACCACCACGACCACGCTTACACGACCATATTCTTTTAATGAATTTTTCCATAACCAAATCGCAAAAGTGGCTGTCCTATGTCCTCGATAGCCTCACGAATTCCATATTTCACTTTCACGTGGCCCCAAAAGAAGAAGTCGCAAATTGTTAAATCACAAGATCTCGGTGGCCAATTGTGATCACCTCTTCGAGAGATAACACGGTCAGGAAACTTTTCCCGCAAAAGATCAATGGTTGGCTTGAGTTCTTGTGTTAACTAAACTTTATAAGCCTTTAGACCCAAATCTTTATGCAATATACGGTGTAATGACGTTTGTGGAATGCCTAAATACAAAGAACGACGAGGAATCGACAAACCTGGGTTTGTAGCAGCAATATTCTCGGCTGTTCTTGAGCGATGTGCACGGGATTTATTCTTCACATCACTAACTTGTCCCAAAAGCTCGAATTTTTCCAGCATTTTCTTCATTGCGGTCCGACAAGATGCTTCACGACGACCCAAAATGTTCGAGTTTCACGAACCGTCTCTGCTGGCCAAATTTTCATCATTTTATAGTGAATTTTAATAATTTCAATGCGTTTCTTGAAGCGTGTATCGTTCCATTTTCATCAATGGCGTATTTCTACTTGTTAAATGTCAAAAAATGACAGCTCCAAACGTGACAATCTACCGAAAATAGCGGGCTATGCAAAAAAAACACCTCTATTAGAAAACCCTTAATTTTGACGTAATAGCTCATTGCTTCCAATGAACGATGCTAGAAAGAACCTGCTCAAAACTTTAATCAATTTTTTTTTCGGATAACATTTAAATCGATGCTACAAGGTTCGTGAAACAATTGATCCGATCTAAACGTGGGCAAACGACGTGAAATTTCGTAACACACATGCATCAGGAAAGCAGTAAAGCGCAATAATTTCTACGGTCGGTTTAGAAAAAAAAAATCATCACGGACAGAAATTAAGAACGTGCACAGCCTCACGGCGACGGTGTCGATGCACCTTAAATTCGTCGATCTTCCTCCGAATTCGAGGTGCGCTTTTTTGTCCGTCCGGCCAGCCGCCGCTCCGAGAGTTAATCGACGACGAGGTCGTTGCGTAAATTTCCACGGTCAATCTGTCCGGGGAATTTCTATTAGAGATTTCCGCGGGCGTAGCCGGGGAAGACGCGTCCCGACGGCTACGGACGTTTGTCGATCTTGCGGAATGATTGAATTACGGTGGTAACGATTTTTTTTTCCAAGATTCTGAGCGATTGATTATTGTATAGTGATAAACTGTTTCTGGCGTGATAGACGCGTTTGATAAAATGAATTAGAAAATTTATTTATATCATAAGCAGTCAAAAAAATGATAACTAAAGGATTAACCCAAAAACGCAATGAGAAGATGAACAGCGGAAGCAAGAGAAAAATATTAATCAATCATACTTCGGAGCTACTCTCGTCAACGTTCAAATAACATACAAGTAGGGAATATCATTCAGAACATCCATAAGTTTATATGGGTTGATTTTAATCGATTTAGATTATTTTCTGCTGTCATTTATTATAATAATCATTATTATTGTTATTGTATGAATGTTCTTGAGTTGTAACTTGAAAAGTGAAAATTTTAAGGATATTGTCAATCTGGTCACTGAAACACTGGGAGTTACGGACTTGAACTTTTCACGGTTGATTTGAGACATCCACTTGTCATTAGAGCTTGTGGAAAGGCAAAATCGGTGGATTGGTTTTCGGAGTTACTCTCATTTAGACTTCATCTCGTAGCTTCTTCAAAATCAATGCAATAACAAACTCGATTAATGTCGAACTTGATACAAATATCATATACGCATATTTGTACTATGAATTAAGTCAAAATACAGCAGAAAATTCTCAAAATAGAAAATGTTGGCCATACTATTGGTCTGGATCTGAATACTCTTTGTGACAATGTTCTATGACGTTTTTATGTAGTATTCATTAATGAGGAGCCATCTGGAATGCAGCTCTGCGTAGAAAAGTATACAATGTTCCATACGCAAGAATTGTGAAACGAGATGAGGCAATACTCCCATCTTCCTGGTCGTCCGCTTAATTCATTCTGACGTGTACGCACCTTCGAAAATAAATGGTGATCACGGTGATCTTCAGTGCACCAAACAATAGAGTTCAATGTTGATCGACCTCTGATTCGGTAAGATGCAGCATGTAACGTGAGAAAAAGAACTTCGGAAGAGATTGGGAAGGTCGACCATTAAAATGACCGGTGGTTTAACTGGACACGTTCCTCGAGACAATCTAGCCGTTCTGTAATGTATTTTTTAATATTGAAACAATTTTTTTTATTACAATGTTTCACTACGAACAAGTTTCAGATATCAGAAGTTGCCTGAAGATGAACGGAAGTTTGAAACTAGTCGCAAAAATTTAAAACCTCAAGGCCCTTATAATACACCACTTGATGTTAAGGTAGCTGATAGCTATTTAGCAGGTATAATCGGAATGACTATATCTCTATTCATTGAAATGCACCGCTCAGATTCATCATGAAAAAAATATTCTTTTCCCTTTATTTCATGATAAATCATGTTGAAAAAAACTCGAACTATTTCAATGTAATGAAAGTAAATTCAATGATATTTTCCAGACTGCTTCAGGATTTTTATCAGCAAGAGCCCTAATTTTGTTTCAATTATGATTATCTTTTAAATAGTAACGGCTGAAATATTTCAGTATTTTTCACTAGTACTATCCAATTCTAAATGAAAACATTGTCGAATACAACGCGATTCAACTGGTTTTGCTTCAGTTCGGAAGTGATGCAGCGACAAACAAAAAGCTACTTATCTGAACAAACGTAAAAAAGGTTTGATTTCACGTCAGAGTTTTCTTTCTTCATTTTTCTCAGTTCGTCTAAATCTGAATCGTTCGTCGACCGTTCAAAATTCACACCCCGACCTAACCGGCCATCCGGTTCGCAAATGGTATTTTTCACGGTCAATTAATAAGAATACTACTCGTCCGTTCGTGTGTGGTCTCAATGAAATAAGCTATCGAGCCAAAGAAGCCGGCAGTCGCGCAGAACCGAATCGCGTAAAACATAATATTCGTCAATGAAAAACAATATACGAAACTTATTACGCAACGGAGGCAGCGGCGGCAATGGCTTTTTCGACCGTGCGCGGCTGAACAGTTATTTCCAATCTTCTATCTCGGTGCTCGTCATAGAACAACCGTCAGAAAACAGAAATTATGTTATTCGGCGCAAAAACTACGGCCTTCTTAACGATTTCCAGTAAAATGTTTGGGCTGTTCGTCAGTTATCAGAACCCGGGTTTCTTGCGGCATGTTTATTTTATTTATTTATTTATTTATTTATTTATTTATTTAAGTAAACAGGAACCCCAACAGGAAAACCCAATTACAGGGGTTCACCAAATAAAACAACTATAAGATAGCATTGTGTTGTTACTACTTCTCAGCGACCGCATACAGTTTAGATTAGATTAGATTAGATAGTGGTCGATCAGCACGTTGATTACCCTTCTGCACTGCGACCAATAAGGTCTTTTGTGCGTTACCATACTAAAACTACGTTTTCCCAGGAATCTAACCTCCTTAGCAAGCTGGTTACTTCCTTAGGAAACTTCGCTCTTATGTCGGCTGGCGTTAATAACGCGCCACCTAGTAGAGTAAGTCTGGTTTGCGCCAGCGCAGTGCATTGGCATAGTATGTGCTCGGTGGTTTCAGTGACCGATTCACATAACCTACAAATGTCGGAGTTTTCTTTACCGATCTTGTGTAGGTGATATCTCACGGGACAATGTCCTGTGAGAAGGCCGATTAGCAGCCTTAACTCGTTTTTTGACAACGATAGAGCTTGTTGAGCCTTCTCTTTGGAAGGTTCGATTAGTCTCTTTGCTTGTCTTTGACCGGATGTGTTTATCCAGTAAGAGTGTTTCTCCTTTTTTCCCAAACACCGACCTCTGCCCTAATCAGTGTAGGTGATACCCAACAGGAGGGCACGGACCGTATACAGTTGTTGCCGGTGAAATTGTGACGGTTTTCCAAACGGAAGTTGAGTATCACTCAGGCAGCTCAATTTATGGGCGGTATAATAGACCATTGGGTCATCTATTGTGCCCTTACAACTTGAGCTGTGTGCGGTACTCTCGCTCTACAGCCATCTGTTCAATTTCACACTGTCGATAATGCTCATAAAACTGGAGCAGTTGCAAGGATGAGATTTCTTCGTAATTGATAATTTTCTCACCCAGACATCTTCTTCGTTCGAAACTTCGTTCTTTTCGTCAATGAAAAACAATAAGAAAACGTATAACGCATCAGCGGTAGCGGAGGCAAATTGTTTTTCGAACGTACATGTGTCCGTCATAGATCAACCGTTCTTAAAGACAAAGTGAAATGATGTTATTAGGAGCAAAAACTTCACCCTTAATGATTTCCAGTGAAAAGTTCAAGCTGTTCCTCGGTTATTAGAACCCGGGTTTTTTGCGGCGTGTTTGTTGCTTGTCTAGCTACCGCATACGGTTGTTTCCGGTCAAGTAAAGACGGTTTTCCTCATAGAAGTCATGTATCAGTTTAGACAGCTCAAGGTTTGGAGGCACAAAAATCATACTTCAAGTTAGAACCGACTCTATCCAAACCAAGGGGAAGCTCGTGATGAAGCACTCTGCATACCACGCTTCGATATTCGAATAAAACTGTCATTCTCATCGAAATTTAAGTACCATCTTCAAGTACACTTTTTCTAACTCTTCGAGTTGCTCAAATTTCGTCACCTACCAGTCCTACCACAGGCCGTTCGTACACGTTCAAATGGAAAAGGTCGAGGGAATGCGGAAGCTAAAGAACAAACGACGAACTTCAAATTTCGTGAGAGCAAATGGTAATGTGGCAATTAACGCAGCTCAAGTCGAGAAAGATAAACCTGCATTACGTTTAATTAATTATAAGACTCGTTCTTACAGTCTTCTCACTAATCTGAAGAGCGGACAACGCTCTGTTGCCAAGTTGCTTGAAAGAGCATCAGGCTGGGAGTTCAAGAGAAGATTTTGGGGCCCAAGTTTCCGAGCATTGATAGTTAAATGTTATTGAAGCTACTCTTTGAAGGTTTTTGTGAGTCGAAGACCACCTGAACCCGTAGGAAATCTCAACTAACGCTGGTGAAGAGAAACAAAGTAGAAATAAGAATTCTGATGCATCTGAAAAAAGAAAACCAAACATTATCTTCATCCGACTGGCAACCTTATGTTGGAGATCACCCATACTGATTAGGGCGAAGGTCTTTGATTCGGATAAAAGAGAGAAACACACCAAGTCAAAGGCAAGTAGTAGACTGATTGCAACTTCACCAGTAAGAGCTCAGCAAGCTCTATCGTTGTCAAAAAATGAGTTAAGATCACTGTTTCGTGAGATATCCCCCACACAAGATCGTTAAAAAAACTGAAATATCCATAGGTTATGCGAATCGGCTACAGAAACCACCATCACATTTCAAATTGCTCTATATGTTCTCAGAGTTTGTGATGGCAGACTTTCGACCATTCGTGTATTTCTTATTTTCTGCCCGAACCTTATTTTCCATATAACGGTTTCATAAGATAACAGGTAATATTCGATGTCGTATATTATTTCTCGTCTGCATCACGATAAACAGGTACCGAAGCGCGTATAAAGACACCCAATTCACCAAAGTACAGTAGCACCGTCTCAAGAAAAAAATCAATTCCCTTCCCTGCAATCACCGGCCATGCGTAAATACATAATTTCGCGAAAGCCACTCTGAGACGTATCATTAAGAAACGGTAAAATATCCAAAGGCATTGTTTTCAATCAAAACATTCCCGGCGAATTCGCGGAAACGACCAAGGCCGACGGCCGCATACGAGGGTCTCCTTTCATATTTCGGAAATGAGAGAACAAAATATAAATGATCGAAAATCGCTCTATTCTCTTGAAAAGTGCATAATAAATATCTCCTGTTGATAGGCAGCTTCGTTGTTTCAACCGTCCTGGTTCGATTGAGATAACGATTCATATGAACTACTGGATCAAATGAACTATCGGTTCAAGTGATCTACCTATTCGAATGAACTACTGGTCTAGTTAATGTGCTTTTTGAGTAGGTCAGACAACTGATTCATGCACAACACTAGTGTCTCTGAGATATCGATTGAAATATATTCTGGGGGGATTCTGCATTTCTGAAAAAACTAGATTTTCACTCCCAGTCTCTGAAACAGAAATCATTGAAAAAAATGTAATTAAGATGTGCTCCGGCGAGAATCTTTGCACTTATTCGTCAGGAGCAAATTGGTCTTGAAAAAAATTGTTGCCTAACAGTAAAAACTAAAAGGGTATAAATGAAAAGGACAATGCAACGTTTCGGTGTCTATATGAGATACTTTCTTCAGACAAACTGGTAAAATCTTCAGAATTGTGTGTTTTTTCATTTGCAGTCTAATTGACATTGAAAGTTGTCAATAGATGTTGATTCATTTAATTTTGAAATTTCCTTTTTTCTTCAATAAATCAATCCAAATACGATCTATTCCAACAGAACAATTGGCCAAATAATCTACTTCATCTAACAAAATACATGTGGATTCCTTAATTTTCCTTTCATAATTATCAGGTTCCGTCATTGGATCTTTGTGTTGTTTCAGTTCATCATATGATTTTCGCTATTTGAACATACATGATCAGCGATTTGTGATCATAGACAAACTAAAATAATAGATGAGCCACTCGTATACAGGTTTGGAAATTCACATCTGAAATATACGATATACAATGCATCAACAGAGAATTCTCCCTCCAGTTGCACAGATGAATAATCTAGACAATCACTTGCTGTAACACACTGAATTCAGTTGTCTTGCTTCATTATTCTAGTCTCGTCTCTCTCTTATCGTTCAGAGGAGCGTAATTCCTTAGTATGGTAGGCAACAGTAAATACTGAATCGAGTATTACGGGCAGCCTGACAAATTAAAATTCTATACGTGCAGTGCGGGTTCCCTACCATACTGCGATAAGAGAGAGACAAGACTTGATTTTTGCAGTGAGACAGTTGAATTCATTCAGTTATCGCACTTGATTATCTCGCCTATTCATCTGTGCAACTGGAGGGAAAAATTCTCTGTCTGATGCATTGTATATCGTATGTGTTCGATGTGAATTTCCAAATCGGTATGTTGCGCCATCTGTCGGAGGAGGGTACTAATACACGAAAAAATTATTCTCAATTTGATAGTTAGATGTCGTTGAATTATTCATGGAAATCCTATCGAGAAAATAGTAAGTATGTAAATCGTTATTATCAAAAAATTTTGAATTGTCTACTGACACAAGGAGTGGTTTGACACGTTCTTTTTGAAATATCATGAATTTCGATATGCCTGCAAGAGTGAAGATGTGTGTTGTGTTATGGATGTAAAAATCGAGATGCAAAAGGTAATTTCAAAATATATATTATATATATTCTGTTACCTACAAGAATTAAGATAGTTTTCAAAAAAGTTTTTCATGTATTGAATAAGTTTAGTCGGTAAATACTCATATTTTGTATTATTGAATTCATTATTGTTAGTTTTTGAAAATGTTTGCAATGCAATTATTAGTTTATTGATTAGATATTTATGAAATGAATCTGTATTTTCAATTGGTGATATCTATTTCAGTTAATAAATTTTTATTCTATCCAGAATTTGATTATTGATCCTCACTTCTCGATTCCAAAAGAAAATCAGATGAAAGTTCGTTGCAGGTATTATTTGCATGAAAATAAATTTCCTCACTCATCGATAACTTGCACGAATTCATTTCTGATTTCCTTTTGGAAATTGAATTTCAAAAAACTTTTTGCACCTTGTATATGGGTGTACCTACCTATTCAAAAGGTGCACTACAGAATTCTTTTTGAGGCAGCTTTACGATACAGATTCCTTTTTCAATTGAGCTTTTTCACGAATTAGTAATGTTGTACAAAAAAAGATGTCGTTGAAGCTTGTTCTACTAGTGTCTCATCTATTCTCCGTTAAGTTAGTCTATGTTTGTGATCTTGTAAAGTCTGTATTTTTGATACTGTTCTTATGTTCCCGTTTTCTTATCTCGAAAGGTCTTGATGTCTCTCCTGTATAATATTTTCCACATATACAGGGAATATTGTAAACACAATTTTTTGATTTTGTGTCTCATTCATTGGTTTCGTTCTGGTTAGAATGGATCTCAAATCATTCTGTGTTTTGAAAACAGTTCTTATGTTGAATTTGGAACCAATTCTTCTTATTTTCTCTGAAAGTCCAGGAATATAAGGAAAGAAGTTCAACAAATTGGTTGTTCTTGACGGTTTTCTGTTGTACCTAATCATCATTAGAATTTTGATTAGATATTTTTCGTTCTAATTCGAAATTGTTCTTTCTATAATATTTAGTGTAATTCTTGAAGCCAAATGCGGGCGCGTTAGTCGCCGCGAAAAGTAGCCCATAATTCTTCGTTAAGTTTAAACCCCTGTACCGGGGAAGGCCCCGATATTGTGTGACCGCAACGATTGTAAGGTGCGATGAATCACCGGGATTTTGGACGCAATGCTTGTTTATGTTGACCGGAGATCACGGTAATGGATGCTGCAGGTGATTAGGGAAGAATTTCGGCCGTAGAGGTCGCTGAACGCAATATTCGTGTCGGTATCTTCGACGGTCAACAGAAGAAGCGAAAAGGATTGTCGCTCTAAGTACTACAATAACGTATTATGCATTCGCTACGCTTAAACTTCTTGAATTTATAGACAGAAGAAGCATTAACATCTATTTCTACGAAAATGTTCGGGTATCACTGAAGAAAGCACTGATGTGAGGTTAGAAGGCTCTGCCATCACATCTTACAGTTTTAGGGCGTTCGGCATCGACATCGGAAGTGTCGGATCGATCTGCACCGTTCGTTTATTACATCCGGATTGAGGGGAGTACACATCTGGAGCGTTCGTCATAAAAATCTGAGCGATCGGACGTCGATCTTTTCGCTCGGTCTATTTCGACGGAGCAAAGCGATTTTATTCATAGAGTTTATGTTTTTATATATTTTTTGTTTATGTTGAGTTTCCTGATCCGACAAACCGATAGATTGAAAAATTCTAACACTTTTATTCTTCTGTTTTCATTTATTCATTAAAAACTTAAGTAATTCATTAAATTTTCGATATAGCTATCGTACTTATGAATGGGCAGGAGGAGATATTCCTTTCTCGTGTAATTAATTAATTAATTAGGATCTTCAGGTACAACTATCGCCGTATTGATCGTCCAGAAAGGGATATTGCATTCCTCGTTTCCTTTGCATTCAGTGCCTTTGTACCTAATTATTTAATTGAGATTTTACGGAGGAGCTACGAAAAAGGTGAAAGTATCGTTAAAAGATGAACATATTTCTCAATATAGTGATCTTTGAAATCCCATAATGTATAAAAGTAGAACAGAGCAGTATGTTCTTTGGCAGATGCTCTGTACCGTTCGTTTATTCCCAGATATTACAGATGAATCTGTACGATCTGTGGTTACGTGACTAAAAAATCCGTCTGCTCACGGAGGTCAATGCCGAACGGGCTTACTATAACGAGAAAAAATCATAATAAAGGTAAAAGATAATTAGTAGATCTTATACCGGACTGAGATTCGAACCCAGGACCTCTGCATTCAAAGGACGTTGCAGATTTATCTGTGCTATCGATTTCAACATGAAAAAGACACATTTTGTTGCAGAATATCGCCTAGATATGCGATCAGAACGTTCGATATTGCCTTTAATCCTCTCGTAATAAAATCGCACCAAGTTCAACCGGTCCATTTTTGGTCATACCATGTCCATATGTGTGCACAAACATCGTTTAGAATCACGTTTCCCCGAGTGCCGTTATGATTTACTAGAACCAATCGATTGTTTGTTAATGGCCTAAGAAGATTCTGTCTCGTTTGGGACATCTATTGTTCCGATAAATTACGAAATTTGTTATCCTACTTTACTGCTCATCACCTCGAGCTGTTTTGGTGTTGCATACTTAGTTGTTGTTTCGTAATCTTTTTCTTGTGTTGTTGACCTGAACTCATTTCGGAGATGTAATTTGATGTTAACCCCTTTATACAAAGTATGTTGTATGGTATTGAAGTCTTAAGCCGGCCATAGACATCGTTATTTTTCATCAGTTTTCCTCGCCGCGATTCGAACCGCCGAGTCGTATCACCGAACTGTTTTGCCCACACACTTCTGTGAATTCTGCCAGTTATTTTGCTTTCGTTCGCGATTTAGCACGTCATGAAGATGAAACATCTCTTTGCAGTGGCGGCAGCAGTTTCGGTTCTGAGTAAAGAAGAAACGAGACTTATACTACGCTAATGGCAAATAACCGCCGATTCTGTACAAAATCCCCACATACAGTCGTATGGCACGACCACCGATGGACCGTCGGCGTCGTTCCAAAAATCAAGCATCGGCAGATATTTGGACCGACGATACGTACCGACGGTTTTTCGAGACACACATCGGTTTTCGGCGATTTTGTCGGGACGAATCTTATCGCAGCGATACGAACGGATTGTAATGTACCCAACTAGGGTAGGTTCGGCCCAATCGCCTATACCGTAGAGGGATGGTGGAATAATACACTTGGGCTCATCAAAGGTGTTTAATTATTAATTGGACATTTCACTGAATGACCATAGTAACATGTAATCGACTCTTCTCTAAACAATTGATACGTGTTTATTTATACAATCCAATTGTTAGTGTTTATACTTAAGAATAAACATAGTCGGCAATGGTTATACATTCAAAGATTACTCTACGTGATATTTCAATAACATTTAAGATGATGCGTCTCACGTATGGTAATTATACAGGCTGTGTGTACTGACACATACTACAGGATGGAAAATAAAGATGTCTATTGCCGGCCTAACCAAACAGCCAGGGGTGTATTTAAAACTGTTTCAAAAGGATCTCTCTGCCCGCCGTAATGATTTAGTTTAAGGCCGGGATTTATTACTCAGGTCCGGAAAATATTCGGAAAAAACCCACCCTATTATGTGTGTGATGTGTGATGTTTGAATATTTCGGTATAGAGAATAACTTTGTTTTTAAGGGGTGTTTTTTAACATGGAATTTAGATTCAAGGTGCAATGTCTTGTACGAAATTCGTTATACAGAGAAATTCGAAATACAGACGTTCGTTATAGGGAAGTTCCACTGTAATTTGATAGGTCCATTTTCACGATTTTTTATTCGAAAAAAGAAATGAATTAACTGAAACACTTGAAAAACACCAAAATCTCTAGTGGTTTTGCTATATTTACATAGAAAGAGTGAGGGTGTGCGTCAGCTGTCAAACGCACACAAAACCAATAGACCTAACGATTTATAGGAACTAAGGGATCTACTGTTTAAATGAATTACCGGTTCAATTAATGTTAGTTTTGAGTGGTCCTATGTAAGAGTTGAGCTACCAGTCTCTAATTTCTTATCTAATTAAGGTTACTGATACGAATTTTCGGCTAGACTTCGAGCTGATGTCGATCGAGAAAGCGAAACAATCTAGTCGAACGTGCCCGTTGTAGCGTGAATTCTCGCAACACGCACACATCTAGCATCCTGAGAGCGAAGAAACAATGCACCGTTGTTATGCGCATAAAACCCGATAAAATTCTGAATAAATTCGTACTTTCGTTTCATTATTATGTAAATACGTCTCGTCGGTTTTTCCCCCGGTGCGGCGAGATGTTACCTATTCTCTTAGCAACACACGCGAAGAGAGCAAAGCGAACGCGTACCGTTAATCTATATTCAACACCGAGCGTTTTCCTCTACCAATAATCATGGAAATGACGGGCTCGGAGAAAAACTACCAGCCGCTGAACACGGTGAATTAACGCAGGATGATAAACAGAGGAAAATATGGAGGCTAGCGTGTGTTTATGGGAAGCGTAAGTGGCGGTCCGTTGGACTTTATGCCCTGGGAACTCGCTGGTATCGCGGAAAAGGCGGATACTTTCGCGTCTTCGACACGCTGACGATAGCTGGTTTCAATAGACCAGTCCAACAAAAACAGATGATCTCCTGGCTGTATCTGAATAACACCCAAACTGGAAGGGGCTATTCCTCATACAGTCGACTCTCGATAATTTGAAACTCAAGGGACCAACGAAAAAGTTCAAATTACCGAGAGTTCAAAATAAAAAGAGTTTCAAGTAAACAAGAGGGAGTAAGGATGAAATTCAATTAAACAAGAGTTTGATCAGAAGTACATAGGTACTAATGATATTGTGTATGCGATTATATATTATTATATTCTACATACATGATTATGTGTATATGATAACATGAGTATTTCATTTCGAAAAGAAGTATATGTAATTATCATTTGAGTTAGTGACTTCCATCTAGCCTAGCATTGTCCAGGGTGTTTTCTATGAGTTGAGAGCTGAGAAGAATTCATCGTTTGTTTCTGCCCTGAAGGCAGAAACCGAGAGCCTGAACGGAAGACTTCTTCTACAGGCGAGGAAATTCAGCTTGACGAAGCCTTTTCTTCCTATACTGGAGACACTTCCAGTGATTCGTTTCTTATCCTTTAAAATCATGGACAATATAGATGGTAGAAAATCGAACTATTTCGCAACATCTTTTCCCAATGTGCCATTTTCCACCGCTTCGATAACACGTCTTTTCTCATTGAAAGACCCTTATTCTTTCTTTCACTCATTTTTAATTCGAAAATTCGAAACCGGTTTTAATTCAACGTAATTCTAAGGAAGACTGCGCAAACTCAATTAAGACAAGTGCAAGATGAAACGTATCACAGAAGAGTGGGGACTTCAAATTATAGAGTATTTGGGTAGTTTGACTTCAAATTAAAGAGTGTTATTGAGCAAGATATCACAGCTACAACTTCAAATTATCGAGGGGGTCAGAAACACGTTGATTTTTTTCAAATTATCAAGTGTTATTCAAGGGAACTAAAAGAACTTCAAATTATCGAGAGATTCAATTTATCGAGTGTCAAATTATCGAGAGTCTACTGTATCATGTATTTTTCAAGGGTATAGGCATCTGAAAATTACAGTGACTATATTACCACAGTGGCGACAACAGGTCATAAAACTGCCGAAAGTTCGCCATGTTTCGTCAAGACGTTTTTGGCAGTAGTTTTTAATAACTCTATATAGAAGTCTTTTTCGACCTTATTCTTAATCTGTAGGCAATAAAACATACATAAACAAACTAAATCTGCAATCTGCGCACTCCGACGAAACATGGCGGCCAACCAATAGAAAATGAGACACTGTGGTAATATAGTCACTGTACTGAAAATAATATAATAAGCAGCGCCACGGCGGGTATTCGTAGACTATCAATATTGACATGGAAGGATTTGGTTGTATTGTTTATGTATATGTATATCTGCTTCATTAAAAGTTGGATTTTTCATCAATATATAAAATTTCAGAAATCTGTAGTGAACGAGTGTATTATAGTGTATATTATATTTTTAATTTGTGTGAAGACGGTGGGTGTCATCATTTGTTTCAATTTATTTCAGCCATAGTGAAAGATGAATTAGGTTGAAAGGCTGTTGAGGAAATTAAGGAAAACAATTTTGTTTGTTGAACAGTTGAATTAACTTAATTTTATTATATTCAAACAGTACTTTTTCTCTTCACAAGAGCATTCTTCAGTGGGTTTTCTTTGTTTAGACTTCCTTGTCTCAACCTATCAGTTCTACTACTAGAATTAGGACTTTCCGGTTCTTCCTCCTTTTACCGACGGTTTTTCGCCACACACATCGGTTTTCGGCGCTTTTGCCGGGACGGTTCTTATCGCCGCGATACGAACGGATGAAAAATAACGATATCTATGGCCGGCTTTAGAACGATTCCGAAACGATCATCGTACCGGTTCGACAAATCTTCCGGCGTACAGCCAACCTTATCGCTGTCAACAACAACGCATTGCGTCCGAATCGCCGCGAACCACGAGAAATTATCCGAGTAAATTGATAGCCTAACGCAGGTAATAAATTAAACGGCGTTCTCCTAGATATATACCGTAATTACTCGACGATTATTGAGTTAATTTTAATTTCAGTTTACGGAAAGGACCTAATAATTTCGCCTAATGTCCGTTACGTCACTTCCCGAGGCTACGAAACGATAGTACGTAGATGAATGGAAGTGCGATTTTTTTTATTTTTGAAGACAGGTCGTTTACAGGCAATGGCGCCACGGATTTGGATGAGACATTTCGACATTTCAGTGTTCTAATTAATCGAAAAGATATCATAGGTTTTATGCATGTATTGCATACTCTATGGTTGCGGAGATTAAACTGAGATGTTTGAAAGTAATGATGAATCACTTACAGGTGAAAAACTGTAAGAACTGACTACCGCAATAAGCCAACTGAGATATTGTCGTAATTAGTTCCATAAGGGCATCTAAGTATTTCAGAAGAAATCGAAAAAACATGTTGCTAAGTAATATTCGAACAAGAACATAGAGATATGATAGTATAGAGTTGCCATCATTGAAATAAACGTGGTAACAGATCCGCCATATCACTACCACTTCAACGTCAAATTTGACAATCGTTGAATTTTCTGGAGGAATTGTTATTTTTGCGCCTTTTTCAAGTTAAATTGTGATTTTTTCTGCTTAATAATATACAATAAAATAGTATCGTGTGCTGCAAGTCTTTCTTCAAGCAAAGAAGAAACGGATAAGGAAACTAGAGGGAAAACTTATCACAGGTAGAGATGAGTAAAGAACAGATCCGCATTCGAAATTTTTGCTAGTCTGTCTTGGTAATCTGATATCTTTTATTTTTGTATATTATCGCCTGAAGAAAAATTGTTTTTTTGATATTCAATTGACCTTATTTGAACAGACCCAACACGTTCTATTTTTTTGGTGAAATTTGTGAACAGAAACAACTGGCAACTTAATTCAACCCTGATTTTTCCGCCATATGGTCCCCGACTTAGCCCCGCCCAGTGGTACTATTTTTCCTTACTCAATTGTATGTCATAGCCTCTCCTCCCTATTATATCTCGATGAACAAAAGCAACAAAGATTCGAGTCGAAGGCGAGGACTTTTCAAACTGTTCGAATGCATTTTATTGAGAAATAATAGTTCGGATTGTGTTTTTTCACAAGAAAAATTAGATGCCCGAAAGGAATTCGACTATCTCATGAGTGACTCTGCATGCTTTATGTATAGGTCTATTAATTCGATAACAACAAATGTTAAGTTTTGCAGCGGGTGAACTCAGAAGAACTACTAACAGCTGCTGCCAAACAGTTTTTTCATTTATAATACCACTAGAGATGAAATTTTGCCAACCAACCAAGTGATAACCATTAAAAAACATTCCTGAAAGAGATTAAGCATATTTCGCACTTACCTTTGAGTTGGTTGCTTTCTATGGCGAACATGTTCAAGGCCAACAATTGAAGCAGTCTGTTAGAGGGCAACGGCAAAGGCGAATGCTGTAACAAAGCTCTGAACTCCTTCAGCATCTGAATTGCTGCCTCTTGAAACTGTCCATCCTGGATACAAAATTAATATCATTAAAATCATCAGAAAATCCATCCAGTTTTTCAGAAACAATTCAATAAATTCGAGATTAACTCCTTCACAAAAAATAACTAATAATTTATTTACTGATTGTCTCTAGCTTCGTTTGGATTTATTGGCTTCTGTAAAATCTTTCTTATAATTTCTGGTGTGCCCTCGCATGTTCAATGTTATCTTTGAGTACCTTTGTTAAGGAAATAAGGAAGACTATCTTTAACGCAGAAAGATCTGCATATAAAGTTATGAAGAAGTTGTTTCACATTATTTTCTCGGCTCATGAAACCACACATTTTACACTGAGCCAAATTCTCTTCTCTTTCCATAATTTTTAGAACAGAATATATGAAATTACTGAGAAAAGAGTAGAAGACTTATTCCTGCCTTTTTCGAATACAAAATTGAAATGCAGTGCGCATGCGGTGACTCTACAACCCTGATAGATCAACCTGAGTCAGTGATCAAGTAAATAGCACCGTACTTTCCAAACACGGGTTGGATGTCGTGGTAAGGTAAACGAACGCGAAGGTTGGGGATCGAGTTAACCCGAGTATACAGGTTTGGAAATTCACATCTGAAACATACGAAATACAATGCATCAGACAGAAAATTCTTCTGTCCAGTTGTACAGACGAATAGTCGAGACAATGACGGGCTGTAACACACTGAATTCCGTTGTCTTATTGCAATATTCTAGTCTTGTCTCTCTCTTATCGTTGGGAGGTGGATAATTCATTTAGTATGGTAGGCAACAGTAAATACTTGAATCGAGTATTACGGGCAGCATTAAAAATTGAATTATTCTATACGTGTACTGCAAGTTACCTACCATACTGCGACAAGAGAGAGACAAGACTAGATTATTGCAATAAGACAACGGATTTCATTCAGTTACAGCACTCGATTATCTCGACTATTCATCTGTGCAACTGGAGGGAAAAATTATCTGTCTGATGCATTGTATAGTCCGCTCACGAAAGGTTGAGCCGTCGGTTGGCCATGAAAATTTGGCATATTCCACTGTGTATATTAAAATTCTAGGTTATGTTGTTTATTTTCTCGTCAGAATGATACGCAATGTTATCAATATTGCATAGAGTTCTCTGATAACTCGGAAGCTTGTCGGGCGAGACCGGGTACATTCGGCAACATTGCCCTTATTTTACGTTATGACAGCCAATGCTGCCAACTTCAGATAAATAAACAAACGCCTACTACGCGCTCAAACTTTCGTGAACGGACTATACAGCAAAATCTTATCGCAAAATCGCAACAAAATACACCTGAGCCACGTGAGAAAATCGTAAAATCGGTCAGGTGCACAAACTCGAACGTACGTACGTCGGAATACGTCATTAGACAAATAAGGCAAAACCATTTCGCGCGCCCATTCAAACAATGACCCGGCGATCATTCTCGCGATATTTACAACAGCTCAAATACGTGTCTAAGATAATTTACGGCGATGCGGAATTGTGGTGGATAAACCGTAAGCCCCCGACTTTCCTGGAAGAATGCAGTAAAGAAGTCTAAACTCTGAAGTTTTCATTAGGATTGCTACATTGTCCGGCACCGCAGCCGATAATGCAAAATCATTCATGGGAATATGTGACGAAGAACGAGACCTTTTACGAGCCAACAACCGATTAACGCTAATGATTACAACTTTGGTTACGTGAATGGACTAAAATGTAACGTTGACCGCCGGAAACGTTACTTTCTGGAAATGCATTAGAATATGAACTCGTAGAATGCGAAACAAAAGTTTTCACGGCTACATTCAGGTGTTAATTTTATAACTTCGACATAATTTTTCAGAAATTTTCATTATGTTGACATTCCCAGTAAAATACCACTGTTTAATACACACATCGTCAAAAATCATTGGGTAAAAGCTTGTCTTATTGTATAGTCCGGTCAAACTGGAGAGTTGGATGTGCCGGCATTTTCCACGGAATATTCCACTATGCGCCTTTCTGAAGTCCGTGGAATATTCAATGTTGCGCAATCTGGTGGTTCAACGAAACTTCTTGATGTAGAAATGCTTTTTAGCCCGTTAAACTGGAGAATTAGATGTGCCGGCATCTTCCACGGAATATTCCACTATGCGCCTTTTTGAGGTCCGTGGAATATTCAAATGTTGCGCAATCTGGTAGTTCAACGGAGCTTCTTGATGTAAAAATGCTGTTTAGCCCGGTCAAATTGGAGAATTGGATATGTCGGCATTTTCCACGGAATATTCCACTATGCGCCTTTCTGAAGTCCGTGGAATATTCAAATGTTGCGCAGCTGGTGGTTCAAAGGAGTTTTTGACTTAGAAATTCTATTTCAGCCCGTTCAAACTGGAGAGTTGGATGTGCCGGCATTTTCCACGGAATATTCTCAATAATTAGTCGCTGAAAACTGATTTACTTCGAATACACCTATATCCTCCTGAAGAAGAAACATCTTTTGCTGGTTTTATTGTTTTCAACAAGTTGAGAGTTGACAGAGTATGCCAAGACTTTCGACGATGTGTGTATGTAACTTTTTTTACAGCTTCCTGTTATAATTTTTTTTCAAAACTATTAGGACAGGTGATTAACCTGCCGAAAATTATCCAGTGCCAAATTTCGGACCGCTTACTGATGACGGTTATAAACGAGCGACAGAAATTAATATTTTTTTTAATGCTCGGCTCGTATGTCAATTTAATGGCATCAATTTACTCCGTCATAAATAGCGATTTACAGTTAAATCCGTGATTTATCGCCGGGATGGTCAGGGATAAAATCCGATTTTGAATGAAATTTTATATTGGTCTCGGCTACAATTACCATAAAAAACTTCATTGCCTTTATAGCCACGCATAGGTCGAGGGGAATAGTACTGGAGTTCAGGAATGCATAAGGTCTCGGTTGTATCCGTTATTTTTTATATTTTTTTCATTGAATTTCGAACATCTCTATGTATTTTCGTATCATTAAACGGCTTTAATCGTCATTTTTTTGTGTGCACATCACATTATACTATACTCGTTTCAGAATGAGCTTGCCCTAGTTTTGGGTGCATATCTGTTATGGGTCGATTACATTGAGATACTTTACAAGCTGCTACTGAGCGAATTTAGAAGCGAGTGAATTAGTTTGTGAGATTGTGATGATTACACACAAAACTGTCTACTCGCTGAGTAGCCAACAATCTAGCGATCCACGTGAGGTTTATGTTCGTATCGTTGTCAAGGATCTAAGATAAATGTCAAATACGTTTTCAAATTTAAGAACCAGGAACCACCGAGTAGATGAGAATTCACAGATTGTTTAGTAGCAACTGTGATTACACACGGCTTGTTTACATTCCAACAAGCCAAAACGCCAGCGATTTAGCGTGTAAAGTAGCCCAGCTTTCAACTTTAGTCGCAGCTTTTTTACAATCAGATTGTTGGCTTGTGAACACGATTACACTGAGCGAATTTACAATCAGCTACTTTAGCTCAGTAGCAGCTTGTAAAGAATCTCAATGTAATCAACCATTAGTATTTGATTTCGAATCCACTATCTGAAAAAAATACTCAGAAAAGGTTTGTATCGAATGAAGATTTTGCTTTCTATATCTGATCAATCATCAAATTCGTTCCATTGATATCGCGCTTGAGGCCTGTCTATTGGCGTTTTCGGAAACTTACTCGATCACTGACCCGGGTTACAACTTGACAGCAATTGAACTGTTTATCCGTCAATTTGTAACCCGAGTTAGTGATCGAGTAAGTTTCCGAAAACGCCATATGACTTTTCAGACTATCTCTCATACAAAAAACCTTGTTTCTATTCAATGCCGTTAATATTGTCACACGCTTGCGCTTGGTCGTATCCCCATTACGCAAAACTAACCTCAGGGGGCAAAGGTTTACGATTGCCCCGACATTTCTGGCCTAGAATCCGTGATGCTCGCCCCGGCTGTTCATAATTACTTTTACGATATTAAAATGGCACAGACCGCCGGTTGTAATGGCCATTGTTCCGGACAGCGGCGACTCGTTTACAAGTCCATAATGTCGTCGAATCGAATTGTATCGAGTTTTTCTCCGCTTCCAACCAAAAATCCCCATTTCCTCAACAACAAATCGTCTTTCCCTCGGAGTGAAAAATAAACCTAGAGATGCGTTCACGCATTTGTTGACGCAGCCAAGTAGAATCTGTTTATGCAAGCGAACAACATTTCGGCGTTGCGAACTTATGCCGTATCTTTATTCCGTATTGGGATATTTGGTCTACCGCTCCCCTACTATGGGCTATCGGCTAGCGTGTGTTACAGAGAATTCTGTCAGATTGGCAACATCGTCCGTTTGTGTTTAGTTACTCGATGTATCGTGTTTAGATTTTCATATCGATTTGGCGTTCATAAACTGAATTATTTTACTGATTTGGTGGCAGTTTATTGTTGATTAAGGGTAATTATAGCTATGGCAAGATTACGAAAATGTTTCATTGTATTCAGAAATTGTAGAAATGAAAATCTAACCTATTGTTTACTTCTTCACCCCAGTGCGGCAGTAAAGTGCTTTCCATTTCACTCTAGGCCTTGGTTGCTTACAATGCAGTATTATTAACGCAGAGGGACATCTCTATGTTTGAGGAGAGGATGTCTTGACGATGGTGTACCTGCGCGCTGTAGCTTCACGTATTGTTTTGTTTTGTTTTGTTTGTATAAATGTCACTTTTAAATTTTTTGAATTTTTTAAATTTCTTGACTTGAATTTTAGTTTCCGTGTTATTTTATATTTTTAATTGTTGACAAATATGTATGACGATCGATTTTTCTGCCCTGTTGAAAAGCTATGACAGGACTGCTGCATCGTAAGTTGAACTCATTTATTTCCAATATTCTTTTCCATGAATTTTTCTCTTCCTTCGTTGCAGTCGTCTTGTTACTTGGCTCCTGAAGATGGTGATGTATTAACACACCGAAACTAGTCGAGCAGACGTGTTTTTGCAGTCTGATAAATAAATAAGTTCTCACCAAAAATAAGGCATATATTTATCCTCTCCTCATCAATATGGTGAACGCCAAAGGGTTTAAAGAAGTTATCTCTATGTTTACTTCTCACTCTGCTTCGGCTCGGTAAGAAATGAACATAGAGATGTCCCTACGCGTGAATAGTACTGCATTGTAATTAACCAAGCATTAGAGTAAGAAGGAAAGCATTTCAATGCCACACTGGGGTGAAGTAAACAATTGGTTCGATTTGCATTTCTCCAATTCCTGAATATAATACAACATTTTCATAATTTTTCCCTAGCTATAATTAACGGAATGGCCTTAAGCAACAATAAACTGCCAACAATCATGAAAATAATTCATTTATGAACGTCAAATCGAAATGAAAATGTATACACATTGCATCAAAAAACTGAACACTAACAGACAATGTTGCCAAACTGACAAAATTGTCTGTAACAGACGCAAACTATTAGTAACAGAGTGGGAGAGCGGTAAGCCAATTAACGCAATACGGAATAAACATACGGCACGATTAGCAACGCCGAAAGTTTGTTCGCAAGTATAAAAAATTCTACTCGGCTGCATAACAATGCGTGAAAGCAACTCTAGGTTCACTTCTTATCGGAGGCCTCCCCCTTACGAACCGCCCCTGGTGCAGGGCCGTGACGGCGACACCGTTGAAAACCGCTAACGGCGCTTGCAAAGGTCGCGCGAAAAGATCGCACTATTAGCGATATTACGTTCGAACGGGCCGATATTGTGTTATTTCAATATAATAAATAATTATAATACGGCCTGGATACGCGAGAGGCGCGCGATGCGGCGGGCCGAAGGGGGCGGTGCCGATCGTGATTCACGTGGTCAAGATGGCCGCGTTCGTCCCGGAAGTGTCGCCTTATCATTCGCGCCTTTTCTCGTTCTTATCCCGGAATCGCAAAACAAGGATTTACCGATCGATCGCGTTTATTGATTCTTATGTCCCGTTCTGTCTGTTTAAGAGCGATCTCGATTAATTGTAAAGGGTGTTTCGATATGGCTGCTGGGAGCTAAGAATAAACAAGCGGATTTCATTCAACAGTTTGGAAGTGATTGATTATTCTATTCTTTATATTTCCCATTCATTTATCCCTTTGCATTGTTACCTAATCAAATGTAGAAATAGAAGATCGTCAAAAGACCCGACTGATTGTTTATAGTAACTTAAGTAACTCCCAGCAGTCATCTTGAAAAAGGCGATCAGCTCTTTGTTGGAGCCATGGAGGTAAAGGAAATGGAGGGAGCCTAACGTTTGACAAGTGTCACACACCAATATGGCCGACTTCGAACTATATAAACGTTAAATTTTATTATTTGTGCCTCATTTCTTGTTCATTTTCTCTAAAGTTTGTAGCAGAAAGATATTAAGTATTAGTTAAAAAAGGTTTCTCATTCAGTGAATGGGTGCTTTAATGAATCCAAAAAATTCCCGCCACAGAGTTGCCCATACTAATATGGCAGAACTATGTGACACTTTTGGAACAAAGGAAATATAGGATATGCTCCCTCCCTTCCTTTACCTCCATGGTTGGAGCGCATTCGCAGAAAAATAAAAAAAAATTCAAGCGAATTCAAGAAACGTATTCAAACTCACCCAATTTTAGTTATGAGCTTTCCATGAACATGAAGATAACTAATCACGAATCTTTTATTGACCTGAAAAACAAAATTCCAATTATTTTTACTGAAAAGGAATGCTCCGAATAATAAACAATTTTCATTCTCTTGATAAAAATCAATCCACCTCAAAGCTAATATATCACTTAATAACACTTCACCATTTATATAGCCTACCTAGTAGGACGACTTTATTGAAAAATAATTTCACAAAATAGAGATTCGAACTGAAGGGTGTTCCAATAAGAGGTGTTTTTTGAATAGCCCGCTATTTCAGTAGATGTCACCTTTGAAGCTGTCATTTTTTGACATTGACAAGTAGAAACTACTCCGTTGATAAGAGTGGAACGATACACGCTTCAAGAACGCATTGAAATTATTCAAATTCACTAACTCGTACATTTTTGGGTCGTCGTGAAGCACCTTGTCGGACCACAATAAAGAAATTGGTGGAAAAATTCGAGCTGTTGGGACAAGTTAGTGATGTTAAGAATAAAAGCCGTGCACGTCGCTCAAGAACAGTCGAGAATATTGCTGCTGTAGCCGAAAGTGTTAAAGAAAACCCAGGTTGTCCATTCCTCGTCGTTCTTTGGATTTAGGAATTCCACAAACGTCATTACAACCGTATTTTGCATAGAGATTTGGGTCTTAAGGCTTATAAAGTTCAGTTAACACAAGAACTTGATCTTTTGCGGGGAAAGTTTCCGGACCGTGTTATCTCTCGAAGAGGTGATCACAATTGGCAACCGAGATCCCGAGAACCGAGTGATTTAACATCTTGCGACTTCTTCCTTTATGGCAACGTGAAAGATAATGTCTACGCCAATAGCCCGGCGTCGATTCAAGACCTCAAAAATGGAATTCGTGAAACTATCGAGGACATAGTGCACTTTGCTATTTGGTTATGGAATTTTTCATTAAAAGGATATGGGCCTGTAACATGGTAGTATGGTCATTTGCCTGATGCTATTTTCCACTATTAACGGCATAGCTTCTTCTTTATATGAAATATTGAAAAATGGCATTTTTCTTTGAATATCGAAATAACATCTCTTATTGGAAAACTCTTTATTTCATGTTCATAGCGCAGGAATTCTGCTTTTGACCACCTCCTCCAAACAATATTTTTCGGCACAAATGATCACTCAAGTTGTGCGAACATTTTCATAGGAATTTCCTAAAAAGCTTAACATAGTACGGGTGTGAAATAAGATAGTTATTAGAGAATTCTCCGGAAGTCGCTAGAGACCAACAGAAATGATTTTTACAGAGTACAAGGTGTTCTTAAACAATATTTCTACTTCTGATCCTAAGAATAATGACCTACCTCCACACTACTCAGCAGCAACAGATTCTCTTCTTCAGAGTCCTCTTCCTTCTGCACGGCTTGAGTCGTTCTATGAACCCGCTGACCTCCATCTGGCCTAATCCACGTTTCCTTTCTGAGTGATTTCGGCTTGCTGTCACTCCCTTTTCTTTCATGTATTGTCTAGCTTTTTCTCTTCTTTCTTTCGACGTTTCTTTTCCCCTTGTTCATACTGTTTTGAAACATTAAACATGGTTAATCCCCAAGTAAAAATTGATTAATATAATATATGATACAACAAAAAAAGTCCTCTGAATTTCAAGAGTTTTCATTTCACACGTATTTCATTGTATTCAGTGTGCGGCAAAAAAAATAGAACAATTGCGATGGTCCACTACATCCGAATGAACAGAAATATTTTTTTCTGGTATTTCTCAGCATACGAAAAATTGAACTATCAAATAGAATTCATTTTGGAGAACCATTACTACACATAAAACCATGTGATTAAAACCCATGATATGATTGGAACGCCCATCCAGCCAAATGTCCTTATTTTCATTTTGCCAAATTTTTTTGATGGACATTCAAACTGAACTACCTGTTTTGCCGTACACTGTACTGGAACAAATATTGGGATCTTGTACGAGTTCTGGCTGGTACTTTTGAATTGATATCTACAAGCATTTAAAATTTGGTCATTCAAATGGCATTTTTTCCAAAACTCGATATTTCAAACTTCCATAATTTCCGTTTGAACAGCCGGAATCAAAAAATATTTGCATATTCTTTTCAGTCTGTAGTCTCCTTCAATATAAGCACATAAAATTACCATCTAAAATTTCGAAATTTTGGACGAAAAATACCTAAGGGGTTGACCCCCCCTTGAACGCTATATTTCAGCTTCTTGCGAAAATTCTGTAGAATTTACAGAAACGGTTATTACTGACAATTATTAAGCTCGGTCTAATGAATCGATTGACGTAGAAAGTATATCGATTCATAGCGATCTGCATTACGTAGGCGCTCTCGAACGCAACTCGAAAATGAAAATGCAAAATCTATAAACTGAATTTATTTGAAAAATATGGCGGACATTAATATTTTTGGTATGTTTTTATAGGTTTTCGAGGTAGCGGAATACGATAAAAATACTTTCGAAACGATATCTACAAGCGTTTAGAATTTGGTCGTTCAAATGGCATTTTTTCCAAAACTCGATATTTCAAACTTCCATAATTTTCGTTTGAACAGCCGGAATCAAAAAATATTTGCATATTCTTTTTCAGTCTGTAGTCTCCTACAATATAAGCACATAAAATGACCATCTAAATTTTGAAATTTGGACGAAAATACCTAAGGGGTTGACCCCCCCTAAACGCTATATTTCAGCTTCTTGCGAAAATTCTGTAGAATTTACAGAAACGGTTATTATTGACAATTATTAAGCTCGGTCTAATGAATCGATTGACGTAGAAAGTATATCGATTCATAGCGATCTGCATTACGCAGGAGCTCTCGAACGCAACTCGAAAATGAAAAATGCAAAATCTATAAACTGAATTTATTTGAAAAATATGGCGGACATTAATATTTTTGGTATGTTTTTATAGGTTTTCGAGGTAGCGGAATACGATAAAAATACTTTCGGAACGATATCTGCAAGCGTTTAGAATTTGGTCGTTCAAATGGCATATTTTCCAAAACTCGATATTTCAAACTTCCATAATTTTCGTTTGAACAGCCGGAATCAAAAAATATTTGCATATTCTTTTTCAGTCTGTAGTCTCCTACAATATAAGCACATAAAATGACCATCTAAAATTTTGAAATTTTGGACGAAAAATACCTAAGGGGTTGACCCCCCCTAAAACGCTATATTTCAGCTTCTTGCGAAAATTCTGTAGAATTTACAGAAACGGTTATTATTGACAATTATTAAGCTCGGTCTAATGAATCGATTGACGTAGAAAGTATATCGATTCATAGCGATCTGCATTACGCAGGAGCTCTCGAACGCAACTCGAAAATGAAAAATGCAAAATCTATAAACTGAATTTATTTGAAAAATATGGCGGACATTAATATTTTTGGTATGTTTTTATAGGTTTTCGAGGTAGCGGAATACGATAAAAATACTTCGAAACGATATCCACAAGCGTTTAGAATTTGGTCGTTCAAATGGCATTTTTTCCAAAACTCGTTATTTCAAACTTCCATAATTTTCGTTTGAACAGCCGGAATCAAAAAATATTTGCATATTCTTTTTCAGTCTGTAGTCTCCTACAATATAAGCACATAAAATGACCATCTAAAATTTTGAAATTTTGGACGAAAAATACCTAAGGGGTTGACCCCCCCTAAAACGCTATATTTCAGCTTCTCGCGAAAATTCTGTAGAATTTACAGAAACGGTTATAATTGACAATTATTAAGCTCGGTCTAATGAACCGATTGACGTAGAAAGTATATCGGTTCATAGCGATCTGCATTACGCAGGAGCTCTCGAACGCAACTCGAAAATGAAAAATGCAAAATCTATAAACTGAATTTATTTGAAAAATATGGCGGACATTAATATTTTTGGTATGTTTTTATAGGTTTTCGAGGTAGCGGAATACGATAAAAATACTTTCGAAACGATATCTACAAGCGTTTAGAATTTGGTCGTTCAAATGTCATTATTTGACTATTGGACAACAGCCAATTCTCATTCAAGATCCATTCGAAAGCATTATTCAACTTATACATACACTTATCTGTTGAAGATACTGCAGCATTATAGGAATAATAAATATTAATCTTATGCAGAAATATAATATTTCATTAGGCATGATTATATCACAAATTTTCATGATTTTAAATCAAGTATCATCAAGCAATCTGCTTACCTTCCTACTGTTCTCATAAAACAAACTGGTTAGTTTTTCTCTGGAGGAATAGATGGGATTCGAAGACATCAAACTTCTCATATAAAATAAACGGCGTCTAATTTCCTACGCTGAAAACAAAAAAACAATATCAACTTTTCGAATGGCACAACTTTGAGCAACTTACGGCAAGCACAGCTAAATGAGCCAACTGTTTGTAAGGTCTACCATTTTTTGGTTAATTTCATGTGCTTTTATGTACCACCTGAAAATATAATCCTTGAAGAAGCATCCAAATAATGAATAGGTTATGGGCCGAATGTATAATTTTATATTCAGGGTAGTTTTAACACAAATTTCCATTTTTTATTCATCTAACATCTCTTCGGTTATAAATGAAATTCAATTCGTCGAAATTAAATGATTTTCCACAGAAAAATTAATGATTCATATGACTTACAAATGATAATGAACTCTTTTTGTCAGAAAAAAACTTATTTTTTCAGCTTTATCGACCCGGGTCATTTTATTAAGTAATTAAAGTCACAGAGAAGGATTATGCATTGTTTTTTTTTTTTCATAGCAGAATTATTTTCCAAATAAACGAATTTTTGTGGGAAAATCGAGAAAATGGGGTTTGGAGTGCTGTGGCAGCTAGAAAGATGATGATTTTGATTGTGGATTGATACTATGCGAATCAGAATATGCAATTTTGACAGTTTTTCTGTAACGCATTCATTTTTTAAGTTATGATCGATGTAAAATCGAAAAAATTGGACCTTCTCAGAAAAAATCAGAAAATCTAAACTGTTGACGATAGGTGAATGAAAATTGCATATTCTGATTCGCAGAGCATCAATATAGGGTAAAGAAAATCATTATCCATACAGTGTCATTTTTCTGGCTGCTACAGCACCCAAATTAACCTATTTTTGCCGATTTTTCCACAAAAAGTCGATTATTAGAAAAAATAATCAACCTGTGGAAAATATCATTGCATATTCGTTTTCTATGACCTCGACTTAGTCAATAAAGTGACTAGGGTTGATATGGCTGAAAAATATCGAATCAAAAATCACAATAACAAACGAAGAAGACGTACTGTAGGCGAATAAAACACTTTTCCAGATAAAAAAACTCAAGTGATTTTAATTTATGAATTTTTTTTTATTTTTCGATTATTTTCTAACTGTTTTTTGTATTTTTTAAAGCTTGTTTCAAATCAGCTGATTTTATATCTATTTTGATTGTTTTAACTTTTCCTTCTTTGTCTATTCAATTTAGTGTTCTATATTTGGCTTTGTTGGTGTTACTCCATGAGTTTTGTGTTTATTTGTTTAGTCTGAAAATATGATCTGCGGAGCGAGAAAGATTATCTGTGACGTCAAGACATTTGTTGTAATAATAAAGAACGCTCAGGCGCAAAGGCTTGTCAACAAGTAAACAAGTCAAACAATTCATAACCTCAAAATTACTATTTGCTGTCTTTCGCTCTGAAACGGTGTCTCTGCTTTCGCGATACCACATATTGTAACAACAAATTAGTTTCATCTTTCGTTAAAACATCCAGAACATAAATAATTATCGATTGAAATATATTCTGGGAGGATTCTGCATTTCTTAGAAACTTTATATGTTTTCACTCCCAGATTACAAATGAGAAAATACACAATTCTGAAGATTTTTAGAGTTTGTCTGAAGAAGGTGTCTGATATAGCCACCGAAACGTTACAATATCCTTTTAATTTGTTTCATTTTTCAGTTTTACTGTTAGGCAACAATTTTTTCAAGACCAATTTGCTCCTGACAAATAGGTGCAAAGATTTTCGCAGGAGCACTTCACCTTAATCAAACATTTTTTAATTATTTATGTTTCAGAGACTGGGAGTGAAAACCTATAAAGTTTCTAAGAAATAAAAAACTAACCTAAACTGTCCCAAACTAACTCTTAGGTTAGAAATAAAATGACATTTGGAGGAGCTCTCGCTTTTGAGCGGGAGCGAATATAACTGATCTTCTTGCTCGCTCTGATAAAAGATCACGATGCAGAGTGAAGTGAGCGAAGAGAGCTTAATAAAAGCTTCACTTTTGTGTTTTTCTCCTGAAGATGAGCTACTTTCAGTTTTAAACATGTTGAGACATCAAATTAAGTTTTTATATGGAAAAGTGTTTGTTCACCTACGATGAACTGCCCACATATCAGGACATTTAATACTAGATATTGGTACTTACTGTCTACATTTTCCAAAACTCATACTCTCATTAATCTGCTCCTTATACCCTCGCCAGATCGCCCAAGAATATCAAAATCTTCTGCGCCGAAATCAACGCCAACCCTACGTAACCCAAACCCTTCTGCGGTACAGACTGGTTGCCGCCCAAAAAGTCCGCCAGTTGAAACTGGTAAGTTTCCTCCAAGCACTTCAGCATTCCCTCGAAATACTGAGTACCCTCGTCCACCAGGTACAGTACGAACTGCTTGTAGTGCTCCTTGTTAGCCTCGTCGTCCTGACTCGTCTTCCTGATCTTCTCTATGATGTTGTAATAGAGCAGCTTCCAGAAGTGCTGCTCTATGTTGCAAGTCTGGCTGAACTTCAGATCCTTGCACAGGAAGTACTGAAGAGACTCCTTCAAGAACTGCCTGAACGTCTCTACTCCCGACCAGTTCTCTCAGAAAAATGCCGGTGTGGATGGCGTACTGGATTTCTTGATCGGCTCTCTTCACGTCCGCTATCATTTTGGGTAGCGACTCAGCTGGTTCTCCTCGGAACCTTCGATGTACCAGGCGGGGCAGACGTTTCCGAACATGTCGTATACCGCGGAAGGGGGCGTGGCTTCTTTGTTCTCGGACACGCCCTGGGCCACCCGAGAATTGGGGGATTTTACGATTATCGGTTTGTTGGGGTTGTTTGGGTCGAATAAGCTCTTCGTTTGGGGTGAGGTCGATTTGCGTGAGTCGGTCAGGCGTGGATGGTCCAAGCTTGGGGGAGACGAGGTTGGAACTGCAAGAAATTGTTGAAATTTCAAACACTATGGTTATTTGATTCGTTGAGAATATTTCAGAATATCACTTGTTCTATAGGCAAATCAAGCTAAGCGATACGCCCTCTGGTGACGATCTGAGTAACCTTTAATATTGACATGATTCTTTCATTTTGCATTGTGTTGTCGTGATTTATGTGAATATTTAACATTATTAATAATTTTTTAAGTATAATTCATTCAGATCGCTATTGTTCAGTTCCTCAGTGTTCTTCCTGAGAAGAAAGAATTCCAAATAATATACATTTCCATGTCTTTCCTCAAGCTAGGGATAAATTTCGCGTTGGGTGGAAAGGAATCGAGGAGTAAAGTCACAAAGTGTTGATGGATCGACAAAAAGCCTGGCAAGTGAAACTCAAAATTGGTAAAGCAGTCACAGAAAATATGAAAGTTTGCTCCTTGCATTTTGTAGGTGACGATTATTTTATCGAGGTAAGTACGGATTACACAAAACTTGTAGGTTAGATTAGATTCATGGGGTTAATCGTTTACAGATCCCAGTTCATAACAGAGGTAGTTTTTGAAAAATACTGCTGTGCCTACCAGAAATCTTCCTATGCCTACCAGAAAGGAGGAACAACCGGAATGTTCTAGTTCTAGTAGTAGAACTGAAAGGTTGAGACAAGGAAGTCTAAACAAAGAAAAACCCACTGAAGAATGCTCTTGTGAAGAGAAAAAGTACTGTTTGAATAAAACAAAATTGAGTTAATTCAAATGTTCAAAAAACAAAATTGTTTTCCTCAATTTCCTCAACAGCCCTTTTAACCTAATTAATCTTTCTTTATGGCTGAAATAAATTGAAACAAATGATGAAACCAACCGTCTTCACAGAAAATAAAAATATAATATACACAGTAATACACTCCTTTACTATAGATTTCTGAAATTTTGACATATTGATGGAAATCAAAATTTTAATGAAGCAGATATACACATAACAATACAACCGTATCCTTCTATGTCAATATTAATAGTTCAACGAATACCCACCGTTGGCACTGCATTCTTATTTTCAGACGCCTATTGTCACTCACAGGTTATAAAACATCACAAAATTTACTGAATATACATTGAAGAGAAAGAGATTACATATTCTGAAATTTAAATATACAACATTGAAACCATTAGGCTATATTTTAAAGAGTAATGTAACGAGAAGTATATGTATACATACAAACACTCAGAACTAATAGAGGAGTTACTCAAGAATCAAAGGAACGAAGAGGCTAACACACTAGCCACTTACTAGCCGAGCTTTCTGAGGTATATTAAGCAATGCCACCTGCAAGAAAAAGTTTTGGGAAAAGGAAGAAACTGAAATGGAAACACTCTGAATTAATCTTATGAGGATGGATCATTCCAAAAAGTTTCTTCGGAAATTTGATACTGTAAGTTCCAAAAAGTATTCGGATCTCAGCAAGTGTAAGTGTCGGCTTTCTAACAGAACATTGTCGCCCTGGCAAACATAATGATGAAATTGGCTTAACAGAAATTGACAGTGAAAAACTACCAGTAAGTAGATAATACAGGTGCTTCTTTCAAAACTCGATGAACTCAAGCAATTCAACAAGATGAACTTGAATCATTCAATTCAATAAATTCGAATAAATGAACTCGAAAAACTCAGTAGAACCCATGGAGGTAAAGGAAGGGGCGGGAGCATATGCTATATTTCCCTTGATGCGAAAGTGGCGTAATTTTTTGGATTCATTAGAGCACCCATTCACTGAATAAGAAACCTTTTTTAACTAACACTTATATCTTTCTGCTACTGTATAGAAAATGAACAAGAAATGATGAGGCACAAAGAATAAAATTCATCTTTTAAAATGTTCGAAGTCGGCCATATTGGTATGTCCCTTCTTTGTTTTGTGTTGTTTTGTTTACGTGACACTTGTCAAACGTTAGGCCCCCTCCACTTCCTTTACCTCCATGGTAGAAACCGAACTATTCAACACTATAAATTAGACGAACTCAAACCATTCAGATTGATGAACTCTAGTCAACTAAGATGGAGACGTATATCCCTATTAGTTACCATCCGGAGTTAGTATCTTAGTATGAATCCTTCGGCAAGTCTACTTTGTCAATTACCTCTTGGCCGTCTTTCTCAAACTAAAAACTCACCTGTATCCTGAGGGTTCCCTTGCGGTATCACGAGAACCCCAGCCTTCTTCACGTCGATATCCGACAGATCGCAGCTGATCCTTTTGGCCTGCGTATCCTCCGAGTTCTGCCTGCTTCTCTGGAACTCGCCGGTACAACCCGAGTTGTTCCTACTCCTTCTCGCCTCCTTTTCCTTCTCGTGCTCCTGTCTCACCCTGCTCTCCTCCCTCCAATTCTCGCAGTCGCCGGTCGAGGATTTTCGCATCCTGTCGAAGCTGCCCTCTCTGCTCCTGGTCTTGGACGATCTGCTGTACCTGTCGAAGCTGCAGTCTCTGGATGGACGCCTTCTGGCCGGTTCCGCCGGAACCTTGAAGTTGTCGAAGGATTGCTGTTGGTCGAGGGAGTTTCTTTCGACGCTTCTGTCTCTGGTACCGTTGCTGCGGCTCCTGAAAATGCGATTTCGGTCGTTTGTTGGTTATAATTTTATGCTTTTTTGATGATGCAGAATGGAGAGGAAGGAAAGATAAGGTTTTCTTGTGACCAACCTGCCGTAAGGCCTATGGTCACAGTCCCCATGGGCGTGGTATTTGGATACATCAAATCTGCGCGTCACTTCCAGTATGGCTTCGGTTTTCTAGACCTAGGCCCTCACTGGTAGGAGGAGGCACTGTCCAACCTCTACTAATTCTGCAGTGAATGGTATTTATAGTCGTTGTAGTTTTTATTACGCATCAATAGTGAGGACCAGCCTCCGCTAGGACTATTCTTGGAATGGAAGACTTCCAAAAATATCTCTGAGTGGCAAGAGAAAAGAACCTAAAAACGGGTTATCACATGGGACAACCATTGCATTCCGAGTGAGTGTGAAGAGCTTCTAGATGTGGTCATAGATAACCTGGCTCTAAGACATGAATTTTAACAAAATTTCAACGCGACATTTCAAAAAAGCGCGATCTATGGAATAACGACGAAATAGTTTTTGCTGCAGTGTCAATGCTGGGTCAGATTCATGACTCGAAAACGGAGGATGGACGAGTCAGAGCCAAAGTGTATGGTCCAACAAGCTTTACCAAAGGACTTTCGTCCATCAGTAGGTATTTCAAACGGAAACCTTACAAGATACCAGATGCAACTACCGGAAAGAGAGGATATCTATACTCCGTTCACATATTATTGAGCACAAAGTAGGCGTTTGTTTACTTATCTGAAGTTGGCAGTATTTACTGTCATAACGTAAAATAAAGTCAACGTTGCCAAATGTACCCGGCCTCGTCCGACGAGCTTACAAGAGTATACCAGAGAACTCCGCGATTTGTGAAACTTTTTCGTGATACTGACAACAATGCGTATCAATCTGCTAAGGAAATAAACAACCTAACCTAAAATTTTAATATACACAGTGGAAAATGTCAAATTTCCATGGACTACTTTGTGCTCAATAATATGTGAACAGAGCATATATTATTGAACAGTAAAGAAGTCCTAGTAGCATTTGACTACGGTTAATACAGTCAAAGCTAGTCTGGGAATGCAAACTAGTATCACACAAGGCACTCAGGCTTAACAGGTTAGTCTTGTATGGGTACTAGTCATACTGGAGAGCACGGCAACGAAATGGCAGACCAAATGGCAAGAGAAGGATGTATAACCTCTTTCATTGGGGCCAAGCCATTCTGAAGTTTCCCAGCCAGTTATCAAACAATGGCAGTTAAGGAATAGACACAAAAGGGGAGGATTAGAGCCTGACGAATGACCAAAAGCCGGACTGTTTGAGAAGGTCCATAGTTCTTCTCCAAAATAAAAATTGTCCAGAGTCTAGTAAGAATGAGTAGGGAAAAATAAATGTACAATTATCTTACCTCTTCTCCTTTTGTCCCTTCTCTTGTTTCTGCTGAAATATACAAATTAAACAATGAATGTATGATAATAGGCGACTACCAGAGATTTTAATAGCATCATCAGTTTAATTATGAACACCTTCCTCTGTTTATCGAACCCACCTTTTGTTTTTCCTCAAAGAACCCCCGTTAGTTTGCGGTGAAGTTTGATTGGCACTGTTTTCCACTAAACTTACAACTGATGAACTTCTAGATGGAGCGTCACTGAAAGTTTCCTGTTCCAATTGGGAGGATTTCTCTACATCTTCACTCCAATCCTGCGAGTGAATTGAACAAAATTAATTTCATTTCATTTACTTCGTATTGTCATATAATTTCACATATTAAGAGAATGGACAATAACAAGAACTTGTGAGTGTTCAGTAAAGAAAGAAGTACACCAAAACCAGCTATTGATATTGGGTAAGAGATAAATAACTTCAGAACTATTCAACCAATTTTGGCGTTTTCGGAAACTTACTCGATCAATAACCCAGGTTACAAATTGACAGCAATGAACTGTTTTTCCGTCAATTTGTAACCCGAGTTAGTGATCGAGTAAGTTTCCGAAAACGCATTTTGACTGATAACCAAACATTGGAAGGTATTCAGATGTTTCTCCGATTCAAAAGTTTAAGGGGGATTTAGCTCATTTTGTTCAGAAGTTACAGTCAGGGAACTTTATTCACACGTTTTTTATCATTATTCCGAAATTGAGTTCGATATTTAGGATGAAATACCACTATTTGAATCTATAGGACATGATTACCCTTCAATAGGGTCCTGCATAGGTCTTAGAGAACAGTAGATTCGAAAAATCATCACTTGGAACCCCAGACCTGGTTTAAAACACCCTCCTGGCCCCAGAGCATGAATTAATTATTTTGTATCTAAATATTGAAGGTATTTATTCGAATAGTTTTAAGTTTCAATTTTGTAAAAATGGCGAGGCAGGGTTTTTTCTACTGAGGTTTTTCCCTGTGCTGTGGATCATATGTCAGAATAGTATGGTACCACGTTTTGCACCAACCTCAGCTAGGGCTTTTTTGTTTCATGTATTGTATTTTGTTAGCTCTCAATTCAAAGAACAAATATGTATTCAACTTACAAACACCAGATCTCCCTCTTTGTCCTGCTTGCCGGCAACCTCGACCTCAACCTTAGAAACAGGCGACAAGGGGGCCTCTGAGGCAGGGTACGTTTCCCACTGCGAAGACACCGAACTCATAGCCGGTGAAATATCCCTACTACTCGCAGGCACGTCGTTATATCTGTCATCCTGCACGTTTTGACGTCTGTAATCGTCTCTTCTGTAGTCTCCTCTGCCTCTACGGTCTCCTCTGTGATCGTTTACGCCTTCTGTTGTTCCTAGGTTCACCTCCTCCTCGGTTGTGGTGGAAGGAATCGTCTTTACTACGAGAGTTGTACCTGTCGTCGTTTCTTCTGTGCGAGAAGTTGTCCTCGGACTGACGACCTTGATAGTTGTCCCTGTAGTTGTTTCTCCTGTACCTTTCTTGCGACGAATGTCGAGACGAAGGATGGTGATGGTCTTCGTTGTTTCTGTTGTGGTCGTTTCTTCTTCTGCTGTGGGGAGATAGTTTAGATTAGACTAGTGGGCCCGACAGACGTTGTCTTACAGTTGAAATATAGATAAATAACCTAAAACCGACTGCAACGCCATCTATCGGGCAGATTTGTGATTCTAAACCATCCAAGACGCAACCCAAATGCTTCATGAATGAAATAATATTCTATTTCTACAAAAATTCTTCGAGACAAAAAACTGAATTTGGCTAAATCTCAAACGTTTAAGTTTTATTGCATGTTTTAAATTGAAACTTTTAAATGACCCACTAATTATTAAAAACTTAATTGAAGTGAACTGAAGATTTTAGAAACTTAAGGCCTATAACCTAAGAGTAAAAAGTAAAGCTAGAGTTGCCTTTACGCATTTGTTATGCAGTCAAGTAGAATCTGTTTATATGCACGAACAAACTTCCGGCGTTGCGAAACCTTGCTGTATGTTTACTCCGTATTGGGGTACTCTGATACTAACGGCTTGCGTCTGTTACAGATAATTCTGTCAGTTTGGCAACCGAGTCTGTTAGTGTTTAGTTTCTTGATGCGATGTGTTTACATTTTCATTTCGATTTGACATTCATAAACTGCATTATTTCAATGATTTGGTGGCAGTTTATTGTTGCTTTGGGCTATTCCGTTAATTATAGTCAGGGCAAAATTACGATATTGTTGTATTATATTCAGGAATTAGAGAAATGCAAATCTAACCAATTGTTTACTTCACCCCAATACGGCAGTGAAATGCTTGCCATCTCACTCTAATGCTTGGTTGATTACAATGCAGTACAATTCACACATAGAAGCATCTCTGAGTTTATTTCTTACTTTGAGCCCATAACCTTTCTGCGAAATATGAACATACCATTCAACTAATGCAATAATAACCCCTCAACCCGAACTCAAACTGAATAAGACTTTTTTGCGGCAAACAACCTACCTGCCAAAACGGAGTATGCGGCCTACTGGTAGGTCTTCCGTACCCATCGTCTCTATGGCTCCCCGTGAAAGATTGAGGGGTGGTAGGCCTAGATTGACACGGACTCCTCAATTCCGCAGGTCTGCCAACAGACGCGTAATCTAAGGAGTCGTAGTTCAATCTTCCTCTACCCCTCGATCTCGTCGGCAGAGTTGAAGATCCGTAGTTATAACCTGACGTGTTGTGATTCTGCTGCATGTTATGAGAATTTGGCAGCGTGGCGTACGAGCCCGGCCCTGATTGGTAGTTGTCCATCGAGGAATAGCCAGAGTGTTGGCTACTTGTATCTGAAATAATTATATCAACAACAAATGTTATTCTGTATCAGGATTTTCGTCCATGTTATTCATACTATATACTATATACTATTATACTATAATATTATAAATGCAAAAGTAACTCTGTCTGTCTGTCTGTCTGTTACTCTTTCACGCCTAAACGGCTGAACGGATTTTGATGAATTTGGTATGGTGATAGATGATAACGTAGAAATGGTCATAGGCTATAAATAATCACGCCATCGTTTTTAGGGGGTAGGCAGTAGGCAGATAACTAAATTGAGTTAGTGATTTTTAGTAGTTTTTGTTGGGACTTTTGCTCTTTCACGTCTAAACGGCTGAACAGATTTGATGAAATTTAGTAAGGTAATAAATGGTTACTTAAAAACGGATATAAGATCAAAATGATCACGTCATCGTACTTAGGGGGTAGGAAGTAGGCAGAAAACTGAATTGAGTTAGTGATTTTTTTATGGTTTTTGCTGGGAGTTTTGCTGTATCATGCCTAAACGGCTGAACGGATTTTGATGAAATTTAGTTAGGTGATAGATAGTAACCTAGAAAAGGATATGGGCTATAAATATTCATGCTATCGTACTTAAGGCGTAGGCAGTAGGCAGAAAACTAATTAAGTTAGTGATTTTAATCGTTTGTTTTAAAAGTTTACCTCATTCACGCCTTAACGTCTGAACGGATTTTTATAAGACTTGTTTAATATAAAGATAGGATCCTAGGCACGGACACAGGCTACTTTTTACGGCGGGAAAATTCCTCATTCCCGCGAAAATCTAGCGTGATCGTGTCAAAAAGCCCATGACGCCATAGCTATTGAAATGATTTTGATGTTTTTTTTAACTGAGTGTTACTCAGACTTCAAGTTAGTATTTGATCACTTTTCTAACTTAGAGGGTCGGTAGGCGCCATAATTTAGGGAATTTATGATGAAATTTTGATGCAACTGTCTTTATTTGCGGATATCACACTGTCTAACATCGGGGGTTGGCAAGTAGGTAGTTAGTAGTATTTTAAACCGATTTACATTATTTACTTTTTATATTTGTTAAGGAAACATTCGGAGCTATCCATTATGTAGCTTAGGTTACTTTTGAACAAATTTAATGTGAAGTTGAGAACTGGAACACGATAGTGGGACATTGTTGCAGGGGGACTTACAGCCGAGAGAAAACAAAAAACTTATGAGGACGAAGTCGCGAGTAAAAGCTAGTCAATAATAAAACAAATTTTTTCAGGAATTTGGACTTTAATGTTTTTGGTCAAATTTCTTTAATCATCACCAGCGTTTCGGATCCAGTTGATCCTTTATCAAGGCTAAATAAGTGACAAAGTACAGAACAGGTACCCACCTCGAATTTATCTCAATCTAACAAACATTCTTCAGGATCTATAATTTTTGAAGATGTTCTCCTAATTGTAATGTATTAATTTTCTTCATGTTTTCAATTGTGTGATCAACTTCCTTGTAGCGTTAAAAAGTTGATCACAAAATTAAAACATAAAGAAAATTAATACATTAAAATCAGAAAAACATCTTCAAAAATGATAGATCTTGAAGAATGTTTTGTTAGATTGAGATAAATTCTAGTGGGTACCTGTTCTGGCTCGTTAGGGCGAACTCTGCAATTTTAAATTGTACTCTTTTTTAGCCTTGATAAAGGATCAACTGGATCCGAAGCGTTGGTGAAGATTTAAACAAAATTCAACCAACAACATTAAGTCCAAATTCCTGAAAAAATTGTTTTTATTACAAATGTTATTGTTTTATTATAAAATCTGAGTTCATGGTCACTCAGGAATCCAAGGAAACTTACTCTGAAAGGTTAAACTACTGCCATCCCATCCTTCTTCTTGTAAATTGACGTTTTTCAATTTTCCTTCTTCCAGCATCTTTTTCCTGAACCTAGGGGCAATTCGTTCACCCTATCTAGACTTATGTTGCTATTTCTCCTCCCGCTAGGAGGTTTGGAGGGTACTGTTTATCCCCGTAATTCGAACTAGGACCAGAATTGTGTTGACCAGAATGTTCCATGCTTCTAGTGTCCCTGGTTCTTGTCCAGTTGCCCGAATCACGACTTGATTGTCCATATTTCTAGGCTCGGAACCTTGCCTCATCTGAAAATTAAAAAATGAGATTTTTTGGAAAAATAGATCAATTTATTGGTTCCAAAGAAATATTCCACTATATGCGAATAAGTTTAACAGATCATATTCATGCAGATAGTGAATTTGTAGACTTTTATAAAGTTCGGTGTATCGTAGAAGAAAGGTTAAAAGTGTGGAAGAATTGTTGGATACTATTTGTGAGTCAACAGAAATAATAATAATGCTTATAATCATTCATTAATAAACCTCGTTTGAATGCGAACTGAACCAGAATTGTATTAAGATTGATTTCCCAATTTTTTGTTCTCATGGAATATGGAATATTTCAATTGACGTTTTTTGAGCGCTCGTTCTACTTGACGAGTGCTATATCGTTTTGCCCAAATGTCTGTAATTTTCGAATTTTGAGCCGAAAATGGTCTCAAACGATAGGGTTCGACTCCCTGATGGAAAATATGAGGTCAAATCAAATTCTGTAGGGCCGGCCGTCCGGCCGGCCGTGAGCACAATAACTCTCGAGCGGATTGTCCTAGAGACTTGAAATTTTTAGGGTGTGTTTCAGCTCCCAAATAGCTTGGTTAAGTTCGTTAACCAGAAAAATCGTACAGGGTGTTCCATAAAAAGTGGCCATTCAAAATTTTTGTTCCTCAATATTTCACACAAAACGAGGGCAAACGGAATGAAATTTTGCAGCAACTTGCCAGATGCTCATAGTGAGCCTATCGCAAAATTTTGTGGCCATAGTATTAACAGAACCATAGAAAATTCAATTGGAATATTGAAAAGAAGAATTTTTTTATTCCATAACCAACTTTCCGATTCAAATGAAATTCATTTTGTAAGTTGAGACTGATATACTGAATGTTCATGCAAAATTTCAAGAGGATAGCATCATCAGAACCATAGAAATTCCAATTGGAATATTAAAGGAAAGACTCTTTATATTTCCACAACAAGAAATCCGAATCAGATGAAATTTATTTTTAGAATTGAGATTTATATATGAATGTTTGTGCAAAATTTGAAGATCATAGCATCATCCGAACTATGAAAATTCAATTTGAATATTGAAAAAAAAATTATATTTTCATAACAAGATATCTGAATTGAGTGAAATTCATTCCTGGTATAAAGATTGATATACTGAATGTTCATGCCAAATTTCAAGAGGATCGCATCATCAGAACCATAAAATTTAATTATTTTAATTTTCAAGTGTGACCATAGAATTGAATTTTTTTAATTGTTTATATATAAAGTATCAATTTCAAGTCATATACAGAATTTTGAGATGATAGTCCTATTGCTCCACCAGAGAACGAGCGCTCAGAAGCTCCTGCTCAGGGCTTGCTTCCATTTTTTGTGAATACAGTGGAACTTCCCTACAACGAAAGCGCTAAATCAGCAAAAAAATTCGTTATAAAGTAATTTCGTTATACAGAAAATTTGTTTCCATAGTCGGCAATGTCGCGGTCGACTTCACTGATAAATTAAAGTTTATCATTCTAACTTAGGCACTTCCTTCAGACATTTTCGCACAACTTTCACATTAGCGTAATGGTTAGATTGAAACCAAACAGCAGTGTATTCAGAACTGTTTCAGAAGGATCTCTCTGCCCGCAGTTATGATTTAGTTTGAGGTCGGGTTTTATTACGTACGTGCGGAAAAATTTCGGAGGAAACCCACCCTTATACCTTCTTACCAATACCCAGAAAACCTTCAATATTCTAATAGTTTTTAAGTGTTATTTTTGTTGAAACGGCGAGACAGGGTTTTTTTCTACTGGGGTTTTCCCTGAGCTCTGGTATCATACGAAAAAAAGTATGGTTCCCCGTTTTGCACCAACCTCAGTTAGGGATTTTTATTTTTGTTTTATGTATTGTATTATGTTAGCTCTTGATTTCAAAAGAATATATATATATATACCAATACCCATTCAAAGAGTGATGTCCTTTGAATATTCGTTATGAAGAAAATTTACTTCGTTTTAGAGGATGTTTTTAACATGGAATTTGGATTCAAGATGCAATGTCTTGTACGAAATCCGTTATTCAGAGAAATTCGTTATACAGGGTGTTCCTAAATTGAACGTACAAACGAAAAGAGGAGATTCCTTAAGTGAGTTTAAGAAAAAAAGTCTCATAAACATGGGGTCGCAAACGTTTCGTTTTTGAGATACAGAGTGTTGAAGTTTGAATATTTTTCAAGTTTTTTTCTCATAGTATCTACACTTCACATGATATTCAACTGAAATTTGGCATAGATATTACATTTGAGAGTTCTCACCATGTGACATGGCAATTTCGATAGAAGATCTACAGGGTGATATTTTTTCTGGAACACTGCCACCTGTTCTTCTACAGAACTTTTTTTTGGTGAGCAACTGTTAATTGAAAAAATTTAGAAAAAAGCTTTGTTCTTATACTAAACTTTTCGGTCTCTTGTAGTTTTGTCGTATCTGCCAACGATTTCGAGAAAAAAAATTTGAAACTTCAACACACTGTATCTCAAAAACGAAACGTTTGCGACCCCATGTTTATGGGCCTTTTTTTTCTTATACTCACTTAAGGAATCTCCCCTTTTCGTTTGTACGTTCAATTTAGGAACGCCCTGTATAGACGTTCGTTATAAAGAAGTTCCACTGTATCTATTTCAACAAGTTCTACAGCACATTAAAAAAGGAACAAGCTCAAAAGACACACAGTTGAACAAAATTTAGTTTCATTCATATAGTATAAAAGAAATAATAACCAGCTCAATCCCACATTCACAAAGTAGTAACCTTACATAACCTAACTTTATAAGAACGACAGGAAAGAAATCACCTACCTGTCTAGAATGATTATTTCTATCTCCCCATTCATCATTATAATCCCTCTGTTCACTACCCCTTCTTCTGTTGGTGGAGTACCTCTTAGGTTTATTACTATTAAACCGATCATTAGAATTAGACTCAAATCTCTTCTCATTTCCATTAGGTTGATAGTTTCTATCACTATCCCCAATTATTTCCCTTTCTTGAGAGTTATAGTTTCTTGCGAAAGATCTTGAAGCACCGTTTCCGGCTCAGGTTTTTTACTCTGCGCTTGGGCTACCATTCTTGGAACGTAAATTTCCAAATCAGGTTTCCGATTTCTCTTGGGACCATCTTTAATTGACAAATCATTGAACGTATCCATCATATTGTCACTATTGTATGAAACATTTCTTGGTGTGTTTCCTGGAATTGAAATATTAACAAAAATTCTAGCAGTATTCGTGGAGATGTTACCTTCACTATTGAATGTAGTATCTAGATGAGATTGATTTCTAGTTTCCTTGAAATTAACAACTATGTTTGTATCAGATTCACTTTCTTCAATACCATTATTAGTCTTGCGTAAGGAACCACTTCCAGGAGTATAGATTCTTTGTTGTGGTCTACTACGTTTCATAGTCTTTTACTCAGATTTTGTTTTTTCTAGGAAGCAAATGAGAAAGATTACCTACTTGATTACATACATCCTATCAGTTATAAGCATAGCAGTTTAATTTCAAACGCATTGAATGTAACTGTTAGAAAAACAGTAATTAAAGTTTTCCTCCGAAAATAGCCTTGTTATCTGTATCATTTGAAAATGCCATACTTTTCCAATCCTATCATATGGCCTTGTCATTTGAAAGACATTGTGCAAAGTTAAGAAATAGTCACCTATACATACTTATATTGGAAAAGCCGTTCATAACATATAAATTTCAGGTATTTCGATCATAATCGAGCTTAAAACGAGGACTTGTTTGTAAACAATTTCGAATTATTCATTTTTAGAGGTTATAACTGCCATAATTTTCAAAAAGGAATTTGATTTTGGAAAAAATATGAAACATGTCGGAAAGATTTTCATCTTTATTAGGCGCACTATAATACTATCTACTCACGTTTTTCACTTAGCTTTTTAAATATATCGGTATTATAAAACCATTTATTTTTTCACAACATAGAAAAATGACAGAAATGTGGATGGATTCATTTTTGAAGCATGTTCAGAGAGAAGAGAGAGGGTGTCTGCCTACTAAATTTCTTCCGATCTTTGTCGTCAGATCGGTAAGGCAGCGTCCGAGGGCGCTACCGTCGGAAATTTTTGAACCTGCGCGGGAATTTCAAATTATACATATTTCAAATTTAGTACTTATTGTCATCCCTTGAAGAGCCCCCTCAACCCGAGGAATCCCCATCCTTTGTAAAGACAATGGAAAAGGATTCCTCAAGTATTGGGGGTTCTCCAAGGGATGACAATAAGTAGCTTTTAGATGAAATGACATTTTAATCGAAAAACTTGATTTATTGATATATAGTAATTTCGATTTAAACAGAGGAAAAATATGAAAAGGTGCATATAATAATAATAATAATGTTTATTTATGCTAATATTTTCAGATTTACACTCGCCAACATAACAAATTTTTCACAAGCAATAATTGATTGTGCTTTTCGTGAATATAATTAATAAATGATATATAAACTGAAGAAGTATCACAATAAATAAATGGAATAACAATAATAATATATACATGGTCTTCAGATCAGAATTTATTTCCAGTTGTTAAGTGTCTGAATTAGTGAGAAATAATATAAACAAAGAACATTACTGTATTATACCATTTTAATACTGTACATACCTATGGAAATTTCGGTAGAATGTAAAGACATTTTTTTGTAACTATAGCTGAAAGAGTTCAGACGATGGCCCTTTGTAATTTTAATACAATAAATTTCTATCTCTCTCTCAGATCAGAAATTATTTCAAGTTGTTAGATCTCTGAATTTTCGGTTTTATATAGTGTTGTTTGTTTATGACAAATAAATAAAAATTATGAGGAAAATATAAAAGATTGAATTTGATAAAAACATATTTTCCTTTCTTAGACACTTATGTAAAGGATATTTTTTGAATTAATGAATATTTTAAAAATCAGAACCATCAGTTAGGTATATACCTTTGCATCCCTTAATTACATGTTTCTAATTTTTTTGAGTTTTTTTGATCGGTTTATTTCAGTTTTTTCTTCTTTAAATTTTCTGTTTTCCCTCTGAACCCACCAGCCAATACCAATATTGAATATCGACATGGCTGTAATTGTCTTCACTTCTTCAATATGAAGTTCACAATCAAGCCATGAAAAATCGATTGTATTCTTGATGAGTTCAGAGGCATGCAAGGGTATATTTCTAGTATTGCATTCAGAGATGTTAACCAGCCTAATTGAGAAGGAGGTTTTGTTGTTTTCATCTGGCCATTTTTCAACATCCTTTTGAATTTCCAGCCCTTTACCATCTGAAATGCCTTCGGCCAATATGCGCGATGTTGAGAGTCCTTCGAAATATAATACCTCAGCTCCTTGCCAGATTGGTCGGAAATTCCATTGAAGCTATCGAACAACTCGTCAACATTAAGCACAAATTCAGCTGTACCAATTGCGCCTTGATCCATGGTTCCTATAAACAAACATTAATTTATTAGCGTTCACAGTATGTAGAAAATGAAGCTGCAATCATATAACAAAATGATTGTAAGAGTTAAATAAAAGATTTTCACATTTCATTTTTATCAACAGTTCAGAGAAGTAGTTATGCTGTGAGAACTAATTTCGAACTTCAAATTCAACAATTATTCTTGTTAGATGTATCAATGAGTGTCAAAGTAATAAGTAATGAAATCATAATGTTACTGAAACCCATTGAATAATACAGATTACTCACAAGATTTAAGGCTAAAAAATTTGGAAGAATGAACAGATATTACCACATGAATTGATAAATTAAAAAACAATGAAGAGCTGTTTTATGGAAAAATGATAAAATATGAGAAATTAAATGAAACTTACCCTCTCGGATCAAGGAATATAAATAGGCTGATGTGGTGTAGCTCATGACTTGGGCAGGAATATGGACCTTCATGGCATAATTCATGATTGGGTTGAATGAATGATCCTTTAGTTCAAACAGAGACCTGCTTGCCTTGTCATGTTCGTAGGCCCGAACTACATCTGAGAATTTGGCCTCCATGGTAGTTTGAGTTTCTCCTATTTGAACATTTATTACAACATCATACTTCCTGAATAGAGAATATGTTCTCTTCAAAAGATGGGGTTATATATCTTTTGTGAGATCTTTGACTTCTGGGGTATCAGCCATCTCTAAAATAGCTTTAAGCGTACTAGATTTTTCCCGACACTGCCTTTTTATTTTTCTCAATTGGTCTTCCCGTTGATATAAAATTCTCACTAATTTTTTTTTCTGGGGAAGATGTAGTAAGGGAGAAGTTGGGTATATTTCGGAATATTCTTCCTTTTCGTTTGGGTGTTTTAGGCTGCTCCAGTTCAGTATTTTTTGTTACAGATTCAACATCTGAAAATGATATAAAAATTATGAATTTTTAAGTCTTACTTATACATGTATAAGTGTAGCAAAGAGTGTATTTCATTTTTCAAACGAAAGCGTTTTCCATTGGTAGAACTGATGGAACACAACAATGCGCTTGAGTTCTCGCAATGAAGAACGCTATGAGTGATTTCTATAACTATACCTTCAGCATCATGATGAATGTCAAGGTCCATTGGAACTTGATTGCTATCTTCCAATTCTACATCAGTTGTGGAAGTTGAAGGAACTTGATTTGCTTTCTTCTAATTCTGCATGAATTGTGGAGGTTGAGTAAAGTGTGTCAAGTGCGATATTGAAAAAACGAGTCGGAATTGCGTCAACTCTCAACTTGTAATCCACCGTGTTCATATACATGTCCGTGGAGAAATGATTCGAGCAAATCCTATAATTCCTCAAACACTTGTCAATAGGTTTCATACCTAAGGACTCCTGCCAAAGTTTTGATCTACAGAAATAGTAATTATTAGTATTTAATGCCCATAAATTAATTTGATTTTTCAACTTACTTTTGTACATTGCGTGGAAAATAATGCAATTTTGAAACTTCATCCTCTGAAGCACCACAAATTAAACACTTGGAAACCATATTTGGAAAAGAATTTCCTTTGACAAACGATGTAAACAAACTCCGTGAAACACGTGCAATGAAATTAGAATGTTGCCACGATGACATCAAAATGGAAAAGACATAAGCCACAAGAGAGATAACAGATGTGAAATTTTAGCATAGAGAAAGGGACAGTTGTTTTCTTTTATCCTGGGAGCTCATTGCTTTTAATAACGCTTGGCAACATCAGAAATAACGGTTAGCAGCGCCTCTAGCCGTGCCTGAAAAAATCTGTAACAAGGACAGGCTTATACGATTTTCATGGTACAGAGAAGGATAAAAAATATCTTTAAATTCGGACAAATTTAGTGAAGGAGATATCCGTCTCTTCTTGTCTCTGGCATGTTTTATAATTTTGACAGTAGTGTTATGTCACTATTTTCAAAATCAGTTTTTCGATTTTTGAAGGAAAATTTATGTTATTTTAATCGAAAAATTTTTGTACTTCACCAATTCTCAATTTTTTCAAGAAATTCGGATATAATTGAAAACTTCAGTTTTTGAATTTTGAAAAATGGATCAGCCAAAAAGGAAATCTCTTGCTGGTCCTATGCTTTTAACTTCAGCCCAACCAACTCACGAAGTATCTATCGGTCCTTCAAAGAAAACTGAGCAAGATACTGAGTCTGTAAAGGGTCCGGTTGTGATACAATCATTAATTCATTTAGATATGATTTAAATATTTTAAACAAGGTTTTAGCCATAGATTATAGAAAGATAGGAAACGGCCCTACATTCGTAGTACTAAAAACGACTACATTTTTTAGTTTACATTTGACCCAGAGATGGCACTGAAGATACATTTTCATATAAATCTGTAATTTGGATTAGAAATCTTATAAAGAAAACTGTAATAAGAATTGATGCGAAATTCGTATTCCCTTCAGGATATTTCATTTTTATATTTTAAATCCATAATTTTCAATTAAATTCAGTATTTCATGTGTAATATTTTTATTATGCATTTATAGAAGATATTGAAATATTAGGGTATTATTGTAAGATTTATATATGGATTGAAAATGAATAATTATGCGTCTGTGGAATTCCAGTTTCTGGCTCAGTTCAATTGCAGCTTCGTTGTTCACCATCACTGTTTGAATTGACGGAAAACTTTCCTGAATAGCACAGAACATATAATAAACTGAATAGTTTATTATATGTTCTGTGATAGTCACTTTACTGTTACGTCCGCTGAGTGCGACCATTGCCTCTCGGGAGTTCTATGAGAAGAGGTGATCATAAAGTTCTATGTCAGTTAACATAACCTCAAGTTTAATTCAAAACAAAACAAACAGATAAGTTAATATTTAATTATTTATGTTCTGTGAGTTAGATAAACTGAACAACTGAATCCCACACAACAGCGATCGATAATTTATTAACTGTACTGAAGGAAGAAGGATACTTTGAACGTTGAAAATGCCGAATTGGAATCAAATACAATCTCAACTGAGGCATCCGGCGAATCCTGTGGTATTCTTCGATATTTCTGTTGGAACAACTGTGGGTTTCCATTTTAATTGTAATTTGTATTTACAACCCCTATTTTAGGAAATTGGCAGGATGCTTTTTGAACTATTCGCAGATGTCGTCCCAAAGAGCAGTGAGAATTTTCGTCAATTTTGCACAGGGAATTTAGAAGAGATGGAGTACCATTAGGTTTCAAAGGTGCAAGTTTTCATCGGGTGATCAAAGATTTTATGATCCAAGGTGGTGATTTTGTGAATGTATGTCTACCAATATATAATGAGGATCAATATTCTGAATCAGTATTATTTTAAGGGTGATGGTACAGGTGTGATGAGTATTTATGGTGGAGGAACTTTTCCAGATGAAAATTTCACTTTGAAACATGATACGCCAGGTTTGCTGTCTATGGCTAATAGTGGAAAAGACACCAATGGTTGTTCAATTTTTTATAACTTGTGCCAAATGTAATTTTTTGGATGGCAAACATGTTGTTTTTGGTAGGGTAATAGATGGACTTCTAGTTATGAGAAAAATTGAAAACGTTCCTACAGGTCCCAATAATAAACCTAAAATCCCAGTAACTATAGTTCAGTGTGGGCAAATGTGATCTATTATACTTAAACTTTGATATTTTTATAAGATAATTATAGAATATGTTTTCAGAATCTACTGGTTTTTTTTGTTTCAAACCCCTTAATAGTATTGCTAATATTTTGTGTCTCCTTCAAATCGTTTTTATGAATTGAAGTTTCAGAAATATAGTCAACATTACATAACTTTTTTCTTGTTCGCAATCATAATAAGACCAAAGATTGGACATTTCAGATGTAAAAAATTTATTGAATACATGGTAAAACTAAATTACATCAAGAAAGGTAGAATAGTAATTCAATTATAATGAGCACTCAATGAATTCGAAATAGATAGGTACTAACATTTTTCAAATGTAAGTTTTAAAGCGACAAAGTATGAATTCAAATGATTTTATAATTTCTAAACCTCCTATAAAGCCATGTATACTTAAAACATATCATCATGTGCCATCATATCACCCTAAGTTTTAAACCCTTTCTTTAAGAGCTTTGCTCACTACTTCTGTTTGCTCCTGTTTTAATTCTTGTTCCTTTCTTTGAGCATCAAGAATTTCATCTACGTGACTTCTGTTAGTGTAAGTTAGCTTCTTTTTTCCGCATCTATTTCGCCTAATAATACAACATTTTCGCCTCTTACAATAAAAACTCCTCTGGGAATATCACCGTATTCTTTACCTACATGAATTCCGCTCAATAGCTTTATGCAAAACTAGATTGGCAAATTGGTCTACACTACGTAGATAACCTATTAGAGTCTTCCATCTCTCAATAGAACCATAAGTTTTTTGTCAAGCTCGTCTAGTAAGTGAGCTGTACCCTCCAGTTTCTGGTTTATTCATTGTAGTTATGATCACAAGTTTTCACAATTATTTTTTGGTTTCTTGAGTATGTTATTAAATCTTCATAATTGACGAAGGGCGGTTCATAAGAAGTCTTTAACATATAGTCTAATAGGTGCCTTTTCTAAACAAAAAAATTGTAGTTGGAAGATGTTTTGTTTTGAAGAAGAAATTTTGTGTCCTCTTAACCTCAAAGACAAACTACATTCAATCTACTGCATTTCCTACCTACTTCTACTTAACGATGAGCACTCTGGTGACGATACAGCGCATCAGTTAGGCTAGTAATTTTTTTGTTTGTTTCTTGAGTATGTTATTAAACCTTCATAATTGGACGAGGGCGGTTCATTAGAAATCTTTAAAATACAGTCTAATAGGTGCCTTTTCTAACAAAAAAAGTAGTAGTGGAAGATGTTTTGTTTTTTGAAGAAGAAATTTTGTGTCCTCATTAACCTCAAAGAACTACATTCAATCTACTGCATTTCCTACCTACTTTTCTTAACGATGAGCACTCTGGTGACGATACAGCGCATCTTAAGGCTAGTATTTTGACAGTAAAGTAATGTCATTATTTTCAAAATCAGTTTTTCAATTCTTGAAGAAAATGTATGATATTTCCATCGAAAAATTTTTGTACTTCAACATTCTCAATTTTTTCAAGAAATTCGGTTATAATTGCAAACTGCAGTTTGTGAGTTTCGAAAAATGGATCAGCCAAAAAGGAAATCTCTTGCTGGTCCATGCTTTTAACTTCAGCCCAACCAACTCACGAAGTATCAATCGGTCCTTCAAGAAAACTGAGCAAGATACTGAGTCTGTTAAAGGTCCAGTTGAAAGCGGGGGATTTAGAAAGTTAAAGGTCCTAAAGATACAACTACTATAGAAGGTAGAGCTGTTATTATTGGAAGCGCGTAAGTAATTTCATATTTTAATGCTGCAGTTGTGATACAATCATTAATTCATTCAATATGATTTAGATATTTCAAACAGCCTGTACCCAATACAAATTTTTCATTAATTTCCATTTCAGTCTCCAAACAGAAGTATTTCCACTTCGAAAAACATCCTTCAATTTCAGATTCAAAAAATTTGAATAATTGAGAATATTCTGTGACGGCTGTCATGTCTTTCCTAACCTAACAAAGTAACAAATTTCAACAAAAAAGATTCGTGAAAGGGGTGAACAGCTACAAGGTCAATCGTATCTTGAAAATAAAATAATTCATTTGAAGAGGAATGTATTATGATAACAGCGATATCACATGATTAAGTTCTGTTTACTTTTGTTACTCGTCAGTGTCATTAAACTAATGCAGATTGTAAAATGACTAAATTTTGTGCGAATTTGGCCTTCCTTTTCACTGAAAGTTCATTTCTGGAAAGATATCAGCTAGCTAAGAATGCTGGTTTCAAATGTGTCGAAACTGGTTTTCCCTTTGGTTTCACGAAGAAGAAGTAGTAAAGGCTAAAAATTCAGCCGGTATAGAACAATTTTATCAACGTTTACACTGGTGATGTCTCGAAAGGTGAATTAGGATATGCTGCAATCCTGGCAAAGAACAAGATTTCAAGGACAGTATCCAGAAAACTATACAGTTTGCTAAGGAATTAGGAGCTCGCAAAATTCATGTCATGTCTGGAAAACTATCTGAACCAGTCTCTAAGATTAACGATGAAGTGTATGTTCAGAATTTAAGATACGCAGTGAATTTATTTGAAAAGGAGAATATATTGGAGTTTATAGAACCCATCAATAGTTATTCCGTTCCAAACTATTACATGAACAGTTACAAGAAAGCTCTGGATGTCGTAAAGACTATAGGAAGTCCAAATTTGAAATAATGCTTGACATTTTCCATTTGCAACACATCCAAGGCAATGTTACAAACACGATAAAGATTTGATAAAATATATGGTCATGTGCAAATAGCTCAAGTTCCAAATAGAAACGAGCCCAATACTGATGGTGAATTGAATAAATATATTTTGGACGTTTTGAAGAAGGAAGTTATTCTGATTGGATAGGATTAGAATATAAACCTAAAAGTGATAGTTCTAGCGGATTGAGTTGGGTGCAAGAGATGGGATATTGCCTGTAGATAAAAATAATGATAATTTGTATATTTGATAATAAAGAAAATGTATAAAATGGAGTATATTTATTTCTAATGGCAGAACTTCGTCTCGTATGTCTGTAATTTTAGGAATATTGAGCTAGCAAATATTTCAATTCAACTATAGTCCGTTCACGAAAGTTTTGAGCGCATAGTAGGCGTTGTTTATTCATCTGAAGTTGGCAGTATTTACTGTCAAACGTAAAATAAAGTCACGTTGCCGAATGTACCCGGCCTCGTCCGACAAGCTTGCGAGTTATCAGAGAACTCTCTGCAATATTGACAACATTGCGTATCAATCTGACAAGAAAATAAAGAACATAACCTAAAATTTCAATATACCAGTGGAATATACCAAATTGTCATGGCCAACCGACGGCTCAATCTTTCGTGAACGGACTATAGATTTGACCCAGTGAAGAAAAATCTGGGATGAAAATTAACTGATCTAGTTAATTTTGTAGTACAAATGATCTTCTAATATATTTGAGATAACAGAAGCTGTTTTTTAAATTAATGCGATGTTGCCAATACCGAAAAAAATACGGGAATTTAAGAATTTTGAAAATATGCTCAAAGTAATATTTCAGATTTTATATACTGTAAGATTGATGATACTGAAGTTTTCAGTGGTATTTAGTATTCTTCGTTCTCATTTCCAACCTTTCAGAGAATGTACGGAGATCAGCTGTGTTGCCAATACAACGAAGATTATACCATGTATGCAGGAGGAGGAGTAGATGTGAACTTAAAATTTTCGAGAGCGAATCAAACGAAATGTTGATGGCCCTATCGGATAGCGAGGTCCAAGGAAGGACCGCTTCTGTTACTTGTGTTAAGCATAGACCGAGTGACCAAGAATTATCCAATAAATAACTGTTTCACATGCACTTGTGAGTACGTTTGTGAAGTTCACAAAATGTTTTTTCTTCTTGAAAAAATTGCCTAGTTAAAGGTGGATCATTTTGATGTTTTTTTCTCGATTCAACATGAAATTTCCTGACTTCAAGACGTAATGGGTTGGTGAAATGTTGGAACTACAATTTCAAACAGTGTATTTATACCATCCGAGAAAGCCGGCAGACTTATGGCTTAGCTTACCATCCCAGTTGCCAAAATTCATCACCTACGGCGACAATTTGAAAATCTATCTTTACGACGAAGAACGAGGTTCAGGAGCGTGTTTTACAAGCTAGGTATGTATAAATAAGCCCTATTTTGCAACCCTGATCAAAGTGAATCTATTGAATCGTACTGCACCTCTTCTATAGCATTCTTCATGCTCATGTGTGTTTGACACACTGGCAAACGTTGCAAGTATTAGTTTATATCACGTATAACCCAACCCTTGCATGTTTTTCTAAGGGTTGAAGTTTGTTTTTGTTTTCAGTGACAGGAAAGAATCTCATGATGGGCCGATCTCTAGAGTTTTCCGCAGGCAGGTTCAATCCGAGATCAAATTACGAATTTTTAACTGGGGGTTGGGACGACCTGGTACATCTGTGGGATTTGAGAGCTCCCCATGCTGTCAAACACATTTCAGGAGTTCATCTGTGCGGGGAAGGTTTGGACATTAATAAAAGGGTACCGAGGTAAGAAATAATCTCTGGAGCTATTTATAACGTATATTTCAACATTTTTTTTATACCTACTTTATGTGACGTTTGCATAACTGCTATGTTTTTAGCTTTTATCAGAAGTTTATGTCTTTATTTTCTATCTCTAAGCAGAACACAGTCTTTTCAATGGATACACACAAACCATAACCGTTTAAATTTATCCTCTAGATTTTAACTTGCTCTTGGCGCAAGGAAGAGCAACTTCACTTTGGGATTATGGAACATTCAAAAGTATATCAACTTTTTATCCTGATGTGCATGCTTGCAAGGTAGTAAAATGTAAAAACTAAATCAATAGGGTTAATTTACACAGGAGAGTGTAAATAGAGGTTTCACTTCACTCTTCAGGGCACAATCTTAATATCTATATTTAACTCCATACATTATTTCAATATTTCAGCTTTATTGTGGACGTTTATGAATTCTGACTTCTTGTGCTGTTGTGGTGGGGATCCAGCATTACTCCGAGTTGTTGATCTACAAACCTCTTACGTATGGCGTCAAACTTTATGGAAAATAAAAAAATTAATTAACATTTTTTTTCAGTCGGGTCTGTTATCGTCCATAGCCTTCCATCTGCAGTGTATCACTTGAATGTGGACCTGCAAAACCAGCAAAAACAAACAAACCCCAGGTAGAAGAGGAAACCCGCCAAAAGGCCGATATAAGTCGAGTTCCAAAACTTGTTTTATACTTGTGGTCGTAAATTAGTACAACTAGATTTATTTATTCTTGTTTCATTTGAGTTTTATCTCAATTGTGTATAAACACGCTTCGAAAATACTGTAAGATCTAACTTATTATGGCGGCAATTGGCAGATCGAATGATGTGCCAACCGTCGCCATATTGGATATAAGTTTGTTTTGATTTCCAATGAATGACTGATTCTCTATCTGCGGTTGAGAAGTTTGAATTATGTTTTATCGCGAAGAGATTACACCTGCGCACTTAATATGCATACAAAATAAAGAAATAATTCTGCTTTTGAAAATACGAATGGAAGAAAAATCAGACAACCCACGTTTTTCTACTTATGACAGTAATGACATATTGTAGATAAACGTCAAGCTCTACAATTGCTATGAAATCCTTAACATGTAACTATTTAATTAGGTACATTCAACTAAACCATAATGCTTTCATCAAATTCTAACCATACTGACGGTGCAGCTACTGAAACCAAAATTTCCATTTCACACCTGTGAGAGGCATTCCAGCACGATAGTTTCGGCCCAACAACTTGAAGAAGAGAGGAGACTCAGTATGAGATGAAGCAGAGAAAATCTGAGGTCAGAGTTGTATAGCGAGAGAATAGCAGTTGTTACTGTAGTCCTTCGAGAATACCTGAAGCCTACAAGAACCGGTGGTCAAGGGAAAAGCGTCGATCAAACTTTGTTCGTAGGTATAAGATCATTCAGATGTTCATGGGGGATCTCTAACCATTCTTACTGTGATCCAATTCTTTTGGAATGATCCATTCCCAGCTTTCTCTGTCAGTTTCTTTCTTTCCCAAAAACTCTTTCTTATAGGGCGCATTCGCCTATGACACAGAAGGTTCTGGGCCCGTTAGAGGCGTGTTATACTGGCTTTCTGCCTGGCGTTTGTAGCCTTTTCATTTCCTTTGATTCCTGCATGACCAGGAACCCAGATTGAAGAGATCTTGTTCGTTCTGAATGCCTACTTTATTGTGTTTTTCAAGTTGGATAGAAGAGGTATTGATTATATTTATTTTAGAGATTTAGAAATGGATCAATTATGCTGCCATTACACTGAGGATTTTACACATTTCGCAGCAGGTGGGGCAGATGGTATTGTGAGGCTCTACGACAGTGAAAACTTTAATTTGGTGAGAACGTTGTCAGGAGGAAAGATACGCAAGGGTTCACTTCTTGTGTTACGTGCATAAAGCATAAACCAGTTCAGAAATCGGAGCAAATCGATAATCAGTTAACCATTACCTGTGAGTTCCCGAATCCATTTTCCTTATAATTGCGGAGAGATAGCAAAGCATTGACGTAAAGATAATTCTGGATATAATAATATAGGAGTGTGGCTATTGAGATTCTTGCGTTTTGTGCGTACCAAAGGGTAATCAATATCTTTTTTACCTTTCCAGATGTAAATGGTATAGTCAAATGCTTCGATTACACTACAAAAGAATGCAGATTTACCATCAATGAAGGAAGACAAACGTACGGCGTAGCTTTCCACCCCAGAATGCATAAATTCATCACTTACGGCGATGACTTGAAAATAAACTTGTACGATTACGAAACGCAAAAAAAAGAAAGAGCATTTCATGGAAGGTAATATTATTATCACTTACACAAGTGTTATAAAATGGACAATTTTAGTATACCCTTTACCACATATAACTTTATGAAGGTTAGTTATTTCTAACCATTCAGTGATTCAGTCAACGTAAATTATTTATCTGTTTGGTGTACAATGTTGCCGATTCTTGCGCAGCGGAAAATTCCAAGAGCACGATGGCCATACTTCAAGAGTATTTGCAGCAAGGTTCAACCCAGCATCGAACGCCGAATTTTTGACTGGGGGATGGGACAACACTGTACTCCTTGGGACTTACGGGAACTTCATGCCACTAGATCAATTTCCGATGTAAATTTGTGCGGAGAAGGATTGGATATTGATAAAACGGGAAAGCAGGTTAAGGAACATTATTTTTTCAAGAAAAAAATACAATGATAACATATTTCAGGTACTTACCTGTTCTTGGCGCAAAAACGATCAGCTACAACTGTGGGATTATTCCAATTTTCAACTTATATCTAGCATTGCTGGTGATCCGTACAACAGTAAGGTAAATGGCGTTTTTTAAAGCATATTTCACCATTAAAGAAAGCCTCTTTTAGCTATACTGTGGTAGATTTCTTGGCAACGACCTCATAGCTTGTGGTGGGGGTGATCCATCCCTGTTCAGGATTGTCGACCGATATAGTGACATGGTAAGTTTCAAATTTCATTTCGAATCGATTAAAAATAAGATTCTTCACATTGATCAAAAAATCGCGACTCAAATTGAAGTACAGTCGAGATAGAAGTGATGTTCTCTGCCAATCAGAATTTTGGCAACCTTGGAGTACCTCCTGCTGTTGCGAGCCATGCTGAAAAGCTTTCCAAGGCACTCTGAAAGGCTCATCACAATGTGAAGGCTTCTTGAGCCAAAGCACTGATGTTTAGCTATATCTCATTTTGAGTGGAAGAAGATAACCAGCTGCTTAACAAATTAACATAACCTAACCTGTCAAAAACAACTTGTCTACCTTCTGGAACAACTTATTTTATTTTTCGAAAATCCTTTTCAGACAAGAGTAACGATAACAAATTTAGCTGGAAACGTTTGCCATTTGAACATTGGCAAACCAAAACCTGTATCGAACGTGTTGCTCCTCCAGCCAAGGAAAAAAAATCGGAAGAAGAAACAGAAGAAATTAAGGCAGATTTAACAAAAGCTCCTTCAGTTTTGTTTGCAGCTGGTGGAGGAATTTACACTGTCGATTTTCCCAAGTAGAACCGGATATGAATAAAAATTCGTCAAAAGTTTTTGTTTGGATTCTTGAAATTAAATTATCGTGAGTACTAAACAGTCGCTTTTAATCGAGTTGAAGTGAACAGATTTAAGCTATACAATTCTTCTTAAAATTATAGAAATATGCTATTGTACAAAAGTTGCTATCACACAAATACACACAAAAGCAAGAACAGCATGTAAACTTTCTCGAACAATTATTTTAATATGGAATAAAACAGTGCTATGTACATTATAGAGAACAATTAATAATTCTAACAGCATACACATACTTAAGAGTTTCGAATGGAAATGGATGAATCCGGATAACCTAAACATGGAATTTTCATAAAGCTACCATCACATCGATTCACATAAGTAATAGAAGCTGAAAGGATGTATCAAAATAATTCCAAGTTTTCATTTTCTATCGCTAAATCAATTCTATACAATCTTCATTCATAATTCAAAGAAAAATATTCATACTAGACTAGATACAGGAACAGCCAAATAAGATATAGCTGATTCTATCACACCAAATGATGTAGTGAAACACAAAAAAATACCCCTGTGCTTTTACGCATTATTGTTTCATGGTCCACAGGTGGTAGCACTGGCAGTGAGAGCAATAACTTCTGATAACTGCACTCTAAAAAATCTACTAAATATGTATAAACTCTTTTCCTCAAATGAATGAGTCATTGTTCAATATCACAAATAAGTTTTCAGAAAACAAAGTGTGAATTAGCTCGAAAGATCAAATTTGAAGAAACGAAGAACAAAACTGTCTAAGTAGAAAGTATCTACAGAAAAAGTTCCATGAAAAAACAAGAAAAAGATTTTGTGAATGCAGTTACAGAATTTCTTCAAAGAAAATTACCACCGATACTTGATTCATAAATCATTCAACAATTTCCAAAAATATGTTTGCATCTATTGTACAGACACTTAATTAATTTGCACTTTACTCAGTTTTTTAAATCCTTTCCTATCAATTATCTTCATACATTTTTTGTTATATCCTCAACAATTTGAATGTGCATGTTTTGCTATTGTCATGAATGTCAAGTTCAAAAGGAAAACATTGATTCTGAATTTGACATTAATTTTCCATGATCAAAGCAAAAGTTTAACGTTAGCTTCAGGACTTCTGTATATATTACAAGTGTTGGTTTATACTTGCTTACTTTTATAACTGCTTTTACTGGTTCAAAATTACCTTCTGATACGTTAATTTGATTACCTGATTTTTGTAGTATATACAGGGTGCCATCACGGTAACGTTACTAAATATAAATTCACAATTTGATAATTTTTTGATTCGAAGATTTGTACAGTAATTCAATATATACATAATGAGCTAAAAGGACGAAGAAGTGTTCTGAAAACTTAGAAAAACACATTGTGTAAATAATAAAATTTATTAAAAATTCATGATAAAGCCAATTTTTACTAGTTATCATAAAACTAACGGAAAATTCTGCATAAAAAGGAGAAATTAATGCAGTCACAGCCTGTATAAAGGGCAGTTTATTTTTGAAGGCATTCAAGTTAATTAGGAATCAACAAATAAATTAAATTACCAAACTCGATACAAAATACTACATAAAACAGCAGTAGAAAAAGAATTAGTATAATGAAAAAGGTATGTTAATGAAAATCTTTTGGTAAGACGAAAATCATGTCAATTCATTTCAAACACATTGTTTCCTGCAATGTCAGCTGTCACCTGTCACGTTTAACGTCAAAATAAAATGAGGTTATGAGGAGCGTTACTGAAAAATGTAACCATTAAAAATTATTCTGTTGCATCCGGCAAGTTTTTTCAAATTTCTTTATTCAATATAAGTATATTCGAGAAAAAAATTCAATACTGGAACACAGATACTAAAAATGCCTTTTCGAAACTCATCCCTGTCATATGGGGATACAGCATAACCTCCAAAAATAAACTGGTCCTAAAATATCGGTCAACACCTTTTTTGAGCATTACATGGTGTTGTAAACGGGATTGTTGTGCCTTGGCTTGATGTTAAGTCTCGCCAGAGGATGACTCTTTCCAAATTGCTGCTGTTTCTTGACGGCGGTCGCAATAACTGTAGCAGCCACCATTTTCCTACCGACAGGAGGAACTGGCGGCCTTTTGAACTCGCCCTCCACGTTCTTCTTCAAGTTGGCTATCAGGGGTGTCTGAAAGGTGCAGAAGGGTGCTGATACTTCTATGCACGAGTACCGTGCTGTGCTTTTGTTGTGCGTCGATTCCGATCGTGATTTGGACCGTTGGCAAACCGGCGGCGACTTCAAAGGTTTCTGCTTGTTGTTCTCGAACATCCCTATCAGGTTCTTCAAGTTCAGATCGTCAGGAGGTTTGGCCCTTTCTACATGAACACTTGTCGGAGATGATGGCAGGCTACTTCCTTTACTTTTCGCCTTTGACGTGTCGATGTTTTCATTGTTACCAGTCTCTGGTACTGTTGTTTTAGCTTCGAATTCGCGTTTAAGACTCCTGACTATACCCGCAATTTTAGAGTTCTGGAGTGATTCGTCTAGTTTTCTCACTTGCACAGCTTCCTTGCGAAGATTTTCCAAGAAATTTCTATGTTGTTTCACTGACGAAGGTTGGATTTGTTGACAGGGGACTCGTTCGAGCACACCTTGAAAGAGAGCATTCTTTAACGACTAGATTCATGGATGAGGTTCAGGGGCGCTCAACGATAACCTATAACTGTCCTTCTGTCTGATATCTGCTACCTTTTTCGGTATGTCGATACTTGTTGATATGGCACTCGTTTTTCTGGGATACTTGAGAGATTCCTTCGAAGATTCCGTGGTATCAGAGGAATCGGAATGGTCCATGGAGTCCAGGTTGTCCGAATGGATTATTCCGGATTTTCTCTTGGTTGCGGAACCTTCGAGCTTCTGCTTGGTTCTCCTAACGGTTCCGGAATGCCACCAAGGGGCGTCATCTCTGTCGGAACTCGCGTTATCTTCAGGGTTATGGACAACTTTCTCGCCTTTCTCGTTGGTGTAATGTACCGAGCCGCGAGATCTGATGTCGTACGAGCCCCAGGAGCTGTTCCTCGAAGGCAACGTGCGCGTATCGCCCGATCCCCAAGAGCTGTGCCTGGAGAGCTCGGTCTGACCGCCCATCACCACGGCGCTGTCGTACGAACTCCAGGAGTTTTGCCGCGACGGACAATCCCTTCTATTATGACTTTCTTGCTGAACCGGCAACACCGGAATCACCGAAACTCGTTGCTGCTTCTTCTCCTCCCTGTCGAACACCCGGTCCACCACGTTCGAAAACGGGTCGCAGTCTTTTCTATCACTCTTGTCTTTTTGAGATTCAGGAACTTTGTTGTCGTTTATCGATTGCGGTTTTGAGAGCGTTTTCAGAACCGTCGACGATGTCCACACCGGTTGGTTTATCGCACTTGGTTTCTTACAGTTTAAGGAATCACAGTTATCACTCGAGGAGTTTTCGGTTTGGTTTTCGTCCGATCGCGCATGCGTCTCTCCGGGATCCCAGGTGTCTGTGTTCTGTAATTGTCTGACAGCTACATCAGTTGGGTCCTTTGTCGCCTCGGTTTCTTCCTGTAGCTAGGGGAGATGAGAAATTGCAAAATCAAATAGTGCTTGGATCTATTTGAATCAACAAAAAGAGAAACTTTTCTAACGAACGGGGTGTCAATGTAAGAAAATTCGAAATAACTTATTGTTCAATCTAACTTCTTCCTCGAAGTGAAACCGTTTTCTTCAATTCCAATTCGTATGATTCAGCAGAAGGCTAGGATGAAGGTGATGATGGAGATCCACGAAGATCAGCTTAATATACCATGAAACAAAAAATCCATTGACACCCCCTTTGATCTAAATCTAAAACAACCCCAAAAACCTACCTCGCCTGAGATCGCCTCGATCTGATTGGCCAAATTGAGAACCAGCTTCCTCCGCTCAACGGATTTCTGTTCGGCGATTGACTGCAGCTCGATGATCCTTTCTTTGACGGACGCCACGATGCAGGTGTCGGCGTGCTGTCCAGGCAAATGGACGATCTGATTCGGCGACACGCTTTACGATTCTCCGTTATCACAGGGCATCAACATGTGTCGAGGAAGAAGCGACCTTCTATCCGGGGTGTGCTGCGAGTTCCTGACCGACTCCCTCGACGACGACTTCTGACTGAGATCCTCCAGTGAAAGAAATATAGGCGACGACTTATTGACCGTCGTCAGTTCTTTGGTTGTGCCGCAGTCCGGCGACCACGATTTCGGCCTCAAGCTGTCAAAAAAACAAGAATTAACCAAGATATCATTATACCTCGAGAGCTATTCGTTCGATTCGGTTAATTACCGCCATTAGTTACCCTGAAAGTCTCTAGTAAGTTTCATTAAAATGATTGAGATATCAGTAGCTAAGCAACAGGGATTCTAGCTCACTTTAGGTAATTTTTACAGTTGAATTTCCACGAAGAAGAATCACTGCGAATTTTGATACCTTCTTGCAAGTTTTGGAAGGTAGAAAACATTTATTAAAGTTTAATTCAAGAGATCTGCAAGTAATTTAGCTAAAGTCGTAAGTAAAGTAGTTAGAATTTTCAGTAGTTAGTCAACGTGGTTTCTAGCTCAATTTTGGAATTGTTCCATGTGAATTTACATAAAAAATTCTGAGTCGCCAGTCTCTAGCGCTTTATGTTGGAGTTTTTATGGTAGGATAGAATTACTCCCAACTTCTGGGATCTAAATTCGAAACTTGTAGACATTACAGCGAAGCTAAGGCTTGGAAGAGGTGCGTAAAAAACGCATCATTGAAGTATACTCACCCCAAACTCTTTAATTCTCTACCAGACATCCCTTCAGTTGTGCGATGATCCAGAGCTTGGATGATGGGCGTTGGCTCGCTTCCAATCAGAATTTTCGAGTTCTTTGGCGTCCCTTCCTCGCTATTTTTCAGGTTTGTTTCAGACTTTGATCTCTGCAATTTCTCCTTGTTCTGCATCGCGTCCAGTATACCTGAAAAACGAATGCTATCAAAACTGTTCCGTTCGAATCTCGAAACTGACTACCTCTGTAAGTTTCCAACTGCCCCAGGAAGGCAGTGTTGGGCTTGATGCAGGTCCTTTTCTCTTTGACATGTCTCCACGCCGTCTTAAAGTCCCAATTATACGCCTTCATAGCGTATGCTATCACAACGGACGCAGACCTGCTGACTCCCATCTTGCAGTGTACCAGCACTTTAGAGCCTTCGTTTCTTGCTTTAGTGATGTATTTGAAAGTGTCGTCCCAATGCTTGAGCAGATCGGTTGTTTCGTCGTCGTATACTCGGATGTTGAGGTAGTCGAAGGTACCGGGAAAGAAGTTGTCGATCTCTTTGGTCACGTTGAGGATATGGCCCACCCTGCAAAGAAAGGAGTGATTGTTAAGTAGTCAAATTTTCAGTGTGAGGGTAACTTCTTCACCAAATGACCACACATCAAAGATGAATCTACGACTGATAATATATTCTATGAAAATTATCTTGATTCATCAACTTACCCGTTTTTTCGCAACTCCTCGAAGTTCGAAGCATTCCACTCAGACCCTAAGTAGACATGCTCGAAGATTTCAGTTGGAGCATCCATTTGGCCAAGGATTGTCAACATTTCTTGGTCAATGAATGATTTGTATTCTCCCAAATCGACGTCTAACTCCTCCTCCAGTCTGAAACAGAAACAGTCAATCAAAAGGGAGTAAAATTGAATCATCAAAAAGGATCACTGAAATCAAATTCAAATTGTCCTTCACAGCACAAAATATTCGTAGGGGATACTCTGGCCAGCACATTTACATATGTTGCGACAGTCAGAGAACTCAGAAATCTTTATCCGATGTTAGAGTTGACTCTCTTTTGGTAGAAGAATGCAGGAAAGCTCTGCGTGGGCTGGGCTCTGATAACTTTTTGAAAGTAATCTGGTGTCCGGCTCATGCGGATATACCTGGTAACGTCAAGGCAGATGAACTGGCTAGGCGGGGAGCCGGATTAGCATTTGTTGGTCCGGAGCCTGCGCTGCCAATCTGTCGCACATTTGTCACATTTGTCAGAAGCTTCTTCAGGAGCTGGCTGAACAGGGAATTTTCCTCGGAATGGAGCGGGTGTGTGGGCCTGAGTTGGTCGGGGGTTCTCATGGAGAGACCGTCCTCGCGACCTGAGGTCAATAGACTTCTGTTGCTGGAGAGAATGCGATTGACGAGCTGCTCCCTATACCGGTGGTGCAGGAGCACTGATGAAACGAAACCTAACTGAGTTAAGGTCAACACACCTAGGAAATCCAACACCTACTATTCCTATGTGAGAGGGACCACTCCTGGCAGACTCGCGACATTTCTGTTCTTTGTGTCCGAGGAGCTGAGTCTCTATAGAACGATGCGGGTGAACAATGGGCCACTGGGCCTCAGTTCGGCCGGAAAGGCACCACGCGAAGAAGAAGAACTCCTTCATTGTGAGTACAAATGCAGTATTAGACCTGGAAAATATCCAGATAGCCTCTGGGAACCTCACAAGATTTCGTGACCAGTGTCAGTAACTTTTTGAAACCAAATTTATCACCCCGAAGACTTACGGACCCTTGCACTGACTTACCCTCGTACGTATACTTGCTGGTAACCTCGTCGAGGTCGACGGACATCATGATCTCCTTCAGGGTGGGCTGATCACCCGTTCGGTCTCCTCCCTCTCAGTGGGTTTAGTCCTGATGGAGTCAGGAGACGGGGGTCGTTTGGATTCCAGGCTGTCCATGGCGTGCCACTCGTTGAGACACGATCGATCAGACTCGATCCTGGCTTCATAGTAGTCCACCCAGACGTGGGTCAGACCGGCCTGAAAGTAGTTTTGCTCGCGCGCTTTCGAACTTGCCTTGTGTAGTAGGGTCTGCAACGCTGACCTGCAAAAAAGAATAATGAAAGGCTTACGAAAAGTACTAAGTCAAGAACGATTTGTGATCAACTAAAATTGCTTCACGTTAGTTACAAAGATGGCGCCACTCCTAATATGTCAACCAACACTTCTGAACTCAAAATGGTATGATCGCAAGTTCTTTTTGGCTATTGAGTAAAGGGTAGACTCTGTACTGAAATATGACGACTACACTTGGAGTGAAATCTGTTATAATGGCACCTTAAGTTGGTTCACTCTGATCATCATAGAGGGCGCTACTTCTAATATGTCACTCACGTCACCACATCATAATGTGGATAAGAGCAAGTTGTTGAGTCGAACTGAACCCTCTTTCGACTATCATGTAAAAGTAAATATATTTCTTGATATACTTCAATTGTAGCCCCCATTGCACTTGATCAATTAACATTTATCCGAAGATCGCTAAAATGAAAAAAAATTTTTACAAACCTTTTAGGCTGCCCACTTCGAGATGTCATCATTTTGTTTATCATAATACTTTAAGTTTTAATATGTTTTTTATTTTTGCTGCTAAACATCTATGGAAAGACGTGTTCGTCTGAGAACTCATTAGTTGACGTAATTTTCGATTTAGTCCGCGAGAAACTTCTTAAGTGACACGAAGGGGGAATGAAATTCGTTGATACCAAAATTAACACGCCTACGATGTAATCAAGCGTGCCATTTTATTCGACAAACATTATAATGTCCGACCCTCTCTTAACCTTCAATTGATCCAATTCTACATAATCGAATACAAGGGTTGGATTTTGGTAATATGATACGAGTGCTGGCTTCAAATCCTCCCAACTTTTTAAGAATTGTACAGGTACAGAAATCGATTACGATTATCTTGTTATTGATATGTTACAAGCGTGGTTCAAATTGTGATAATTGACCTAATTGAGTTTTTTCGTGATTCTGATCTTTCAGCTTTGTTGAAGTGGGATGAGGAGCTTACTCATCAGCAACTTCTTATTTCGAAGGTTTCACACTTGAATTTGACTGTGGAGAGACATAAACAATGAAAAACGATATCAATATCATCCTAATGGCCGCCTAGGGTACAGTTGAAACACCAAATCTTTTTCATGAAACTTTCCGAGACTTATTCGCACATTTTCGGCTGTAGGTTAAAAGTTCTGTGTGCTTAGACTGCAGAACAATATTTTCTAGGTATTTTCGACTATTTCAATGTGTTTCAGAGAGTGATATCAAAAGAAGTCACCTTCCATTTGAAAAAGAAATGATTCAATAATAGAAAGTACCTTCACAACAACGCTCTTTCATTTCTGCGTTGCATTGTTGATGTCGTTATTGAATTCAAGAGCATACAGGATTTAACTGATTATCGGAATAACCGTCACAATGCAATTTACCACTTTCATCAAAGTTTATTGTTGTGAGAAACGGGCAAATCGAGATGATTAGACGTAATCTAGCAGCTCGAAGGTTGCCGCAGGGTGAAAAATTTCCATTATGTGTTGAATTTCACTCTTATATCGTATAATGTTAGACAAATATGACAAATGAACTTGTAATATGTAAGATGATAAGTTAGAACGGACAAATATTATGGAATGAAAATTGTTAATGATAAATCAAATATTAACACAATTCTTACAAAATCAAAGAAACCCATCGTAACAGAAGAGTGTAGGTAGCAGCCAAACGTAACCATAAAAGCGAGATCACAACAGATGTTCGGGCTGTCTGTCATCATCGTCGGATAATCGAGAATCACTTTACAATCCTGCAATGGGTAATCGTGATAAGGTCAGTAGTAGCGACTCGTCGATATTATCCTGGGTGGACAATTCGACAAATCGAATTTTAGGCAAGAAAAATAAGGTCTTTTTAATCTGCGTTCCCGGCCCCGGGAATCAAAGGAAACGAAGAGGCCTTCTCAAAGAGGGCGCACGAATGTCACTCATTGGCCCACAACCCTTCTGTGGTATAGGTGAATGTACCTAAAAAAGGGGTTTCTGGAGAAGGATAAAGCCAACAGAGAAAACTCTGGCGGAATGTCCCAGGGATGGATCATTCCACTAAGTTCCTTCGGAAGTTTTAACAGATCCAAAAGATATCTGGATCTTAGTAAGAAACAACTACACCTCCTCACTGGCTTTCTTACAGGACATTGTCGCCTCAAGAAGCATCTGTTGAGAATTATCGGACACTGACGAGTGTAGGTTCTGTGGGGAGGAGGAAGAAACCCCCATTCACCTAGTCACGGAAGCTTTGGCAAGCCTAAGGAGAGAATGCCTTGGGCGAGAATCTTGTAAGAGTGAGGAACTAGCCTCGTTGAAGCCTTCACAGATATTGGATTTTATCAGATCTCTGGAACTGGAAGGCAAGCTCTGAGGGTATGGTCCGAACAGCTCTATAAGGGGGCACAATAGACTTTGAGATCTCACATGAACTGTAACCCCTTATTAAACTAAACTAATCGATCGGATTTTCACATTATTCTCAATGAAGTAGACAGAACAATTGTGTCATTTAGTCTGGGTTCTTGGTCACTCAGGAAATAAGGAAACGCACAAGTCAGAAAGGGAGCACAAACGTCGATTACTGGCCCAGAAGTCTTCTACGTTATAGGCAAATGAACCTAGATGTTAAGAGTTTTTGGAGAGAAGGAAGAGGAAGGGTCAGATGCGAAATAGCTTTCATCGGAAGCAAGATACCTATGGTGCAGTGTAGAATATAGTTTAGTTTAAAAAAAAGGCTTACAGTTGACTGCGACCTGAAAGTCTATTGTGCTCGCTTACAGAGCTGTTCTGGCCACACCTTTCACAGCTCGCTTCTAGTTCCAGAGATCTGATGACATCTAGTATCTGTGAAGGCTTCAACGAGGATAGTTCCTCACTATTACAAGTTCTCGGCCAAGGTATTCTCTCCTTAGGCTCGCAATGCAAAAGCATTCCGTGACTAGGTGAATGGGGGTTTCTCACTCCTCCCCACGAAACCTACATTCGTCAGTGTCCGATAATCCCATCCTCAACAGATGCTTCCTGAGGAGACAGTGTCTTATAAGAAAGCCGTTGAAGAGGTGTAATTGCTTCTTACCAAGATCCAGATATCTTTTGGATCCCGCTGTCTCAAGTTCCGAAGAAGTTAGTGGAATGATCCATCCCTGTGAGATTCCGCCAGAGTTTTGCCCCTTTTGGCTTTCTCCCTCTCCAGAAACTCCTTCTTATAGAGACCTATACACAGAAGGGTTCTGAGCCATGAGTGACATTCTCTTTGGCAAGGTATTGGCCTCTTCGTTTCGTTTGCGAATAATATAACCGCCTTAACAATCTACTATCTTCTTAATATTGGTGGATCAAATTAATTTGGTCATCAATGCCACCGCGCAAGTCCGCTACTGAACGAAATATCAGTGTCGCAGATATAAAAATCTATGCGGAGTCGTCGAAAATGTCGCACCGTCCGCCTGTAAATATTGACAGCGATTAATAGAAATCGCGATTGTTCGGTTGCATAACGAGGAACAGATGCGTGGGAGCGTATTTCAGCGATATGTTGTATTGTTAATTGGTAATGGCATTGTAATGGTAAGTTTACACGATTCCGTATCGAGTTGCGTGGCTACGACGAGGCCTAACTAGGATTATTATTGGGGAAGACCGGCGTGTATAACGGTACGATTCCGTTCTTAACTCTCTGCTTCCCTGATAAGGAAAACCGTTTCGTGTCGCTTTTATCGCTGGCATGTTTCTAGATTTGAGGAATTTTGAATTTCAAATAACGCGATAATAGAGTTGGGGAGGGGACAGGAAAGGAACTGCGATTTTTGTTAGGTTACGGAAATTAAAGGTTGAAATACTGATATCTGACATAACATAACTGCGCAAAAATTTAACGCACATTATGAATCTCAAATTTATTCTACAACTGAAGATGTTCTCAAAGAGAATTATTTTTATCAGAATTATGCATGCCATATGTTAATCTACTTACAACGTTTTTTTTTTCAATACAGATGTTTTCCAGCCAGGAATAAAAAAAAGATGAGATTCTCAGATTTTGACATGTATTGGATCCATTCTGAAATCAGTGTTCTCAGAGCAATTATAGTGATAAAATAGTTTTTCTCTGGTTGAGGTTTATACCCTCGATCGCTATACAACGCGAACACGCAATTTGACCCAAGATGGGATGTTCCCAAGCTGGTGGTAGTTTTGCGAGAAGCAAGGGTGAAACTACACAAGAATTGCAAGAAGTTTTGTAACGGTTCAATAGACTGCGAATAATTTTTCCCCTGCCAAGTCGACGCGACGCCACTGATCCCCGATGTCATAAATCGATCGATATTGATTTTGAAGTTTCCGGCGAAGAATGCCGATCGAGGATTGTCGTTCAATGTGGAATTTTCGGTTTCAGCCGAAGAAGATTACTTTTGATTTTGACTACGCTGATAAAACAGGTGGAAAGTGAGTGTGAATATTTTTTGGTGGCTTTATTCTGGTTGAGTATTTTCAATCTTTCTTAAACATTTCTTTAATAATTTGAATAAGTAATTCTTATTGATAATTGCTACATTACTTTTTGGAAAATTTAATATTTTCTTGCATTTCTGTTGCACACCGTTAGTGTGTCACTTTTCTTTTTTTCTTTTCCTTTGTTTGAGAGCCGCCAGGAAGTATATATTCTCTTTCTCACTGTTTCATATTGAAAATATTTTCGTTGAAACAATTTAGTTTCATTCTTATAATAGATCTTTCGGATCATATGTACCATTTTTTTGTATAACTGGTCTGTCACTCTATAACATAAGTTTTTTCACTTTCCGGAAAGTTCTATTCTATTTTAAGTTACTTTAAGGTTTATGATTCCATTCAATTTTCAAGTTATATACCGTTAATTTTCATTCTCAATTTTCCCAAATTCAAACAGAACATATTTCTCTCAACCATTTGTACCAAAATTAATTCCTGATCTTTTTTCTCCACGCATGATCGAGATCCATTGACTTCTGAAGAAGGTTCCAGAAACACATGGGAAGTTCCTAATCAGGCCGTATTGAAACTGCATCCTGATCAAAATTCCAACTGCACTTTGGACTATTAGAAAACAACTTGTCGTTGAGGCTTAAATTCTCATTCAGGCGAGCATCCACCAAATCGAATCTACCACTGACGATTGGTACTTCTTTTCCAAATTTTGCCGAAAAGTGAGATTGTTATTTCAAGCGAAAAGTTTGAAGGACCTACCACGTGAGACAACCAAAATTTCTTTTTTTATAAACTGGTTTATTTTTTCCAAATTCTGTCTGGAGCCCTAATAACTACAAAGATCAGAGAAAGGTTCTACCTATTATTTTTTTGTAAATGTTCTGAATTTTGAATTTTCCATAGCCTTCAACAATAGTTTTTGTTATTTATAGTTTTAATAAATTTGTAAAATTTTAATATTTTTTTTCTCATAACCTAACCACTCAGCAAGATCTGTAAATTCTGTTTCAATTCTTTCTCTTTCATTTCTTTCTCTTAAATTTGGTTTACTTGAGTAAACCTGGCGCCCAACAAAAAGTCAAGTTAGTAATATCCTTGGTGCCCACACCCTCACCGTATCAAACTGAGCAGCCGACAGGCGTACGTGTGATTTAACATTACACAATTGGCGCCCAACGTGGGGCCTGCCGTTAAAAGGGCCGTTAACTTGACATTTTTTTTCTTATCTTAATCTTGCTTGGTGGTTTTTCATTTTGTAATACATTTGATCCGACAGAATTTGGTTCACTATTATCTTTAATTTTGTTTTATTTCGTTTAACTTTTCTATATTGAACGACCATCTTTCTCTTCATTTATATATCCACATTTCTCTATTTCCCTATTATTTACATAATAGCTTGCGATTTTTTTTACTAATAATAATTTATAATTATTTACACAATGAATCCTAATCATCTGAAAAATAATGAATTGATGTATGAAATTAGAATTCGTGGCGTGGAACCAACTGGCGATGTTGAAACTAAGAGGAAAATTTTGAGAGGGCTTCTGAGCCAAGAAAAGGCTAATCGTAGTTTTCATATCGTAACGAATCCTTATTCTCATTCTCAAGATGTAACTGAAGTTAGGGAAACTATCAAAGATCTTAAAAACGTTATTTCTAAATTTGGTGGAACTTCAGATGATCATACCTTCCATAGGGTATCTAGTCGTTTGACTCATTTGTCTAATCGTTTGTCTAAGCTAGTTGCCGAGGAGGATGCTGAAATTTCGGCGAAAAAGGAAATACAGTATGAGATGCTAGAGTTAGAGGCAGACCTCGATTTAAAGGTTTCACCAGCTAGAACTTCTACTCCAACTGAGAAGACTGTTCCTGTCAACTATAGTAGTCCGTCGAACAGTAGGTTTATTCCCCCTTATAAATGGAATATATTTTTCACAGGTTCGATTCAGGATGAGTCGGTTACTTCATTCTTGGAAAAAGTAGAACTGTTAAGGCAGGCTCGAGGTGTATCCAAGCAGGAATTGTTTCAGTCTGCTTGTGATTTATTTAGGGGTTCTGCGTGGACATGGTTTGTCAATAACCGATGTAAATTTCAAACATGGGATGAATTGGTCAAGGAGTTGAAAAAGGATTTCCTTCCATACTTTTATGACGAGGACTTGGAGCAAGAAATCAGTTCAAGAACTCAAGGCTGTAATGAGAGAGTATCTTTGTTTATTTCTTCAATGGAAGGTCTTTTTAACAGGTTGACGCTCAAGCCAGATGAGGAAACCAGAGTCAGGAAAATTCGCAGAAATCTTTTGCCGTTTTTCATTTCAGGTTTGGCTTTGTATAATCCTAAGACTGTTGGTGAGCTTTCTGAACTCTGTAAGAAGTTAGAGGAGTCTAGAATATGGGCTGATCGCTATAGAGCACCACCAACTCATGATGCCGGCTTGTTGGAACCGGATCTCAGCAGACCATTCAGTGAGTCAACTTCTTCATCCTCAGCTCATCGACCGAATTTTCGAAAAAATGTTCCCTCCACTAATATATCTATGGTATCTAGTTCCCGATGTTGGAATTGTGGTTTAGCTGGTCATAATTACCCTCAGTGTCGAAAACCTAGATCAGTTTTCTGTTATGGTTGTGGTCTTAAAAATACTATTAAATCTAAGTGTAATCAATGTAATTCAAAAAACGTAAATCGAGGTGGCGAGAAACTGAACCTCGTCACCAGCCAAGAAACCAAAGGTTCAGTAGATCGGCAAGTAGTCAAGCACACATTCAGCAAAGAAAAGGGGAGACAAAACACACAGAATCAGTAAATTTTTCCCCATTCTCCTCTTCGTCTGTAGATATCAATCCTGTTTTTGTCGTAAAACCAAATGATAACCGTCCTTATCTAAATGTCGAAATTTTTGACCAAAAGATTCTCGCTCTCGCCGATACCGGTAGTACATCTTCCATATTAGGTTCCGCTGGTTTCGCTCTTCTTCAGAATATAACATACCGATAATGTACGAGTCTACAATTAATGTCACTACTGCGGATGGTAAACCTCAAGATTTCTTAGGTTATATTTTAGTTCCTATTTCGATTGAAGGTATCGTGAGGGAGTTAAAAATTTTAATAATTCCGTCCGTTACCCATAATCTCATTTTAGGAATGGATTTTTTCAAATTGTTTCGCATCGAGATAAATTTTTCTAATCTCTCCTATTCGATTGATTCCTCTGTATGTGCAATAAATGCCATTCAGCCTTTTTCTAAGTTAACAAATTCTCAGAAAAATGAACTTCGGAGTATAGAGAAGTCTTACCAATCTATCGCTCCTAAAGATAGGATAGGTCGTACCCACCTAATGACTCATCATATTGACACCGGAAGTGCCAAACCTATTGTACAACGCCAGTATCCCTTATCCCCTGCTATGCAGACTCATTTAAATAAAGAAATTGACGAAATGTTGAGGCTAAAGGTTATTCGACCGTCCCAATCTCCTTGGTGTAGCCCTTTGTGGTTGGTTCCCAAACGTTCGGGAGATTATCGTGTATGTTTTGATGGTCGAAAGTTGAATGAAGTTACAGTTAATGATACTTATCCAATGCCTTTAATAGATTGTATTCTTAATAAATTAAGAGACGCTAAGTACCTTTCTTCGATCGATTTAACAAAGGCGTTTTTCCAGATACCTTTAGATAAGACATCTTGTGCCAAAACCGCTTTTGCAGTACAGGGACGAGGTCTATTTGAATTTGTTGTTTGTCCGTTTGGGTTGAAAAATAGTCCTAAAGCAATGACTCGTTTGATGGATAGGGTAATCGGACCTGATTTGGCACCATATTGTTTCGTTTATCTTGATGACATTATTATAGCTACTCCCACTTTTGAACTCCACATCAAAGTTTTGAAAGAGGTATATAGAAGACTCAAAAATGCTAATCTCACGGTTAACTTGGATAAATGTGAATTTTGTCGTTCATCTCTTGTCTTTCTGGGTTTTGTAGTGGATGAACATGGTTTACGTACCGATCCAGAGAAAGTTTCCGCAATAGTTAATTATCCAACTCCAAAAAATACCACCGAAATCAAACGTTTGATAGGTCTTGTCAGCTGGTACCGTCGTTTCATAAAGGATTTTTCCTCTATTTGTTCCCCAATATCAGATCTCTTACATGGTAGAAAGAAAGGACATCCAATAGCATGGACTCCAGAAGCAGAGGCAGCATTCGCCGAAATAAAGTGTCGTCTTGTTTCTGCCCCAGTGTTGGCTAGCCCTGATTTTTCGAAACCTTTCGTAATTCAGTGTGATGCTTCTGATACAGGTGTAGGTGCAATTTTATACCAAGAATGTGACGGTGTAGAACATCCAGTGGCTTACGCAAGTAAGACACTTACCACTTGCCAGCGTAAATATACCGTGACAGAAAAAGAGCTTTTAGCTGTTATCTTCGGAATAGAAAAATTTCGAAGCTATGTCGAAGGTACTAAATTCACCATTGAAACTGACCATGCCTCCCTTATTTATCTCCATAATCTTTCGAACCCTTCAGGACGTTTGACTAGATGGGCAGTAAAACTTTCCCAGTTTGATTTCACCATTAAACATCGCAAAGGTTCTTTAAACGTAGTGGCTGATGCGTTATCCCGTTCAGTAGCTGATATCTCTGTAATTGATATTTCTCATTTTCAACCTGATAAGTGGTATTCGTCGATGATTGAGAAAGTTCAGAAAAATCCGGAAGTTTATCCGTCATTTCGTGTCGAGGGTGGACTACTTTATAAGCACATTCTGTCGCGAAATAATATTATCAGTAATTTGACTGATTGGAAAATTGTTGTGCCTTCTGCAAATCGACATGAGATTCTCAAATTTTATCATGACAAAGAAACTTCAGCTCATTTGGGTATATCTAAAACTCTTGCTCGGATATCCGAATTATATTACTGGCCAAAAATTAGGAGAGATGTCTATAAATATGTTAGGAAATGCCCTATTTGTGCTGCCTCTAAAAGTACGAATTTACCTCAGGCTGGTCATATGGGTTCTTACAAGAACATTAATTTTCCATTTCAATGTATCTCGGCAGATTTGTTAGGTCCGTATCCAAGATCAAAAAATGGAAATCAATACGTCTTGGTCGTTGTTGATTGGTTCACTAAGTTTGTATTAGTACACCCCATGCCTAAAGCTACCTCTAAAAATATTCTAAAGTTTATAGAAAATAATGTTTTTCTTATTTATGGCGTACCGCAGATTTTCATTGTTGATAATGGAAGTCAATTTATAAGTAAGGAATTCAAAAAATTGATGGAAACTTATCGTGTCCAAAAAATTTGGTATAACGCTAAATATCATCCGCAAGTTAATTTTACTGAAAGAGTGAATAAGGTGATTGTAACTTCCATTCGGTGTTATATTCATGAAAATCATAAAACTTGGGATTCTTCTATATTTAAGGTAGCTCAGGCGATCAGGTTGGCTAAACATGACGTCACGGGTTATTCTCCGGCTTTTCTTAATTTCGCAAGAAATGTTCCCGTGACTGGAGATTTTTATGGTAAAATTTTGGATAATGCAACTAATGTTATTTCAATTTCCGATAAATCTCAACGTATTGATGATGTACAGAAACTTCCAGAACTATATGTCGATATTCGTAAAAAGTTACATGAAGCCTATCTTAGAAATGCCCATCAATACAATTTAAGGAAACGAAAATTAGTATTTCACGTTGGTGATAAAGTCTGGAAGAAAAACGTTACTTTATCTTCAGCTATTAATAATTACTCTGCAAAGTTAGCTCCTAAATATCTGCCTTGCGTTATCACAAGGGTTGTTTCAGATCTAGTGTACGAGCTCAGGGACATGGATGGTAATGATTTGGGCCGTTGGCATATTAAAGACCTCAAGTCAGCATATGATGATGATTCAGATTCGGCTGGGGAGGAATATTTTAGCGCTGATTCGGAGGACTCCTAATAAATATCTTTTCTTTTCTTTTTGAAATAATAATGCGCAGGTGAACATAGTCTGATACTGTTGGATGGTGCGACTTTATGAAAGAAATCTATCTTTTGGTAGCTCCTTTATGGAAAATTTTTACTTTTATGAAGGATATTGTTCAGCAGGGATGTGTTGTGTTGATTCTGAATTACTTAGGTATTTTTAATATTTGGGAATCAAGCATTTTCCATATCATTTAGATTTGTGTTGCATGCCATTTATCTTATACCCTATATCTATTGTAGTAATACATATCTTTATCTCTCTTAAATTATCTTAATTAATGTTGAGTCTCTCTTTGAATTATATTGCGAAGAACTTATTCCTTCTTTAGTTCTTTCTTTCCTATATTATGAATTAAAAAAAAAAATTGTAAACTTCTAAAGTTTCCAATTTTTTTCTGCCCGGTTGGGGTAGTGTGTAACGGTTCAATAGACTGCGAATAATTTTTCCCCTGCCAAGTCGACGCGACGCCACTGATCCCCGATGTCATAAATCGATCGATATTGATTTTGAAGTTTCCGGCGAAGAATGCCGATCAAGGATTGTCGTTCAATGTGGAATTTTTCGGTTTCAGCCGAAGAAGATTACTTTTGATTTTGACTACGCTGATAAAACAGGTGGAAGGTGAGTGTGAATATTTTTTGGTGGCTTTATTCTGGTTGAGTATTTTCAATCTTTCTTAAACATTTCTTTAATAATTTGAATAAGTAATTCTTATTGATAATTATTACATTACTTTTTGGAAAATTTAATATTTTCTTGCATTTCTGTTGCACACCGTCAGTGTGTCACGTTTCTTTTTTTCTTTTTTTGTTTGAGAGCCGCCAGGAAGTATATATTCTCTTTCTCACTGTTTCATATTGAAAATATTTTCGTTGAAACAATTTAGTTTCATTCTTATAATAGATCTTTCGGATCATATGTACCATTTTTTTGTATAACTGATCTGTCACTCTATAACATAAGTTTTTTCACTTTCCGGAAAGTATTTCATTCTATTTTAAGTTACTTTAAGGTTTATGATTCCATTCAATTTTCAAGTTATATACCGTTAATTTTCATTCTCAATTTTTCCAAATTCAAACAGAACATATTTCTCTCAACCATTTGTACCAAAATTAATTCCTGATCTTTTTTCTCCACGCATGATCGAGATTCCATTGACTTCTGAAGAAGGTTCCAGAAACACATGGGAAGTTCCTAATCAGGCCGTATTGAAACTGCATCCTGATCAAAATTCCAACTGCACTTTGGACTATTAGAAAACAACTTGTCGTTGAGGCTTAAATTCTCATTCAGGCGAGCATCCACCAAATCGAATCTACCACTGACGATTGGTACTTCTTTTCCAAATTTTGCCGAAAAGTGAGATTGTTATTTCAAGCGAAAAGTTTGAAGGACCTACCACGTGAGACAACCAAAATTTCTTTTTTTATAAACTGGTTTATTTTTTCCAAATTCTGTCTGGAGCCCTAATAACTACAATCAAAGATCAGAGAAAGGTTCTACCTATTATTTTTTTGTAAATGTTCTGAATTTTGAATTTTCCATAGCCTTCAACAATAGTTTTTGTTATTTATAGTTTTAATAAATTTGTAAAATTTTAATATTTTTTTCTCATAACCTAACCACTCAGCAAGATCTGTAAATTCTGTTTCAATTTTTTCTCTTTTATTTCTTTCTCTTAAATTTGGTTTACTTGAGTAAACCTGGCGCCCAACAAAAAGTCAAGTTAGTAATATCCTTGGTGCCCACACCCTCACCGTATCAAACTGAGCAGCCGACAGGCGTACGTGTGATTTAACATTACAGTTGGATTTCCCCATACAAGTGTGTACAGAATGTCGCAGCGATCAGGGAGACGTTATGAATTGTCCGAAGACCAGGACAGGGTGACCCCAACCGGGTAACAAATGCCATTCAAGAACGCGTTACTTGAGAGTTTCTTTCTTCTGTTTCTTCGTGATACACACTTTTGCAAACCGCTCGCCTGCTTCAATCAGCTTTGAGGCAAACTCTTGGGTAAAAAATAAGTTATAAGTCAATGTTAGAGTTAACTAAAATTGAGATTTTCCGAATGTGCGTTAATTGTTTTTTTGTCGCAGTGTAGATTAATATGTACTTTTCCTTTCCTCATTCTGCCGCAGTAGATAGGATAAGCGGGATCCCGACCGGAAGTGAAAAAAAATGGCCGCCACAGGGTGTGGTTCTAGGTGTGTGAGTTTAGTTTGACATGCGTGTAAGCGTCGTGTACGTAGACATGTGGATTAGTGAGTAGCGGTTCGACGAAAGGGTAAAAAAGGGTAAGGCGTTAGAATTCCGACGGCTATGATCCGAGGCGCTGAGTCTGCGACCGAAATCGCGAGGGGCTCGGGGGGTAGGTGTGAGGGGGGTAGGGGTCAGGGGTCCGAATTTCCGGCCCCAGGGGCCTTGCTTGTTTATGGGATGTAAATTGGTTATTTTGATGCGATGAATATTTTGACATCATTTTTTCTATGAAGTAATTTCCGTAGGATATTAGGTTGCAGGTCCGACCGCAATTCTTGTGGGCCTCTGCGTCTGTTTACGACATATAAGGAAGTTATTTTGAAACTCGGTTGATGATAATATTTTGTCATCATTTTTTTTCATGAGGTAATATCCATGAACATAGGATATTAAGCCATCAGTTCCAACCACAATTCCTTGTTCCCCATAAAAACGAGAAGCGGTTGATATCAATTTTATATCATAACAGAATAACTATCAGTGCTGATTTAAAATGAGTTCTTTAGATGCCCAATCAGAAAAATTTATTGAGAAGAAATTAAGAAAAGTGCTTCCGCCTTCTCAACTGTATTTTTTGATATTATTACGTAAACTTCATATATTGATTATTTTTTTTTCTTCTTTTGTTAGATCAAACCGCTTATAGTACTGTGTGGGGAGGATGGGAAAGGTGACCCAGCGCAAGCAGGGTTCATATATTTGTTTGAATGGAAGCAAATAAAATATTACTATTTGAGTGGTGCAGAAACCACAGAAGTTTGGGCGTTATCTGTCTAAAATAATAATCCCTAGTCATGAATAAAACAAATTATTTTTACATTATGTTTTTAATTAACCTTTATATTATAATGATACATGAAGACGAAATATCTACGTTTGAAGTAATTTTTGTTTAATCTGTTCTAACACAGTAATATCACTAGAGGCTTCAAAATTTCCAGCTTGATCATCTTCTGATAATGTTCCTGCAATACCACTATTCAGAGTGTTCATAGTCTTCTTATGAGAAATATTATTAATAGGATCAAACTTAAAATCAATTCCATGATCTTTAAACTCTTCCAGTAGGTCACATAATAGAGTGTATTTCCCGCAGTATGAAGCAATATTAATCATTTCATCCATAAATGAATGAAGAGGTTTGTAATTATTCTGAATATTACATTTAGGATACTTGTCATTGAATTCTTCATCATCTAGCAGGTTTTGAACGTTCATGATATCATACTCTGTGAGATTTCCATAATCATCCAATATATGTTTTAGTTCATTCATTGTTACTTCACTATTCCAGATTGATGATTGAATATCTTGAATGAATAAATCATTTTGATATTTATGATCAAACACTTGTTTTTTATTATGTTCCTAGGAGAATTATATTCTATCAATTCATAAAAATGTCGTTTGGAGTGAAAAGACCAAATCAGATAGAATTTTAGAAAATTTTTCACTATCATGATATGTGTGAGCAAAAGACAAGTCGTCACACAAACGATCATAAAATATTTTAGATTTATAGAAGTCATACAAATCCATATTGTAATGCTTATTTACTACTAACATCATCATAAGATAGCAAGTGTTTAATATATCATCCCCCTCCACAAATATAAAACTAATCTGTGTTACTGACGATTATTTTATTCATTATAATCATATTCAAAAGGTTTTTTAATTGTTTCAATAATCCCTCAGAGTGACATGGTATTTTCAATAAGTTTCTAATTCAAATTTGTATGAACCAGTTGCTTTGTTGAGAAATTCATCAAATTCATATACCATATCATCTTTAAGGAAATAGATGATGCCATCGATATATCGAAAAACTGATGAAATTACTTGGAATTCCAGGAAATATATCACTGATATATTTAACTGATTTCCTTCTTGTAATGAACATTCATCAATTTCAGCACACAAATGATTGTCATATATGACATATGTTTTACCTTTGTAACTATTAAAACACCCTGAACTTTCATAAATCTGGGAAGATCCATCCTATAATATTCTCTCCTTTCAAGTAAAGCAAACTGTTCGAATCCATTCGATAGAAAATGTTTATTATAAAATAACCCCATTTCATCATTAGGTCTTTGATATAGATGAATGTTTGAGAAATTTAAATAACCAAAGGGTATATTCTAAAGCTTTCACTGGAGGATGAATTATTTTATCCACTAATGAAATGGGCCACACCCAATTCTTGTAAAACAGATATATATGATTATTGATAATAGCAATTCTTTCCACTTTATTTTTTATTGCACATAAATTTGGTTTTACCGCACCTTGACCAATGATTGTTTCCGAAGTTTGATATGATGATGATTTAATTGTTGCGGTTGATGTTATTGAACGTACTGTTGTTGCTCGAACGTGAATACCGTATAAAGATTGTATTGCATCGATATCAGTCTGAGATAATTCATTGTTTTTTATTTCTTTCTTCAGAATAATACGGTCTCATTATAGATTTGTTGTCATTGGAATGTGACAATCCTAAGGCATGTCCAATTTCATGAATTAAAACTAATAGAGAGACATGAATCCTGGTGTAGGAGAACCAAGCTTTTTGAACCATTTTTCATTCTTATCAATAATGAATTTCGATGCATTTATCATTATTTGGAAAGTATGCATGAGCTAATACTGGCCAATACCATCAAAACCAGATCCACATGTTCGATTTCCATCACAACTACTTGTCATATTATGTTTACCAGCACTATATTTAATAAGAATATCTGGTAGTATATTACTTGGAAGAATTTTTAATCCTGAATTTTCACTCCAAATTTCAAATGATTTAGATGCTATAAATTCATCATCAGTATTACCTCTGTGAAATTTCCATGTAATATTTTTTTTATTCCATTGACCAGTTGTAGTTGCAAAATTTTTAGGAAAATCTATTACACCACATCTTGGTTTCGCATCAACTCAATTGTTTCCGTATTCAGACTACCTGTTTCAGACAGTCTAAAATACTCTTGAAATTTTAAGATGGCTGTTGAAAAGTTATTATTATTTACTAATTCTGTATCAGAATAATTATTGTTTGAATAGGTATCCATAATTTATCAAATAAGATTTTTGCTGTTTCCATTTCATGATCCAAATGTGTTGAATAGCATGGAATCAATAGACTTATCAATATTACTAGGAGATTCATTTTACAACCTTCTCTCTTCAATGGAATCTAGCTGTGTACTAATATCTTACCGATTCCCATGATCTTTTATTATAATATTTAAAGAAACTATCAGTTTTGTTGAGAGGTGGAAATAATTGATATAAATTGACTATAATTTTTTTATTCAGTACAATACGTCGTGATTTACATTGTGACTCGGAAAAGCGTTCAACGTTATTAAATACTTCATACCATTTTTCATTACGCTCAATCCACCGATAAAGAGTTCTGCAATTGTTAGGGAACAAATAGTTGGAGTTCGTTGATGTGCCATACATTCAGGATATTCACTTCACCCATATTAGGTGAATCTTCATAATCCTCTACATTGATTATATTTGTAGATTTCAAGAATTTTAATAGTAAATCATATTTTTGATGCCCTTTGATGACGATAGTATCAATCCATTGTTAATTGGTAATTATTTGTGACAATTCTTTATATTGAATAAATCCATAGTCATATTTTAATCCATGATGATGGTTTTCTAAATATTTCACAGTCCTTTATCTTTATTCGATAAACGAGAGTAGTTTTTTGGTGGCTTGAATAAGAAATGGTAAATTTGAGATCCATTATATGCAGCCATTCTTTTACAATAAATTCTTCATTAATAAAAACCCTTGGATGTCAAGCACTAACACACAACCTTCATAATGAAGTAAGCTTTCGAACTGATTCCGTTAGAGGTAGGTATTCCATAACACAGTCGTATACAACAATGCAATATGCTCTGGTGTTGATAGGAATCCCTTCCTAGACTCTATTTCAAGTTTGATGTCAACAGTTGAAGATTTGAATGATTCACTACGTCTGGAACAATCGATAACGAATAGACATCTGTTCTTGAAATCAGAATATTGAAGTACTGGATTAGTTTTCAGATATTTTAACTATCCGGAAATTCTGTATAGTTATAATATGCTTCTGCGTATTCATTCTTTTCGAAATTCAATCTTAAATTTTCTTGTGGAATGAATTCTCCATTCAATAGCAGTCGGACATCGGAATATCAATATTATCGAATAGTGTAGGATCTTCAGTATCAACATTTTCTTATTAGTTTGAAAGCACAACAAACAATATATCTAGGATGATCAATATTAGATGTTGTTTTAACAGTCCATATCTCAGTTAGTGAATTGGTTGTTAGAGAGGGTAATTCATGAATTTCCCATTTTCTGAATGGAAATAATATCGGTCGATTGGATTTCATTGACTCCAGTAATTCCAACTTCAATATATCGTTAGGATAAATGTGTGTTGACTTCAGTTCTATACTATCTATCTGAATCTGTCCTTTAGTTGTGTGAGCAGCTTCCTGTGCCGCAGGTGTTATATGTATTACATTATTATCATTTTGTGCTCTAATTAATCTAATAGTCCTGCTTTCCACAAATTGCTGATTTATAATCATCGAAGAAATTCAATAAATGTTTTAGAGGTATTCGAAATATGAAACTACCATTAGTATTTATTGTTGGGGTATTGGGAAAGGACCATCCAGCTGTTTCAAGTTCTCTCACAGAATCTTTATCATAACACAGATAACCTTTTATTGTACTTAACAATCCTGGATCTCTTACAGAGTCTATTTCAGTTCCATGCAATTCATATGAAATTGAATCAAATAAAAAAGCTCCTCCATTCAAAACAATCTTAATACTTCCATTACCAGCAGTTTTTTCAAGTTTACCCTTGATAATCAGTGCAGCATCATGCATCAGTAGCCATGTATCAGTTCGGTTTATAGTAATTTCAATGCTATCATTATTATTGAAAGATTTGATAAATGGTAGATATGTTCGAGTTTCCACTTTAACAATCGATTCATCATTGATGAATGGTTGATATATGTTAAAAGTGTTGCTGGACAACATATCCCAAAGATTTTTAAAAATATCTATTTTTAATAGTGAGCTTTCCACCTAGCTTCTTGCGCGACCTCTCGCACTCTCTGATTTCGTTGACGATGAAGTGGAAGTTTTATATGATGTGTTGATTATCAGACCATCTTTTCATTCCAGTCTTTATTATTTCTTCACCTCTAAAGTTAACGAGTTCTGAATTCTGATCGAGTACTTTCAATTGCATGTTTGTATATTCTCGATGTTGATAATGGAAGATAAATTAAATTTCTAGGAACTTGATCAATACTATATCCAGGATCAGAATCAACTGAAAATTCATATATTGTATGTGAAGGTAAATTATTATAGTAAGCGCTCCTTCGTAATATTGCTATCTATATGTATCGTCTGAACTTGACAATGTTCACAGGTATGTCAGATTCATGAATTTTACCAGATTGAAGAATACGTTTGGCAAAAAAACCTAAGAGCCTGCCATTGAATCGTTTTCAGTGAAATCA
>CM024245.1:32440981-32494925 GCA_013421045.1 Propylea japonica | reverse complement strand
AAATGTGGAAAAAGCTGGAGAAAATTATTTTTTGCCTTTTTGAAGATATGAGCTTCTCAGAGCAAAAACGCGATCCCTATTTTTTTCAAAAATTCAATCGAGTCAAACAAAAAAACGGCTCGCTGGATTGAGTTGACTCTTCGTAAGGATTTATCAACATATTGAACTGTGAAAAATCACACTTAACATTATTGGTTTCCTCAACATTTCGATCCAGCGGTAGATTTTCCAAAAGAAACCACCAAAAGCCCTTTTCTTGTTGAATTTTTATATTGATGCGACATGAAGAAAAAAATTTTCTATGAATAAGCAATGGTTTTTTCATTAATGGTTCATTTAAGGTCTTGAAACCCTCCTTTTATTTTCTGTGCGAATCATTGGTTGCTGAGAAATCGATAATCAAAGACAAATGATCCTTTTCCATTTGCAGACCGATATCTCGGCGAGAAGTGGAGGTCAATAAAAAAATAAATGAAGCTGAATTAACAAAGTATCCTATCATTATACGATTATACACAAATAAAATTTCCCGCTCGTAGACAAGAAAAAAAAAAGTGGTAAAATTTTGAGAATTTTTTCTGTTGCTGATTTTTTCATCATACTCAAAAAACCACTGAACTTAAAATATTTGAAGTTCTAATCCAAAAACTAGACACTTGGAGCTACAATTTCCTTTTTTAAATTCCTTGTATGACCATTCCTCTCAAAGTTACGGCATGTTGAAAATTTGGAATTTTTTTTAACCTTTAATTTTTTCCAGTAGTGTATTAGTTATAGAAGAATGTATATACAGAGTGCCGAAAAACTATATATTTGAATCTACATCCTTTCTAGATCGCAAAACAAAAATCAAAACCGACACGAGCGTCATCTCTGATCAGAGCCCAACAACGACCAACCTGCCGCAAAACCAAGCCATGGGAATCTCAGGCGGCCGACCTACATACCGGATCCATCTCCGATAGTCTCGTTCCTCTCTCGCATCGCGAATTTCTTCTCGTTGTGTGCGTTCCGAACCGCGGCGAAATAAAAGTGGTTCTGATGATGATTTAATCAGTTCCGAAACGACGTTTGCCTTGCCGTGCCGACGCCGCTTTCGATTCTTCCGGGGCCGATACCTGCGATCGTAAATTTGATATATTGCGCACACGATACACAAACACCGGTATGCCAGATTCGTGGTCTAAACTCGTCCGGGCGCGAGCATCTACCCATCTACGTCATTAGGAGAACAATTCTAATCAATTCTCGCTCTCTCTCTCTCTCTTCTCTCTCTTCATCATCCGCAAATGCTATGGAAATGTCCCCAGTGACGTCACTCTCGATGCCGCGTCGGCATACCGTGTTTTGTGTATCGTGATTGCGCATACGTGCGGGGCGCACAGCACACTCTGCTTTCACGGGACCGCGGTCGTTTGTGAGATCTCAGGTGGATAGATGTGCGAAGAAAGTGTTTTTTCTTCCCTACTGACTATCAAAAATATGACTGAGAATATTGTATTTCAAGATACATACATCGGAAAAGGTCTTGTCCCCCCTTTATCAACTCTAAAACTGTGGGATTTGAGATTGATACCAAAAATTATTCGAAAAATGAAAATGTAAAATACATAATAACAAAATTTTTATTATGGTTCTGATCCTGCTATGCCCTTGAAATTTTGCATGAAATTCAGTATAGTAGTTTTTCATTATCAAAATAATTTTACTCGAATCGGATATTCTGTTATGGAAATATGAAGATTCTTCTTTCAATATTCCAATTGAATTTTCTCTGGTTCGTCAACACTATGGCCGCCTAAGTCATTAAGAGTAGCTGAATGATTTTCTGAACTTCTCAGCCTTCTATTGAGGTTGTCCCAACCTGCTCCATCGGATTGAGATCTGGACTTCTTGCTGGCTATTCCATTCGAGAGACTTCAACCTCTTCAAGGTACTCCTGAACGATGGGGTCTGACATTATCGTCCATAAAAATTAAGTTTTCACCAATGTATGGGGCAAATGGCACTACATGCTCTTCAAGAATGTTCCTTATATACCTATCAGCATTCATAGCTCCATTATCAACGACCACTAGGTCTGTGCGAGCAGTCAAAGATATTCCACCCCCATCCATAATCGATCCTCCCCCGAAACCAGTAGTATTCAGGAAATTGCACTGAGAATATCTTTCATGTGGACGTCTGTATACAAGGGAACGTCGATTACAATGGTAGAGGCAGAATCTAGACTCATCTGTGAAGAGAACTCTTTCCAATCAGCCTCTTCCCAATGGATATGCTCTCTCGCAAAATCCAAACGCGCCCTTCAATGGGCTGGGGTAAGAGCTGGGCCTCTTGCCGCGACCCGAGACCTTCAATCATATTCTCTGAGGCGATTTCTTATTGTCTGAGTGCTAATTTGCACCCCATGAGTTTGCTCAAGCTGATTTTGAGGTGGCGAGCGGTTGCAAACCGTTATTTTCAACGAAGAAATCTCATTGAACGTTCTTGAATGGCAGATGTTACCCGTGGTCTGTCCTGGTCTTCGGACATTCATACCTGTCTTCCTGAATCGCTGCAGCATTCTGGACACACTTGTATGCGAAACTCCAAACCTTTCTGCACTTCTAGTGCTTCTTCTCGCAAAACTACCGCTTGGGCACATTCCTCTTGGGTCAAATTGCGTGTTTCGCGTTGCATAGCGATCGAGTGTAGAAAATCAAACGAAAGAAAAACTATTGATCACTAGAATTGATAGAGAACAACTGATTTCAGAATGGAGCCAATACATTCAAAATCTGATAATCCCATCTTTTGTTATTCTTGCTGGGAAAAAACATCTGTATTGAAGAAAAACGTTGAAAGTGGATAGGCATAGAACGAAAAAGCGAACAAACCCGTACCTGGAACCTCAGAGGACCATTCATAACCCGCGATATGCCTGTACCGGGGAGAAAGTACAATGTACTTTTTTCGGGACAATCACGATTTCGTTTACAAAGTGGTAGTCGACGTGAAAGGCTTTTAGAGTTCAGGCAGCCAAAAACAACTCAACTTCGCCAGAGAAGAGTCTTCTGCAATGTGTTGTATATACATATAACACTCCTAAGTAACTCGATTTAGCTGCTTCAACCATAGAATACGAAAAAGCGAACAATCCGTACCTGGATCCTCGGAGGACCATTCATAACCCGCGATATGCCTGTACCGGGGAGAAAGTACAACGCATGTAAGACTGTTATGTTAATAAGTACTTAATTACGTTCGAGTATTTATCAAAGATATCCGCTGCGACTGCCCCGCATGAAAATACACGCTGCCAAGTGCGGGTCAAGCTTGGCCGGAGGTCCAGCTGACAAATGGCCCGATCGTCAGATATTACATCTTAAAATATGGTTTCTTTACCGTTCAACAGCAACTGGACGGAAACTCCTGACAAGAAAGGAAAAATGCGAAAATTATTATCGGGTTTTCTCTATATTATTGATTTGGACTCGGCCGATACGGCTCATATGTTTGATGGTCTACTTTTTTGTTATTGATAAAGGATATGGCAGAAGGAGATAGAGAATTCAATAGAATGAGACTTCCCAGGAGAAGTTGAGTAGCTCTTGTCTGCCTGGACCTTTCCAAACCCTTTTTTTTGTAGACTATCATTTTGTAAACCGAATCGTGACTCTTCCGAAAAAAGTTCGTTGCGATATTGTGGTAGAAGTCAGTTTTGATGGTATTCTGCTTATTGCCAACAGGTAGCTTTATGTCCAGATGAAAGCCAAGCTACTCTAAAAGGTCTTCTCAACCTTGAAGATAAGTATTGCAACCGTTTCCTTATGGTTCTGGTGGATACTTCCTGTCTGAAGGTCATCAAGAAATGACTTCAAAGGGCTGCTACAGATACAGTCGATTTCTTCGAGTAAAATTTGCAGATGTTACTCTGGGTCGACTAGGCACCACTTTCCGGGCAACGCTGCCGGATTCCAGAAAAAGAGCCACTATGCACCTACACCGAAGTCCGTGGAATATTAAAACGTGGCGCAATCTGGTGTTTTGATCAATATTCTTGGTGTAGGGCATTGGATATAACGGCATTTTCCACCGAATATTTTCAATATTACAACTCTTGTTATTTGCCAAAAATCAAAGGAAACGAAGAGGCCAATACATTTGCCAAAGAGGGCGCACGAATGTCACTCATTGGCCCAGAACCCTTCGGTGGTATAGGTGAATGTATCTATAAGAAGGTTTCTGGAGAAGGAGAAAGCCGAGAGGGAAAAACTCTGGTGGAATCTCCCAGGTATGGATCATTTCACTAAGTTCTTTCGGAACTTTGAAACAGCAAGATCCAAAAGATATCTGGATCTTGGTAAGAAACAATTACACCTCCTCACTAGCTTTCTTACAGGACACTGTCGCCTCAGGAAGCACCTGTTGAGGATGGGATTATCGCACACTGACGAGTGTAGGTTCTGTGGGGAGGAGGAAGAAACCCCCATTCACCTAGTAACGGAATGCTTTGCCATTGCGAGCCTAAGGAAAGAATGCCTTGGGCGAGAAACTTGTAAGAGTGAGGAACTAGCCTCGTTGAAGCCTTCACAGATATTGGATTTTATTAGATCTCTGGAACTGGAAGGCGAGCTGTGAAGGGTGTGGTCAGAACAGCTCTGTAAAGGGCCTAATAGACCTTGAGGTCGCAGTTAACTGTGACCCATTTTTAAACTATAACTTTAACTATTTGCTAAAAACTGATTAACTTAGAATACACCTGTATTCTCCCAAATAAGAAACTCTTCTATAGGTGCACCAAATTGTCATGTTTCATTCAACATTCAACAGAATTGATTGGGTTTTGACTTATTCTGCAGAAATTCAAATCTTGATGTTCACGAATTTTCCGCTTCTCGCATGTACTTATTAAGTTTCATTTTACTTTCAATACAAGGATATCCTTTACCAAACACTTTCTCAAACATATGAGCACCTTTCTTCTTCACGCATGCAAATTACTCCTCCTCTAATCAATGTATAAACCCCACATTATCACCGATTTTTAAAAATTTCATCCTAGCAGGAACTCAAGAAATACGCAAAACTACATGGTACGTATAATATCCTCTTAGAAACTCAGAAATTAACACATTTCTCTCCAGTTTATCGTGAAAAACAAAGTTTCAATCTTTGCTTGGTTGCACATTAGAAATTAATGTATAATAAGTAACTGTATCGATGAGATGAAAAGTCTTCTTGATTCACTTTCGTTCGGGGCCCTGAGGCCTTCGCAATCTGAATTCCTCTGTAATTTGTTTATAAGAGTGAGTGAACCTAGAATTTTAATCTTCACGGTTTTTATCGATCGGTTTCTGTTTCGTGGACGTAAGCGTGAAGTTTGAAGAGTATGTTTTTATAAGGGTTCCATGTCTCGGAGTTCTTTTATATTTGCGAATAATTGAAAGTGGTTTCACTAATGTCTGTAGTAGATTGTTGAGTATACAGCGTGTTTCATATTGGGAACTGACGAGTTAGGGACGAACATGAACACGATAGCTTCCAAAAGGGACAAAAACTAAAAACTTGACATTTTCATGGCTTCTTTAAGATTTGAAAGATAAATTTGAATTGATAGTATGAAACCTATAATCCTCAGGATATTAAAATTTGATTCATCTCAAAGTTCTGGACGACATATCGTATAATTGAATACAACAGGCAAGCAAAAATCAAAATAATAAGAAAATAGTCTCAAACGATAGAGTTAGACTCCCTGATGACGAATTCGTGGTCAAATTCAATTCTGTATGTGAAGCCGTCCGTTAGCACAATAACTTTTAAGGGATTGTCCTAAAGACTTGAAATTTTCAGGATGAGTTCGAGTCCCACATGGCTCGGTTAAGTTTGTTAACCAATCAAATCGTACAGGGTGATCCATAAAATATGAGCATTCAAATTTTTGTTCCTCAATATCTCAGAAAATACGGAATTAATCGGAATGAAACGTTACTGCCAAATGCAAGATGCTGATAACAAGTCTTATCCAAAATTTTAGTGTGAACAGAACTATAGAAAATTCAATTGGAATATTGAAATGAAGAAACTTCATTTTCCACAAAAGATATCCGATTCGAGTGAAATTTATTTTGATAATGGAAACAACTATACTGAATGTTCATCCAAAATTTCGTGGCCATAGTTCTGTCAGAACCATAGAAAATTCAATTGGAATATTGAAAAGAAAAATCTTTATACTTTCGTAACAGGATATCCGATTCGAGTGAAATTTTTTCTGTGAATAGAGATTGATATACTAAATTTTCATGCAAATGTTGTGACCATAGTGTGAACAGAAGCATAAAAATTCAATTGGAATATTGAAAAAAAAATCTTCATATTTTCATAACAGAATATCCGATTTATTTTGAGAATGGAAACTACTATACTGAATGTTCATGCAAAATTTCAAGGAGATCACATCATCAGAACCATAGAATTTAATTTTTGTAGTTATTTATTTTTTACATTTTTCATTTTTGAATAACTTTCAGAATATAATTCCTATTGTGCTAAGACATTTTGACGTAATAGTTTTATTGCTCCACCAAAGAACGAAAGCTCAAAAGCTCCTGCTCAAAGCTTTTCTCGAATTTTTCTTCACATTATTATTGTTGGAAAATCGAAAACTTCATTTGACGAAAAACAACCTACTGAATGGTTCCAAAAATCAGGTTGGCTCGTGATAAGATTATAATTGAAGAGTGGAAATTCAAAAGGGTCTAAGTGCCAAAAAATTCAAACTGAGATATTCCATAAACATGTCAAGGATATGTAGAAAAAAAAAAAAAAAATTGATTGTTCATCAGAAATGACGATTGTCTGTAGCGAATGGCACATAGACCGTTTTGTAAGCTATTGGCCTTTGCTCATATACAGTAGAGACTCGATAATCCGGATCAATTAATCCTTGCATATTCCGGATTCCTCATTAATCCGGATCATCAAGGGATGATCCGGATTAATAAGGAATCCGGAATACCGTTTCTTACAATTTAGTAAAGATGCAATTTAAAAAAACGGTTGAAATAAATATAGGCTTTATTATCGAAATATTCGAAATCATAAAACAAATATATTATTTGGAATCATTAGATATTTTACGTTTTCTACTGTAAGGGAAAAAGGATGCTGAACAATAGCTTTCTCCTGTATATCTTTCAGAAGCTGAATATCAGTAATTGCCATGAGTTATGGAATAAACAGACTGCATCGAATTGATCTATGCTCTGAATGCATTTGCTAACATTATCCCCGTCTTTGAGGATCGAAAAATATGTGCTAAAAGGCCTTTTCGGTATTTCAGTTTTGTTAATTTATTATCATTATGATCCATATGCTGTATCAAAGCTGTATGGTTTGTAGGTAGAAACATTCCACTCCATTTCATTAATTAATTATTCTTGTCTGACTTTTTTTGTCTTATACCATTGTGCACTATTATATACCAAAAGAACGCCCGATCGTCGTCATAGAAATTGAGTTACAAGTTAGAACCGTAAACCACGTATGCAACGATCGGAAATTCGGATTATTGAGTCTTGCAATCCGGATTATAAGAACATAATACAATCTTGACGTCAATCCGGACTAGTAAATATTCGGATTATTGAGTCTCTACTGTAGTTGAAATCTGAAATTTCGTAAAAGTAGCACTTAAACCCTTTTGAATTTCTACTTTTCAATTCCATTCGATCAAAAAACAAAATCCAGCATATTCTGAAGCAGATGATGATCGTGTACGAACACACAACCACCATTCTGCCATTCATAAACACCGAAACGCGCTAAACTCTCATCAGCCTCTCGACCACCATCGCGATCCGGCCAGAAGGACCATGCAGTCTCTCACCTATACCAGCCGGATCCCACCACACTCTCTCAAGTCTCAATGCATTTCCAATCTATCTGTGCAAGCCACAGCCATTCACTTGTCTTTCCTCGCCACAACCTACTTCGAGAATCCTCGACGTTTCATCACGAGCCAGTATCAGACAGGTGCTCTCTCGAGGAGTACTCTAGACCAAACGGAAAACGCGTCCGGTACTTTCGGAAGTGACGATCAGCGGTCCATAACATTTTAACATCCCTTGGTGAGTCACCGGAAGACGAAGGGTGTTTTGGTGCAGTTGGAAATAACGACTTTGACGCATGGTGCATGGTTAGGGCCAACTGTTGCGGTAGTTTGGGAGTTGTGGTACTGTCTAGTGAGCTTAGGAACTGTTTTGGTGTTGACTTCTTGGGTATACGGTGGAATGTAGGGACTATAGTTTGAGTTGTGATGAATTGTTGTGGTTCGTTTCTTGAGAGGATTATGCCTTCTTTTTTGGATTAGTGTGAAAGGTATGTTATTTTTAGTTATATCCTGTTCATTTGGAAGAAAATTTTGGGTGTTGATCAAGTTGATTATCACCAAAGATGTCAGAAAATATTGTTGCTTAATAAAATACAATGGAACTTCCCTATAACGAACGTCGGTATAACGAATTTCTCTGTATAACGAATTTCGTACAAGACATTACACCTTGAATCCAAATTCCATGTTAAAAACACTTTCAAAACGAAGTAAATTCTCTCTCTATCACGAAATATTCAAAGAATATCACTCTTTGAATGGGTATTGGTAAGAAGGTATAAGGATGGGTTTTTTCCGAAATTTTTCCGGACGTACGTAATAAATCCCGACCGTAAACTAAATCATTACGGTGGGCAGAGAGATCCTTCTGAAACAATCTTAAATACACCCCTGGCTGTTTGGTTTCAATCTAACCATTACGCTAGTGTAAAAGTTGTGCAAAAATGTCTAAAACCAAGTGCTTAAGTTTGAATGATAAACTTAAATTTATCAGTGAAGCCGACCGCGACATTGCCGACTACAGAAACAAATTTTCTGTATAACGAATTTTTGGAAAACTGGTCATTGTATATTTGTAATAAAAAATGCTTCAATTGATATAATAAAAGTAGATTTGGCCCTCGATTGACTAGGTATACCCATATTTGTTAGTTGGAGTACTTTAGAATACTGAAGAAATACCAATTCAAAGAAGATTATAACGAAGCTAATCTATGAAGCATCTGACAGCAGTGATTAATATTTCATTATTCCCTAGTGATTAATGGGTATTATTATGACAGAGCACAGAGACGTACATGGACGGATTTTTCAATAGTCGTGAATAAACTATTTTATCAGTTAGTGTACGCAACTATAGAATCTTTATTCCTATCAAATATCTTATATCGTGTACGACTGGGGTCTAGGAGTTTATGGTAAGAAGAGTTATTCCAAACTATTAAAGAAATTCAGTTAATAATTAAAGAAGATGAATTTTATAGATGATGGCATCCTTTTGAAATTTTGCATGAACATTCAGTAGAAAACTATCAAGCTCAACAAAATAACAAGAAAAATAAAGATTATCTATTATATCCTATCTGTAATAATGCTATAAGAAGAATAAGTAGCGCATGCACATGCCTTTCATGTATATGATTGTAATTTCAGTTATAATCATTCAATATCATAACTGATAATGTGGAATTACACATAATCTATTAAGTATCAGCTCTTTAAAATATAATGAATAATAATTGAATGAATGAAAGATAACTAGATCTGCTCTGATAAGAATGCCACTAATGATAGCTTCAATGATTCATATTTCTCTTTTTTTCAATCAGTATCTAGGAAAAAGAAGCTTTTGTCGAAGAACTTTATATGTATAGCATAATAATATTAAGACTACTATATAATCTAGCCATGTTACATCTGTTTGCTCGGCCAGAATAATATCCATTAATCACAAGTGATTAATGAGATATAATTCACTGCTGTCAGATGCTTATAGATTTAGCTTTGATATAATATTCTTCAAATTGGTATTCTTCAGTATTCTAAAGTACTCCAACTAACAATATAGTCATACCTTGTCAATCGAGGGCCAAATCTACTTTTATTACATCAATTAAACAATTTTTATTATAAAATATTCAATGACCTGTTCTGCAAAAATTTCTCATGAGTCAACTTGACTTTTTCCACGCTTGTCATAGAAAAGTCCTGTAGCGGTCGCCAAATGTTAAAATCTTCAAGAAAATATATGCATTAGTCGTGGATAAAGAATAGTATGCTACTCGCGTATAATGGCTGTTATTCACTCGGTGATTAAGTACACAGCCATTTAATCCAAAACATTCATTAGCTCTTCTGAAGAATGAAGAACAGTTTTGTTGATGAAATTTGATTCTAAATCTTTGCATGCTTCAGTTTTGCATTCTCAAAATGTTCAAGAGTGGTTTTCGTTCCTATATACTAAAATTTTGAGATAATCCCCTAAGAAATAATCAAAAGGAGTTAGATCAGGTAATCTAGAAGGCCAGTTTTCACCTCTATGTAGAGGTGGTACGTGTTACCATCAACCAAAAATTCAATACATACTACCGGAACTCAGCTCCGAAGGAAGCTAGCTTCTTCGCGAAGTTCAAGGACAATTTCCAAGAAGAATATTAAATACATCCCCGATCAATATATCAGGATATACAACTCCTTGCATAATTTAATGGTCAATTAAATGGTAATCTACGATCCTCTTCGGACCAAATGTACGACCATAAGGCCGAGAGTATGTAGGATATTTCTGGCATTTCGCTACAGAGATACCGTGGTCTTATCTGCATAGGTTATGGGGTTGATAGTATTCTCGTTATTTTATAAATCACCGAGCGGTATCGAATAATTTAGTGGAGATAGGTATACAGGGTGTCCTAGAGACATTACAATCCTTTGAATTGAATCTAATATTCTGCAATTTGTCCTTTCAGCGATGAGTTCCGGTATTATGTGAATATTATTTTGATTTACATACATCGTCAAGATCTTGGTCACGCATCAACTCACAACTTCTTAAAATGTAACATCACAATTTTTTAAGTGAAAAGTGTATTCAAAGCTAATCAGTTTTCAGCGAATAACGAGAGTTTTAATATTGAAAATCCGTGAAAAATGCCTGGACATCCAATTTCTCTGTTCTATAGGAAAAAAATAGTAGCCCTACATCATTAATGTAAATATGAAATTCTAACTTTCACTCAAATGCCTACAGAAGATTTTATATGTAAAAATTTCAAGCTTCCATTCCCTCATCATCGATAAAGACCTGTACAACATTTTGTTGGAAAAACCACATTCCTAAAATCACTTGACGTTATAAAATCAAGTTGATTCCAACTAAAAACAAGAATTTTGAATCAGTTTTTTCATCAAAACTATTGGCAAGATCAAGGACCTCTAGTGAACATCAGATAAACAAAACAGGCTCTCGAAACTCCGCAAAAAACTGGCCATAAGTAAGAAAACATCCTAATTTGTTCTTGGTTCTAACCCAAAGGCGCCATCCATCTCGCATATTTTTATCTAGCTGTCCTTGACGAAAAACAACTGCCATCTTAAATTAGTAAACAACCAAACAGAGTACTATTTTTCACTTATCAGAAATCAACTTAATTAAAACCATAGAGATTAAATCGGCACAAAACACTCGGCAAAATAGCGTTTAGCTAGAATGAGTAGGCTATGACCAACGCCTACTACTCATTCAACTGAAAATGGATTTCGTAGCAGAGGCGATAATCTAGAGTGCGTTGGAACTGATAGAGCGGATGCCGGATGAAATAGTGGATCTAGATAGACATGGCCGGCAACCACCACGGATTTATTCGCGTTGGAAGATTCATATTTCTGTAGATATACAGTGTGTTTGGTCACGAGTTAGCGATAATTTAAGGTCATCAAATATAGTTAATATTATCGACAAAAACACCCAAACTTGGAAGTTTACCCCCTCAGTTTTGGAGTAGCCCCCATTTTAAATTTACTTTTTTTTTGCCTTGGTCCTTCCAAATGATATCGCTTTCTCTGGACATAAAGGTCCTACAGGTGTGAAAAAAATGTTTTTGAAAGATGATACTACCACCTTTCATTGAAGTATAACAATATAAGAACATGCAACTTGAAAACGCCATAAAAAATTCTTTAAAAAAGTTCATAGTAAGAATATGTACTGATTTTCTTAGTAAATCAGCAATACTACATTGAAGTATAATTTTTTTCAATGATTTAAACGCTCAAGGATATTAGCTACAAAACAACACTCACATCATATCTGTAATACGGCGTTCCCACGAGGCGTTATTCACGACAGTGAACCACGCTTTCGTGAAATACACTTCTGTGTGAACGCATAGTTTTTAAACTTGCTTTCGTGAGGAATGCGTTCACACAGAAGTGTATTTCACGAAAGCGTGGTTCACTGTCGTGAATAACGCCTCGTGGGAACGCCGTATTAGTTACATAATTTGAAAGTTATTGATGCTCGAACATATGATCACTATGCGTGCAAAAGACACAAGACACGTGCGTCGCCATGAAAGCCACTGCCTGTCTACAGAGCAGAGGCGGCTATTTTGAGCAATTTTTATGATCAATTTGTTTGTTTTATCATTGAAAATTATCGAAAGTACAGTACTGAGGTTTTTTTTATTTTATCAATTTTCATAAGGGTCATGTTCGAACACAAATAACTCTCAAATCATGTAACTTACAGAAATGATGTGAGTGGTTTTTTTGTAGCTTGTGTCCTTGCGTGTTAAATCATTGAAAAAAAATTATACTTTAATGTGCTAGTTTTTGTAATATTGCGGATTTACTGAGAAAATCAGTACATATTTTTAATATGAACTTTTTAAAGAATTTTTTTTATGGCGTTTTCGAGTTGAATGTTCTTATATTGTAATACTTAAATGAAAGGTGGTAGTATCATCTTTCAAAAAACATTTTTTCACATCTGTAGGACCTTTATGTCCAAAGAAATCGATATTATTTGGAAGGGTCAACGCAAATAAAAAAGTAAATTTAAAATGGGGGCTACTCCAAAACTAAAGGGCTAAACTTCCAAGTTTGGGTGTTTTTGTCGATAATATTAGGTATATTTGATGACCTTATTATCGCTAACTCGTGACCAAACACACTGTATATGGCTGTTCTTCCGGAGATATACAATTAATTCATTTATTTTTATTTGTACTGGCACATCCATTTTACATAGTTATATGAGACGCAACCCGAAAACAAAAAAGAAGTGAAGATTGAAAATGCTCATTATGTCCAAATCATTCTTTTCTATCGGGTTTAAAAAGTTCTACTATAGTTCTCACTTAATTTGGCCCAGCCTCTACAACTGTACAGTTCTGAATAAACTCATTGGTATTCATCGCTGTATCTTCTAAACTTTAACACAATCGTCCTCGCCTAAGAACCTCATTTAAAAACCCATAAGCAACTGTCGAATCTCACATTATCACTTAAAATACCTATCAGGTCTTGATCACAAATCAGTACCCAAGTTGGCTTTCCAACTGTCCAATAAATATGCATGATACGGTGGAATCTGAAAACACAACCTGACCTAAACAGTTTAAAATAGCGTACGATAGGTAAAATGCATATTTTGAGGATTCAAAGTTGATGGAAACCGAATATTTCTCATAAATAAGAAGAAAAACCTCGATTTGAACTGGGATCACAGAAGTGAAGGTCACGCGGTTATGCTAATTTTCTTATTTGAATTTTTACGTGGTGAATATTTTTTCTGGAATGATTTATTGACTTTTTTTGGAGATTAATTTGCATGTTTTTCTTTCTGCTGAATAATGTAAATTTGGAGAGGCTCTTGGTTTCTTTTGGGAGATATTTCTAATTTTATCGATTGTGTTTTGTTATTTTGTAGGAATTTCGTTATTTATCGACAGAAATGATGAATATTCATCCATTGTACTTTCTCAAAATGATAAGTATCTGAAATAATTCGAAATCAATCGAAAGTTACCTACAATCAGGGTTTGGGATAAACTTTAGGAAGTAATACTGTATGAAAATACTATATTATGCAACGAGCGGATAATGATAGCAATTATTCACGAGGTGAAGTTTGGAAGTATTATTTGTGACACCCACTCTCATAGTCAAAAGTGGAACTTTTAGGTTTGTTAGGTAGAGTTCTAATATTCGAGAAAAAATATATGAAAAAGTGGACTGTATAATTGATAAATATCCCAAAACAACGAAATATGGTCTGAAAACATACAGTGTGGTACAGCCAAATAGAATGAATTCATTAACGCATAAATGAAGCGTGTTAGGAAAAAGGCTTGGGCACGTCGATTCGTATTTGTAGATGCTCATTTTTTTCAAAAAAATAATGATATAGGGTGGTGATGTGGCAGTGACCGATTCCGGCTTTCTTATTTTAAATATAACCTACCTAAAATTATTATTTTTGCAACTTTCCGTAACAACAGAAACAAGCGTAAAGTAAATTAAACCATTAATTCGCTTTATTTCTTGATTCACCTTGGTGGTCAATTGTGCATGAAGTATTTTGTGTGTTAGTGATGGTACGTTGTCTGGCTATGTGTTATTCTTACCTCCTTATACTTATAATTTAATGTTTTGGCTGTTAGTTTCCAACTTCCACTGTGAAAGTTTTTGGTATGCTCTTATTGACTACGAATTCAGTCTACTTTTTTCTGTAGAAAGTGGAATATAATATGAATTTATCACATTATTATTTTTCAAATAATAATTGTCAACGATGAGATTTCTTTCATGGTTTAATTCTCTCGATAATAGATTGGAAATCCTGCCGGATTGTTTTTGATTGGATATTATATTTATGTATTTTTATTGATATAATATGATTTAATACAATACAAATCAAGTACACGAATATTTTAGTTCAGGTGTCATCAAACTCGGGCGAAAAATATCGATACTATTTACTTCGATTCGAATATCTATACTAATATTATAAAGAGGAAAAATTTGTATGTTTGTGGGTTTGATACGAGTTAACTCATAAGCTACTTGACCGATTTCAATAATTTTTTTACCCTTAGAAAGCTACAATATCCCTGGGTAACATAGGCTATACTTTTCACCCGAGAAAATTGAGGAAACCTACTATAACTTCAATGATAAAAAATATGAGTACCAAAATCAGCTATTTTCAGGTGCGCTGCAAAACCGTAAGACGTACATGGAAACAATGTATGACGGAAATGTACCTCTTTGATAGTTCTACAAAAAAGTCTGCGATAGCATATATCTATCTTTCAAGGTTTATTCGGTATCACCTTTTAAAGTTTTGGAATGTTACTCAAAATTATTCGTTATTCGGGAGTATTTTTTATGAATACTCTATTGATCCTTGTCCAATTAAATACGTCGTTCATACCCAGTATTTAATTTAGAACGAAATTGCCTTTTACATCATTCAATTATGATGAATACATCGAAAGATATGGCAGGTTGAAGATGAAATCGCACCAAAATGCGTCTCCGAGGTAGGCACTAGGCGGGTAGGAGAAGGTACCGAAGTGTGAGGGATGTATGAATGTATTTTGAATTGCCTGATGCCCGTACGTTTATGATCACAAATCAGATCAACAGATGGCGCTGTAGTCATTATTTAGGTTATTCATCTACTCTGCAACTAAATGGCTGCATCGAATTAAATGAATTTTTGTGTATACAGAACAACGTCTGTTGGGTCCGCTAGTGTTTGAGTATTTTTATTAATGTAATATGATTTAATACAATACACGAATATTTTAGATCAGGCGTCATCAAATTCAGGTGAAAAATATCGATATTATTTACTTTAATTCGAAGATTAATTATAAGTTCTCGAATTATCAATTGGATAAGGGTAAAAATTGAAAAATTTACATGATCTCAGTTCTCGGAATGCCAATCTAGCCATAACGACCCCAGATCAACTAATAATAACAATCCAATTGATTCAGAAGCCGATCAAAGTGCAACCAAACACCGATTGAGGTGCACCGCGAATAAATAATCAATTAATAATCGAACAGAGTCGGCTGGTGAACCGAACCAGAAATAGATAACAATGGTAATTTGTCTGAATGTCACGTCCTTTCTAGGTCGCTCGAAAGACCGATAACTGCAATCATCGCCATTTTGAATCTAGAATCGGTTATTTGTGACAAAACCAGGAATTAGTTCTTGGGCGGCAGCTGATTATTCAACTGGAGCTTGACACTGTAGAACGGTAACTGTGCGTGGGCTGAATACCAGAACGATGGTACAATTCTTATTTCTTGTAACACATTCGTGGACGGTTGCGTGATTCGATTTTTAGACCTCAACTGCTAATTATTCTCAATATTTATATTCTGGTACCCTAGATAGACATCATCATTGATTGCAATTTTATGATGATAATTTCATTAAATGATAATATATAACAATTATCATTCAATTCAATCGATAATTCCGAAACTTATAATTAATCTTCGAATCGAAGTAGATTATATCGATACTAGCAGACCCAACAGACGTTGTTCTGTATACACAAAAATTCATTCAATTCGATCCAGCCGTTTAGTTGCAGAGTAGATGAATAACCTAGATAACGACTACAGCGTCATCTGTTGATCTGATTTGTGATCATAAACATACGGGCATCAGGCAATCCAAAATACATTCATACATCCCTCACACTTCGGTACCTTCTCCTACCCGCCTAGTGCCTACCTCGGAGACGCATTTTGGTGCGATTTCATCTTCAACCTGCCATATCTTTTGATGTATTCATCATAATTGAATGATGTTAAAGGCAATTTCGTTCTAAATTAAATACTGGGTATGAACGACGTATTTAATTGGATAAGGATCAATAGCGTATTCATAAAAAAATACTCCCAAATAATGCATAATTTTGAGAAACATTCGGATACTTTTAAAAGGTGATACCGAGTAAACCTTGAAAGATGGATATATGCTATCGCGGACTTTTTTGTAGAACTATTGAAGAGGTACATTTCCGTCATACATTGTTTCCATGTACGTCTTACGGTTTTTGCAGAGCACCTGAAAATAGCTTTGGTACTCATATTTATTATCATTGAAGTTATAGTAGGTTTCCTTAATTTTCTCGGGTGAAAAGTATAGCCTATGTTACTCAGGGATAGTGTAGCATTCTAAGGGTGAAAGAATTATTGAAATTGGTCTATTAGCTTATGAGTTAACTCGTATCAAACCCACAAACATACAAATCTTTCCTCTTTATAATATTAGTATAGATGACATCATAATTGATTGCAATTTTATGGTGATAATTCCATTAAGGAAGAACGAGCGCTTCAAAACCAAATACATGTAACTAGTGAAATGCTATAGCTATTATTACAACTAGGGAAATATGAAAAGTATATTTCCCGAGGTTGTCTTAGTTACATCCCGAGGGATGTATAGGCAACCGTGGGAAATGTATTCATATTTCTCGTGTTGTAATCAATAGTTTTTTTTTCTGATCGAAACAATATCGTTCTTAAAATGAAAAAATTAATATTATATTGTAAATTTTTGATTTAATTGGATTTTAACATTGCTATGGGCCGTGTTCGTGAGAATCATGGTTACTGGTTTTATTTTGACGCCTTGCCAGAAATAAAATTATTGAAATAATGTCGAACTACGTCGAAACTCAAGCGGCGAAAGCTGTGAATTTTTTATTCCGGCCAAATCTAAAGCTGCCTCTAGTAAAGAGTATGAAGGTTTTCAGGAATGGAAAAGAAAAGGTTTGGTTGACGGTGTCAGCGAAAATATTTTGCTAGCATATTTTGAAGATTTGATATGTTGCTCTGATTCTTGTTATTTTCAATGTATGATTGATTCATTCAATCTCCACTCGCAGAAATATTCACCAAACACGTTATGGCCAAAATGATCTATGTTAAGGTCCATGCTATATTTGAAGGAAAAACGAATGTCAAATTATTCGATGAAGTGGAAGCATTTGTTAAGAACAAAAATAAAGGATATGTTCCCAAAAAAATCAGCAGTGTTGTCCCGGGAGGAGATCAAGAAATTCTTGATAGAATCTCCAAATGACTTTTTTCCGATGTATAAGGTGAAAATTTGCATAATATACCATTTTTAGTAAAATATGACTTGACGTTTCATATTTCCCTTGGGATAATATGACTTGACATTTCATATTTCCTTGGGAAATATGAGTGTGTTATGATATATGGTAACTAAGGCGATATGGCTCAATATTAATTCGATCAGAAAAAAATCAAATTATGACTCCAAAATCTCTATTGAAATCTAGACAATCAATATATTAACAATTTCTATTAGATCCATTTCCGTTAAGTTTCAAAGTAATAACCTCATTTACTACTTCATTGATTCATCAATTCTATTCGACCTCTCTCTCTCAGGATATCGGATATAAGTAATATCTAATGATTTCTATCGATTCAAAATTGAATTAAACTTCACAGGATGTCCAATAAGCAATGATTCATACAACAATATAACCATAGTGAGATATTTCATCGCTATCAACCACGAACGGTTACAATATGAATGACAACAACTTCCTGCAAAATATACTCAACAAAGGCAAAGATGACTTTTCATAATCTTTACAATAAAGACTTTATCAACATTTAATAGCAGGCTGAAGTTCGAGGTGTATCAAACGAAGAAACCTTTTATTATTAGAGTGATTACTGATTAGTTGTTATAATAGCAAGGAAATATATAGGTATAATGGTGTTTTTAATTATTGATGTTAATCAGCGAACATCCTCAGTTTTATCGGTTTTGGTTGAATGAGGATGTTCGATCCAAGGAGAATGAATAATATTTTTTCAATCAATAACATATCGTATAAAGTAACAGAAATATTCAAAACTATTGGCACAACGTCGGATGTTATGCCAACCATCATCTAAAGGGTTTTCCAATAAAAGGTGTTATTTTGATATTCAAAGAAGATTCCATTTTTCAATATAAATGATCGGATGTTGATTTCATTATAAAGAAGAAGCTATGTCGTTAATAGTGGAAAATGACATCAGGCAAATGATCACCACGACCACGCTTACAGGACCATATCCTTTCAAGGAAATTTTTCATAACCAAATCGCAAAGTGCTGAAAAATGGCATTCTTCTTTGAATATCAAAATAACATCTCTTATTGGAAAACCCTTTACAAAGGGTTTTAGATGCTCAAGAAGTTGTTCTCAGTAGTCAGAAAGTTGTGAATGTACTCCCAACTGTATTTCATTTGAAAAGCATGATTATACGATTAAAAACAGACTATATTTTCCTTTTCTTAGAAACTTTATAAGTTTTCACTCCCAGTCTCTGAAACATAAATAATTAAAAAATGTTTGATTAAGGTAAAGTGCTCCCGCGAGAATCTAAGTAGGTATTTGTCAGGAGCAAATTGGTCTTGAAAAAATTGTTGGTAACAGTAAAACTGAAAATGAAACAAATTAAAAGGATATTGTAACGTTTCGGTGACACTTCACCTTAATGAAACATTTTTTAATTATTTATGTTTCAGAGACTGGGAGTGAAAACCTATAAAGTTTCTAAGAAATGCAGAATCCTCCCAGAGTATATTTCAATCGATATATTTTCCTTGGAAGATCAAATCCAGGAACTTCATTTGAGGGATCAGTTAATTGATTCTTCATATTGCATATATCCTCTCAAATTGCCAAATTACTTGTTCGTTTTCATTTGTGGTCTAAAAATAATTCGACTAAATAGGTTTACGTAATTTCAATTGAGAAATATCATCATCTGGAATATAGGAAAGTTTTTCAGATGAATTTGTGAAGAAATTAAATTTGTTGCGAATATTCAAAGTTTTGGCCTGAATGCGGATATATAAGGGAGCTATGTTTGAAAGAACTGGTAACCAGGTTGTTAATTTTATTGTTCTAGTTTCAACTCATAGATAAGTTCAATTGTTAAGTTTGTCACTCGTTTTTTATCATTATTCCGAAATTAAATTCGATATTTAGGATGAAATAGAACTATTTGAATCTATGGGAGATGATTACCCTTCAATAGGGTCCTGTAGCGGTCTTAGAAGAACAGAAGATTCGAAAATCATCACTTGGAACGCCAGAACTGGTTTAAAACACCCTCCTGGCCCAAGAGCAAGAATTACGTATTTTGTATCTGAATATTGAAGGTATTTATTCGAATAGTTTTAAGTTTCTATTTAGTAAAAACGGCGAGGCAGGGTTTTTTCTACTGAGTTTTTTCCCTGAGCTCTGGTATCATACGACAGAATAGTATGGTACCCCGTTTTGCACCAACCTCAGCTAGGGACTTTTTTGTTTCATGTATTGTATTTTGTTAGCTCTCAATTCAAAAGAATATATATTGTTCATCAATCTTGAGCACACGGGCACAGTTGAGCCAAACAGGGCAACAGTATTTAGCAGTAGATAAAATCAAGGCTAGAGCCGAGAAGCACGTTAAATTTTCCATATTTCTCATGATTATCAAATGAAAACACGAGACCTTTTTAGAAGTTGTTAGGATTCGGACACAATCACCACAATCAAAAGTTGATGCAGTGCTAAAGTAAAAGCACTTCGTCCCGCACTATTTATCATTTTCTTATAGCCCCCGTACGCGCCAAACTCGTTTAGGCAACCGCAGGTATGTCCTGCCGAAACCAGGTCAATTCACTTTCGTTGAATTAACTTAATGACAGATTGCCAGGCACAAGTGCACAGACTCACGCCGACCAAGTTAAAGTCAAGCGGTACCAAATCTGGATCACGCGATTCCTCAATCTCCTATAAGAAAAGTTTCGAACTTGATTGATACCGGGCATCGAAGTTGGCGTTGATCGTCGGTTTCTTCCTTGTTCTTTGCACCATCTGGAGAAGATTGTTGATCAAGTATGCGGCAGATGGTTCACGGTATAAAGTTTTCTGTTAGTTGAAATTGAGGAAGAAATTGTTGCGATGTTGTCATCGGTATTGCTTTGTTTGCTTTCCGGTGAAAATCTGCTATCTGGTTTTTTCGTGGCGTGATAAATGCTCAAGTTATCTCTCAAGAAAGAACGGGTTCTGTTAACAAGTTTGAAAGGAATGATGCAATTTTTAGCGAGGAACTTAACACTGTAACTTTTGATTATGGCGTTGTGTCTGAATCTTTATATACCGAGGTCTCGTGTTTCCATTTAGATAATCATCTGTAATACAGAAAACTAAACGTTTTCGGTAATTTTCCTCTGAAACATAATTTCAATCCAGAATATCAAGGTGTTAAACTTGATTTCTCTTTGAATTTCAAGGCCCATTTGGATTATTTACGAATGAAATTGAAAACTAGAAATACAGTAGAGACTCGATAATCCGGAGAACGATAATCCGGATATTTACTAGTCCGGATTGACGTCAAGATTGTATTATGTCCTTATAATCCGGATTGCAAGACTCAATAATCCGAATTTCCGATCGTTGCATACGTGGTTTACGGTTCTAACTTGTCGTAACTCAATTTCTATGACGACGATCGGGCGTTCTTTTGGTATATAATAGTGCACAATGGTATAAGACAAGAAAAGTCAGACAAGAATAATTAATTAGTGAAATGGAATGGAATGTTTCTACCTCCAAACCATACCGCTTTGATACAGCATATGGATCATAATGATCAAACTGAAATACCGAAAATGCCTTTTAGCACATATTTTTTCGATCCTCGAAGACGGAGATAATGTTAGCAAATGCATTTTGAGCATAGATCAATTCGATGCAGTCTGTTTATTCCATAACTCATGGCAATTACTGATATTCAGCTTCTGAAAGATATACAGGAGAAATCTATTGTTCAGCATTCTTTTTCCCTTACAGTAGAAAACGTAAAATATCTAATTATTCCAAATAATATATTTGTTCTATGATTTCGATAATAAAGCCTATATTTATTTCAACCGTTTTTTTAAATTGCATCTTAACTAAATTGTAAGACGCGGTATTCCGGATTCCTCATTAATCCGGATCATTCCTTGCATTAATTGATCCGGATTATCGAGTCTCTACTGTAATACCAATCCTCTACATGTCTTCAACAAACTACATCTACCGGCAAAGAGCAAGGTGGAGCAGGCAGCCACAAACCGTGAAAAATCATCAAGTCCTTTCTCCCATCGTTCACGCATACCAACACCCATTGTAAGATGGTTTCATTCAGCTAAGACGTACTTGACCTTTTCGGAATATGCACGAGAGCTCCTTCTATTGTAGAATTATTCTCATTTTTTCGATCGGTGCACTCTATTTGGTTCACTGCTACGTTATGCTGATAGTTAGGAGTAATTGTTGCATCATAACAACAATCTATTATGGGTGGATGAAGTGTATGTATGTATTATGTTGGTGTTTTTCTTCGTTCTTTGTTATTTTGCATAACTTATTACGCAAGAGGGATCATACGTCAGTTGTGATATTCGAAAATGAGGAATTTGCAGAAAAACTATCATTCAAATTGCAATATCTCGAGATACCTAAAGGGTTTTCCAATAAGAGGTGTTATTTTGAATAGCCCGCTATTTCGGTAGATGTCACGTTTGAAGCTGCCATTTTTTGACATTTCACAAGTAGAAACTGTGCCATTAATAAGAATGGAACGATACACGCTTCAAGAACGCATTTAAATTATTAAAATTCATTATAAAATGGTAAAAATTTGGTAGAGACGGTTCGTAAAACTCGAACATTTCTGGGTCGTCGTGAAGCACCTTGGATAGTATTGATCTGGACAATGTTTACTTTCAACAAGACGGCGCTACGTGCCACACAAGCAACGAAACCATTGATCTTTTGCGAGAAAAGTTTCCGGACCGTGTTATCTCTCGAGATCTTGTGATTTAACACCTTGCGACTTCTTCCTTTGGGGCCACGTGAAAGAGAAGATCTACGCCAATAGCCCAGCGTCGATTCAAGACCTCAAAGATGGAATTCGTGAGGCTATCGAGGACATAGGGCAGCCACTTTGCGATTTGGTTATGGAAAATTTCATTAAAAGGATATGGTCCTGTAAGCGTGGTCGTGGTGGTTATTTGCCTGATGTTATTTTCCACTATTAACTGCATAGCTTCTTCTTTATAATGAAATGAACATCCGATCAATTATATTGAAAAATGGCACCTCTTTTTGGAAAACCCTTTGTAAAACACTTTGTAGATAGAATAAGCAATATAATTAACTCCCAACTTATCCTTTATCGCGAAAGATTGGCAATGCACAAACCTCAGTAGATCATAACAATTGATAATGTCCAGTAAGAGTGAAAACACCAAGTCACGTGATAACACATGCAAACCTGCATTCGTAAAAGTGAAATAGGTATTGTTTTTCGCATTATAAACTTCCATACCCGTAGATATAAAACGAAAGAGAAACTTTGATTGATCGATCGATTCAAAAAACGCTAATCTCTAATTTGCAACTATTTTTCACAGGAGAAAGTAAATGTATATGGTTGAATGAGTCGAAGAAACTTCTGTAGTCATGTTATTATACATAGATGCGTGGACATCGAGCAGATTGATTTGTAGGTTTCGTGTTACAGTATAACAAAGCGTACATTGTTATTAACTTCTTCATTTTTGTGTCAGAGTGTCTGTTTTAGCTAGTTTATTATTCAAGATGAATTTCTCATGTAAGGATTGAAATAAAGCCTATGATAATTGACCCCGAAATTTTTCACTCCCCATAAATTCAATGAAAAAGACCTGAAGTTAAGCCAAAAGCTTTTACGCGCTTGCTCATATTGTTGAAACGATATACAGGGTGTCCTGGAAAATGTGGGAAATCTCGCGGTTTCAGATAGAAAATAAAAAACAAGATGACAAGTTCCCATAATTTTTTTTTCCTAGCGGCCCTCCCTACGAAGATACGACCTCCTAAATGACGCCACTGGAAATTCATTTTAGTGGAATAAGTTTCAAACTACTCGATATATTTGATGAAAATTTGATATGATTAATAGTATTAAACACCTCTTAAATCACCGCATTCAAATTTCAATTAGCTTCTTCAGTTTACCAGGGGCGGATTGGGTTGTACATTTTAATGCTTACATTTTTAACACCCTGTATGATAAGGTGCTAAAAAACATACCTTGAACATTAAGCTAAAGAAAAGGTACTCTTGTTCAGTGTCGATAAATGAACCGTTTTCGAAGAAAAAAATAATGAAAGAAGTAATTGAAATTTATTCCACTAAAATGAATTTCCAGTGGCGTCATTTAAGAGGTCGTATCTTCCTAGGGAGGGCCGCTAGAGAAAAAAATTATGGGAACTTGTCATCTTCTTTTTTTTGTTCTATCTGAATCCGAGAGATTTCCCACATTTTCCGGGACTCTGTATACAATTTGATAGTTATAGCGAACATAATTTTGTCCCAAAGAAATAATATTTTTTTAATATTTCGTAATAACACGTCATAACGAAATTTTGTACAAGTTTGCACGTCATTATTCCCCTTCAAAATACCAAATTTCGAATGATCGGATGTGTGGTTTCGGAAATAACGGAAAAAAATGAAAAATATCAAATGGCAATAACTCGAAAACTACTGAACCGATTCAGGTCGTTAACGAACTCAACCACTGCACTAAAAACCCGAATTAACTCTCAAAATTTCAGAACCCTTACTTAATTTTTTGGATAGTTATCGTGTTCACGGCCGAATTCAAATAAGTTGCAAATTACTAAGATAAACGATTTGAGAAATAATTGAAACTGTTTACCAACTACGCAATGAATATCCAGAGAAATCAATAAAACCTGTTAATAATGATCGAAGTTATTTATAAGCCAACTTTATGGCCATCAATCTCAACTTCTTGATTAACAATTTTTTGTTTTCAGAACAATTATTCCAAAAGGTTTTTAAAAACTCCATTTATAAACTTTACGAGCGAATGAAAGAAGTATGAGCAATAACTATATAATCGATATGATTTAACCCTTTCGAGCCGATTGGTACTCATATGTACCATCAGTGCTTTCAAAAAGACTGGAGCTTCTGTTTTGTATTGTAAGTGGTTCAAACGTGTACCAGTCCGTTCAGTAGTGCTTAGGGCGAAAGAAAACATCATACGCATGTGATACATCACCTAGAAAATCGTGTTTTGTTTTTAGTTTCGAGTCAGAACTGTGATTGTTCGTAGTGTCTCCTATATTTTTGAACCTGGTCAGCGCTTTTTGTGTGAAATAATAATAGTTTCGACCAAAATAGTACCAATAATCATTAGTTAGGTAAGTACACTTAAATTTCTTATCAATCTCAATAAATATGTGCGTTGGTTTAGCATTGGTACACATGTGTACCAGTAGTCTTCTAAAGTGGTACATATACGAACCACAAGTCTTACTCAATGGTACACATACTAACCGCCTGTCTTATTGCAGTTAAGATTGTGGTGAAATGAATCGAAGAAAACTTCCACAAAAGGACATCGAAAGGATTGCAGAGCCCTTGTCTGAAGTTGACTCAGGTTCAGAACCAGATGACTTTGCCAGTAGCAGCGATGAATATGAACCAGACAGTGACGATGATGATTCTTCTCAAGACGAATTACCGGAAGAGATAGAGAGAATGTTCCGAATACCTCGAAAGAATCGATAATACAGATTCTGAGGAACAAGAAAATGCGGTTCCTACGAGATCCTTTCTTTGGTCTGATCCTGACGAAATGTTTGAACCTCTAAAAAGTATTCAACATGAGCGTCCTTGAATTGTTTCATCCAATGCTTCGCAGATTATCATAAAATATATTTATATTTATACTTTTTTATAAATAAAAGTGAGTTTGAGAATACTTGTTTTATACATTATATCCATCAATTCAGGCTAGTGGTACACCTTAGTACCGTACTACAGAACTGACACATATGTACCATACCCCCACCCCTAAAGAATGAAAAAAATCATCTTTTTCGAATGCAGAACTCATATATGTTCACAGCCGAACCCAAAACAGTCATTGGATTATTAATATTTTTTATAAACGAATACCGTCTCGAAAGGGATAAAAGTTTAATGAACGCAGAACTAATGATATAAGTAAAACTGGAAATAATCGAATGGAAGTACAGTAACACTAGTGGATAATAGTTATTTAAACAACTAAGTCATTAAAGACAGCGACTTTTTTAACGCGTGAGCGGAGCGAACTGAGTTGAACACAGAATTTTTCCGACGATCTCAATATGAATTGTGTATGAATTCTTGATTGAAATACATTCCCATTTTGCACAAAACTTACATATGACATGATGAAATTCCTATGTATCTATGTTCCAGTAGAGTTTTGACATTTCTCGTAGTGCTTTTGAATACTTTATAAACGGTTGCCATTAGGATTGCACATTAAAATAGTCCAAATTGAGCATTAATGGTACTTTTATACAGCTTGACGATCAGAATGGATCACTATGTCACACCCTTGATAGTTTCTATTTATGCATTTAAGGGTTTTCCAATAAGAGGTGTTATTTTGATATTCAAAGAAAATGCTATTTTCAATATAAATGATCGGATGTTTATTTCATTATAAGAAGAAACTATGCCGTTAATAGTGGAAAATAACATCAGGCAAATGACCACCACGACCACGCTTACAGGACCATATCCTTTTAATGAAATTTTCCATAACTAAATCGCAAAGTGGCTGCCCTATGTCCTCGATACCCTCACGAATTCCATCTTTGAGGTCTTGAATCGACGCTGGCCTATTGGTGTAGAACTTCTTTTTCACGTGGCCCCAAAGGAAGAAGTCGCAAGGTGTTAAATCACAATAACTCTTGGGTTTTCCGAGCCCCAGATGTGACAATTTTGCTTGTTGACGAAGTCACCAAGGTGGGCCAGATCACTCAAGATGATTTTTCGATGGAATTCCGGATCATTTTCATGCATTTCAACGACCCAATCAGCAAAGGCACGACGTTGTTGATGATCGGCCGGCTTGAGTTCTTGTGTTAACTGAACTTTACAAGCCTTAACCATTTGACGATATTTACTTCGAAGTTTTGAGGAGATTATTACATTCCTTTTCTTCATACAGACAGGACAATCTTTTATCGAAAAACCCGGTATATGCAGATCCTCACTCTCACAACTATTCGTATCAGAATCTAGTGCACTCTGTGACCACTTTTACAGTTCTACCAACCAACAACCAACAGTCATAGCCCAGATTTGATGCGATAATTATAGGAAGTTCAAACTCTAAGTGGATTCATTAAGCATGTCGCAGCACGTCCACTTCAAAATACCCCATCAATCAGCTAAAATACCGACATAACTTATAATCGTCAGTTATAAACCCAGAATGAGGAAAAGGAAAATACCAGAAAGGAAGATCACTGATTCGTGTGACGAATAAGTGCATGTTTCTAAGTAAGCGACACGCTCTAGTGATTCTTAAACAGGAGTACAGCCTAACAATTAAAAATTCTCGGTAACGAAGATAATACGGCCATCTTGAATTACCGTGGCTATGGAATATCATACCGTGAATCATATGGTGGTTCTTTCTCGGAAGAGCAATTCGATATGTTGACCTAAACCAGTCCAGGAAATGAGTTATTTTTAATCAGGTACTACTTTACCCCATTCTTAGAAATCAGCGAGGTTGAACCGAGTCTATGAATTAACTGTGAGTCATTTTTCGATGGTTTTTTTCTTACGATCTTAGTGTTCATCTACTGATTTTCATTAATCGTAAATTCGCGAATTACTTAAGAGTTGTTTTGATATTTTCAGTATTGTTTTTTGTAGTTTTATCATCGTAAATTGCTATATCTTCTATATATTAAATGGTAATCTTGTGTTTGCTCATAATTAAGGAAATGAAGATATTACGTAACTAGCAGACCCAACAGACGTTCTGTATACACAAAAATTCATTTAATTCGATCCAGCCGTTTAGTTGCAGAGTAGATGAATAACCTAAATAATGACTACAGCGCCATCTGTTGATCTGATTTGTGATCATAAACATACGGGCATCAGGCAATCCAAAATACATTCATACATCCTCACACTTCGGTACCTTCTCCTACCCCCCTAGTGCCTACCTCGGAGACGCATTTTGGTGCGATTTCATCTTCAACCTGCCATATCTTTTGATGTATTCATCATAATTGAATGATGTAGAAGGCAATTTCGTTCTAAATTAAATACTGGGTATGAACGACGTATTTAATAAGATAAAGATCAATAGCGTATTCATAAAAAAATACTCCCAAATAATGCATAATTTTGAGAAACATTTTGATACCTTTGAAAGGTAATACCGGAGTAAACCTTGAAAGATAGATATATGCTATCGCGGACTTTTTTGTAGAACTATTGAAGAGGTACATTTCCGTCATACATTGTTTCCATGTACGTCTTACGGTTTATGCAGCGCACCTGAAAATAGCTGATTTTGGTATTCATATTTATTATCATTGAAGTTCTTAATTTTCTCGGATGAAAAGTATAGCCAATGTTACTCAGGGATAGTGTAGCATTTTGAGGGTGAAAGAATTATTGAAATCTTATGAGTTAACTTGTATCAAACCCACAAACCCATAAATCCACAAACCCACAAACATACAAATCTTCCTCTGCTTTATAATATTAGAATAGATGGTGATGGAACGCTTATTCCTGGGGTTACAGCATGCCATAGTCAAGCCAAAATGTCTGTTAATATCGAATATTGAGCATAGAATCTTCTATATAAAAAAAAATGGATTCTTTGAGGAAAAATTCGAAATAAGAAGTATTTATGTCTGTAAAATCTCTGACTCTCAAATAAAATGGCCCGTGACTTGAAATTTTCAAGGTAGTTGTGCGATCAGTTAGACTTTCATTTTCAAGCTATTCATTTTTGAATTATCATGTGAAAAAACCCTCTAGAATTCTTCAGCATTCTTTTTCCATTGAAGAAATATCAAAGAGGTTTTTCGATCGCCCTATTAACACTATTTCTGCTCTATCTCCCGAATGGACTGGATAGGAACCCGAGCATAGATTATTAGCACATAAGGCAAGTTTTAGACGATGCACTAGCGTAATTATTATGGACCAGGGTATATATTAATTCCTCTGTGGAAAAGCCATAATTTCGAATAATTACAGAGATAGAATGCATATAGTCTTCATAAAGTTGTTGGCTGCAACCATAATAACGTCATTTCGGTTAGCAGAGAAATACCATAAGTTACGGTACTAGACAGGCACGTATTTTGTTGGTATTACTTGTTGTTATGCAATTTCTAGTCCATCAGAAGGTTATGTGGATCATTATTGAAGGATATTTGGTTGCGATCCGAATCGATCAATTCCACGGCTTTCTCGAGAATATTTTTGGCCAGAATTGGAAGATATGCACTCGTCTGACATGTGGTTTGGACAGGATGGTGCCATAAGCCACACAGCATACCTAACAATCAATAATATGGCTAGGTTAGCCAAAGGGATTCTCGAAAATTTGGAAGAGACGGTTCGTAAAACTGGAACATTTTTGGGTCGTCGTGAAGCACCTTGTCGGACCGCAATTAAGAAAGTGTTGAATAAAACCCAGGTTTGTCCATTCCTCGTCGTTCTTTGGAATTAGACATTCCACAAACGTCATTACACCGTTTTTTGCATGAAGATTTGGTTCTCAAGGCTTATAAAGTTTTGTTCACAAAGAACTCAAGCGGCCCGATCATCAACAACGTCGTGTCTTTGCCGATTGGGTTATTGAAATGCATGAAAATGATCTGGAATTCCATCGAAAAATCATCTTGAGTGATGAGACCCATTTCCACCTCGGTGTCTTCATCAACAAGCAAAATTGTCGCATCTGGGGCTCGGAAAATCCAAGAGTTATTGTTGAAAAGCCTCTCTATCCTCAACGTGTGACTGTTTGGTGCGGTTTATGGTCCGGCGGAGTCATTGGACCTTACATTTTCGTGAATGAGGCTGGAGCAACAGTTACGGTGAATGGATAGCGCTATCAAGAGATGATTAATGATTTTTCATGGCCGAAATTGAATAGTATTGATCTGGACAACGTTTACTTTCATCAAGACGGCGCTACGTGCCACACAAGCACCGTTGATTTTTCGCGGGAAAAGTTTCCGGACCTTGTTATCTCTGGAAGAGGCGATCGCAATTGGCAACCGAGATCTTCTGATTTAACCCCTTGCGACTTCTTCCTCTGAGGCCACGTGAAAGAGAAGGTCTACGCCAATAGCCGAGCGTCGATTCAAGACCTCAAATATGGAATTCGTGAGGCTATCGAGGACATAGGGCAGCCACTTTGCGATTTGGTTATGGAAAATTTCATTAAAAGGATATGGTACTGTAAGCGAGGTCGTGGTGTTGATTTGTCTGATGTTATTTTCCACTATTAACGGCATAGCTTCTTTTTTATAATAAAATAAACATCCGAACATTCATATTGAAAAATGGCATTTTTCTCTTATTGGAAAACCCTTCATTTCAAAAGCCAAAGCAATGTTATTGTCGGCGAAGAATAACTAAAAGCGATATACTCAAGATAACCCTGAAATCTGCAATAAAAATAGCCTCACTTCCTCAAGCTCAACTTCAACGAGCAATTAATCCACGAAGCATGATCATGACTGAAATTAAAAAGAAAGAATAATGGTTTAATCCGATTAAGCACCCATTTAAAGATGGCTCTTCCTGCTTCCTCTACCGGGTACGACCCTGCATGAAATGGCCTCTTATTATACACAACATCTTGGCAGATCAGCGTACAACAGAACTATAACTGTATTTCGATAACGTAATGGTTATTGGATTACGGTCGATTCATATTGTCCGAGAATTGGAAATATCAGTCGAAGAAATATGACTGGATAACTTTCATCAAGCAGACACTCGAGGAAGGTTGGAGGTAGAGATAAATCGTTCTTGTATAAACGGTACTTCGAGAATTCGTGAGGGTATTGGTGAAGGTCTCTAACAATTTGCGATATTAATGTAACAAGCGAGATCGAATGTTATTTCTAATAGTTTCTTGATAAACCTTTCTTGGCTATTCCCATTTTTTTTTGAGATCTCAAAGTGTTCAGCCTCTGAGGCCGGAGTGCCACAAGGTTCCATATTAGGACTCATCCTCTATAATGTAAAGACAAGCTATGACCCAAAACTCTAAGAAATAATCCTAGGATTGAACGCAGATAATGCTGCAGCATTAGCATCAAGAAAATCCACAACATGTGCTATAAAACTTCATAAATTCGTTGACAGATTAACAGAATGGTAGAGAGAAAACGCAGTTAAAAATTTAGGCAATCTATACTAATATTATAAAGAGGAAAGATTTGTATGTTTGTGGGTTTGTGGCGTTGATACGAGTTAACTCATGAGCTACTTGACCGATTTCAATAATTTTTTCACCCTTAGAAAGCTACAATATCCCTGAGTAACATAGGCTATACTTTTCACCCGAGAAAATTAAGGAAACCTACTATAACTTCAATGATAATAAATATGAGTACCAAAATCAGCTATTTTCAGGTGCGCTGCAAAAACCGTAAGACGTACATGGAAACAATGTATGACGGAAATGTACCTCTTCAATAGTTCTACAAAAAAGTCCGCGATATCATATCTATCTTTCAAGGTTTACTCGGTATCACCTTTTAAAGTTTTCAAAATCATGCATTATTTGGGAGTATTTTTTTATGAATACACTATTGATCCTTATCCAATCAAATACGTCGTTCATCCCAGTATTTAATTTAGAACGAAATTGCCTTTTACATCATTCAATTATGATGAATACATCAAAAGATATTATGGCAGGTTGAAGATGAAATCGCACCAAAATGCGTCTCCGAGGTAGGCACTAGGCGGGTAGGAGAAGGTGTGAGGAATGTATGAATATATTTTGGATTGCCTGATGCGCGTATGTTCATGATTCATTTACTCTGCAACTAAACGGCTGGATAGAATTAAATGAATTTTTGTGTATACAGAACAACGTCTATTGGGTCTGCTAGTCTTAGATAAAAACTTACGTTCGACTGATAAGTCGAAAGTGCAAGAAGAAAAGCAGAGCAAAGCAAATAGAAGGATATCTTTACCTGTACCAAATGAACAGAAAAAAAATTGGGACATAGAATTAAAGTCAGATTATGCAAAAAAATTTTATGATTTAGGTACGTGAATTAACTGATTTCGTCACCAATATTTTCATGATTGTTTCTTCTGAAATTGAATCCTTACATCGGATGAAGCTTTGAGTTGCTCAATCTAAAAGATGCTGACTAACGCTTGAAACGCAGAGGCCAATACTCATCTAACAATAATAACATAGAACACGTAAAGATTGAAATCTCTATGCACTGGCTAACAGTAAACGCTTCAGACTATCTGTTTACCTTCCTAGTCGTCTGGCTCTTCCTTATTCGAATAGAAAAACGAGGAATAATGAGATAACTCGAATAATTTGGAATTTAGCCGATAGCTCTCAAGAATTCAAAATCAAACTCTTGAAGCTCTTAAGCCACCTTGAATTTGAGTATGTAACAATTATTTTTGAGATGTTCTATTGTCTCCTCTGCTTCTCGGCATTCGCAAGTAGGATTCTCAACTGAATTCCATTTGAAAAGCATGCTATTACAACGCCCATGACCTTTTCTTATACGATTAAGAACAGTTCAAATCCAGGACTTTAGGAATCAGTTTTTGAGCGTTTTCTACTTACATGAGTGATATATCGTTTTGCCCAAATGTCTGTAATTTTTTAATTTTGAGACGGAAATGGACTCAAACGATAGGATTAGACTTCCTGATGACAAATCCCTAGTCAAATTCAATTCTGTTCGTGGGACCGGCCGTCCGTAAGCACAATAACTTTCGAAGGAATTGTCCTAGAGAGTTGAAGTTTTCAGTTTGATTCCCAAATGCCTCGGTTAATTCCTTAACCAACCAAATCGTGCAGGGTGTTCCATAAATTATGGCCATTCAAAATTTTTGTTCCTCAATATATCACACAAAACGAAACCAGTCGAAATGAAATTTTAGGGCCATATGTAAGATGCTCTTTATGAGCCTCATGCGAAATTATGTGGACATAGTGTAAACAGAACCATAGAAAATTCAATTGAAATATTGAAAAGAAAAACCTTCATATTTTCATAACAGAATATCAGATTCGAGTGAAATTCATTTTGTGAATGGAGACTGATAAAATGAATGTTCATGCAAAATTTCAAGAGGATCGCATCATCAGGACCATAGAATTTATTTTTTTCTGATTATTTGTCTTTTACATATCTTATTTTCTCAATAATTTCCAGAATAAATTTCTGATTGAGCTGAAATTCTGCATTAATACATTTGATATCAGTTTTGAGTACGACATGAAAATTTGAGGTGAAAGTCTTATTGCTCAACCAAAGAACGAGCGCTCAAATCTCCTGCTCAGGGCTTTTCTCAAATTTTAAATTTTTTTATGAATATTGCACGTATTCCACTCAGAAATCGAAATTGCTTTAACCAAAAAGCTTCACGTGATTTTATAATGGTATAAAAAATACCATAACAGTACCTATCTAGATAGATCCAATATTTATTAACTAACACCGTATTGTTTTCTTACCTCAGCTCCTCCACACCTTCTGTTTATGGTGCTCATATCGAAGATTTAATCCCTGATATTCTTCTTCGTCTGTTTATTAACAATTGAAAGGCTTAGTTCACCGCCCACGATCTTCAACCCGGCGGATTTGCCTTGGGGTAGATTCGAACTTCGAATAACGGAAGAACATTTTATTAGAAATTAATTCTAGAATGGCCGGCCAGAGACGTATCAAGATTCCTTTATAGTCACACTGATCGAAGAAGATGAGGATTCTTTACATTAATGGCCCATTTTAATGTTCAATTCATGCTATTTTAATGTGCAATCCTCATGGCAACCGTAGATCAAGTATTCAGATGCACTACGAGAAATGTATTTGAATCAAGAATCCATTCACAATTCATATTGAGATCGTCGGAAAAATATTGTAATCAACTCGGTTATTGATCTAGCTACTAATAGTCTCGACCTATTAAAATATCTTGACAATTAGTCGCTGCCTTTAATAACTTAGTGTATTAAATAACTATCAAGTTTTAATCTTGTGATTAGGGTGAGAAAGATAGGAAACGGAGCGACTACGATGATGTTCGCGCCATCTATGTGTAAGGATTAAGTACTAAAATTCAGGAGAACGGGTGAAATCAAAGAATGTAGACGCCAATTTGAGCAAACAAGGACATTTGAAAACATTACCATGATTGCACGTGGGTACCCTCTTCGTGGCTTCATTTTAGTTATTTGTGTTTATCTATTTTGTGTGTGCATCTTTTGAAATTCAAAATGGTTTACGGAGCATATTGTATAGTGATAAACTGCAAAATAATAAAAGGCCAATCCTGCACCTGAGAAAATGGAAATGTGGGTATTGAAACTCGTTCATGTATCTCTGTTTCTCATTGCTTTTAAATTTCAGTGCTCTCAAATGGATATAGTTTTCTGGGCGAAGAGATATTGATCTCAGCAGCTGTTATAGAATGTGCGGTGAGAATTTTTCTACAGATCAAATGAAAACAAATGGAGAAGCACTATCTTGTTGAAATGTCCATTGTTTTTATATTGCATCTTCAAATTGTAGTTTATTTTTATTTGTTTCGATAATTCAGTAACTTATATGTAAGAAAATTATTGATTCGTATTCAATTTCATTATAACATTTTTTGTGAGTAATGATTTCTAATAAAACTATAGCAATACAACATCGCATTTCATTAAGATCAATTCATTTAAACAATGTTGAGATGAAAAATAACATCCTGATCACGAAGCAAAGCACTTACTTTGTTTTATCTTTCAGGATGTATTTTGTGGGCTCGACATCTAAATTTAATGTAATACGCAGGAATAATTTAATTCGAATTTGGGGCCCATTATAACACTTTTCTGTATTGAAACATGTATCCTTTTCAGTGCCATCTACGTGTCAGAACTAATCAACTAACCGAAAAACGTAGTCGGATTTTAGTACTAGAGTTGTAGGGGCGTTTCCTATCTTTCTCTATCTCTTATCTTTGGTGAAAACAGCGAGACAGTATTTTTTTCTACTGAGGTTTTTCCCTGAGCTCTGGTATCAGTATGGTACCCCGTTTTGCACTTACTAGGTAACCTCAGCTAGGGCACTGTGCCTCTTAAGCATTGTATTATGTTAGCTGTTGATTTCAAAAGAATTAATATCTATATCCCATACTTCCTCAATTAAATGGTGAGTTTGCTGGCCAGTTCTTATTCTTTAGTTAGAGGATGTGTTTATTTGCCTTTTGAGGAGCCTAAACGATCAATAAGTTTCATAACCACAAAGATTCACCATCGTGAACCAAATAAGGCACTGCAGGTCTCAAATCAGGATAACCTGAGGGGCGTTTACGTTTTACGAGAACCATTTAGCACCTCGCCGCCTAGAATGCTTCGAACGCGGAAGTAGTGGGTGCTTTCCTCGAGCGACCCATCCAAGTTCATCAATTTCTGATATTGAGCAGCATTCTACGCGAAGAGAACACCTACAATCAGTTAAATTGAAATCATTCACAGGTCTAACTGTAACCGTATGACTGTAATGAGTAACCGGCGTGTTAGAATGATAAATACGGAAGATGTGCTAGGTGCAATTCGATTTCTATTGTGCTCTAACTCTGTTCGAGTCGTAAAAGAAGAGACGTAGGAAGATAGAATTGATTTCGAACATAACTGTGCTACTTAGATACAGGTTTGTTGAGCTCCTTTGCAGTTGGTGTTAATGAAATTGTCCATTCAAAAAGTGGGATAAGACAAATGTTTACAACCTTGCTATGAACAGTTAGTGGAGCTTGTAAACGTTCCTCTATATTTGAAAATTTCACTTGGTCGAATTGACAACTCGAAAAAGTGGTAATTAAAAAAAAACATTTATCTTGCGTGTGGACACCCTGTACGGTTTGGGACGTTTACGAACTTTTTCGTAGACCTCGAAATAAAAAGTGAATTTTATGTGTACGAAATTGATCATTAATGACCCATTTTAATGCTCAATTTTTGGCTATTTTAATGTGCAATCCTCATGGCAACCGTTCACAAAGTATTCAGAAGCACTACGAAAAATGTCAAAACTCTACTGGAACATAGATACATAGAAATTTCATTATGACAAATGTATGTCTTGTGCAGAATGAAAATGTATTTCAATCAAGAATTCATACACAATTGATATTGAGATCGTCGGAAAAATCTTGTAATCAACTCGGTTATTAATCGAGCGACTAATGGTCTCGAACTATTAAGCGTTCGCTCCGCTCACGCATTAAAATGTCTTGACCATTAGTCGCTGTCTTTAATAATCTTGTGGATTAAATAACTACAGGGACTTTAGAAATGATTGTAACAGCGCAGTTGGCTTTGGATTGCAAAATACCAATCTTTAACCCAATCAGAGCATAGCATGATCACAGAATTCTGTGGTTTGCATAATCCAAAGCCAACTGCGCTGTTACATCATTTCTAAAGTCCCTGTATTTCCGCCGACCTCGAAATAAAAGGTGCTTTTAATGTGTACGAAATTGATCATTAATGACCCATTTTAATGCTCAATTTCTTAGCCATTTTAATGTGCAATCCTCATGGCAACCGTACACAAAGTATTCAGAAGCACTTCCAGAAATGTCAAAACTCTACTGGAAAATAGAAACATAGAAATTCCATTACGTCAAATGTATGTCTTGTGCGAATTGAGAATGTATTTTAATCAAGAATTCATACCCTATTCAGTATTCATGTTGAGATCGTCGGAAAAATCTTGTAATAACTTGGTTATTAATCGAGCGACTAACGGTCTCGAACTATTAACGCGTTCGCTCCGCTCACGCATTAAAATATCTTGACCATTAGTCGCTGTCTTTAAAACCTAGTTTTATTAAATAACTATAGACTTATAAAATATGTCTATGTAAAGTACTGAACTCTTATCTCATCAAATCGAAGATAATATGGGAGTACAGAAAAAAATCAATAAAATAGATGAATCTGAAAAGGAGCACCTTTAGTCTCAGTGAAATATAACCACAATCTTTATGTTAACTTCAAGGCATATAATTTTGAAAGCAGAATACATAAGGTTACCATAGGAGCACTATAAAACTAGCATCACACTCATATTTTCAGAGTTTTTCTGTGTTTTAAGAATAATCTCCACCGATCTATGTAGTTTCCTGCAATTCATCATCATCCAAGGTCTTCTTAATTATCTTACAGAGACCCTCCGAGTCCAACAAACACGGCAAAGACAAAAATACATCTTCCTGGATCCCATACAACCCTTTAACATTGATAGAAACTGCATGCATATCTATCGGATTCCTTAATATACTTCTTACAATCGACCCTACGCTAAGCGCTACAGCCCAACAAGTGATCCTTTCAGTTTTATAACTTCGTACGCGCTTCCGACAACCTTCTTATGAATGTCTATCCAATTTTCTGGATCGTTTTCAGTCCAGCAGAAGGATGTACTTCTCTAAGTCGAACCCCAGCTATGTTAACGCTTGACCAAAGCGCCACGCTGCTGTCACCGTGTTCACCAATGATGAAACCATGGACGTTACTAGTAGCCAAACCAAGTTTTTGAGAAAGCAGGAATCGAAATCTTGACGAGTCCAAATTGGTGCCACTTCCATGATTTTATGGGTGGTAGGCCACTTATTTTCCACGAGACGTAAGATAAGATGTCTACAGGGTTGGTTACCATCAATAAAATGGTGTTTGGGGAGTATTTCACGATTTTTGGTATTATAGAAGTCATTATGTCTGCGTTTCTCTGTAACAAATTGAGTCTGTCCTCCCCAGGTTTTTGCTTTGCTCCTGCTGTGATAATGGTGATTCTTGAATTCGCTGTTTGGAATAGTCCGTGCAACAGTCCACATTAGAGTTTTCCTGAAAATTGAGCCATGTTGGAGGTCTAAGGTTTCCCCTAGAAGTTTATCTTCATCAGGGCTGACCAAGACTAAGTTCCCTGAAATATCTTGATTCAATAGTGTGAAGGCAGTGGCTATACCAACATTTCCAAGACCAATGATGGAAACTTTGTCGTGTTTTGAAGCTTCAGATGTATGCACATCCTTGAGGAGTCTGTCCTTGGACACAAGCTTTTTTGCGCAAGAATTATATCGTTTGAAGGACGAGAAGTATGGAAAACTTTGAGGAATATTTTTCTAGAATGACTGATTGTTATTGACATAATCTCGTTTATAGAACTGTCAGTTTTATGCGTATCTGTAACTCAACTTTGAAAGAAACCTTTGAGGGCTAATGGTATTCAACAGTTTGAATGAATCTTATAAGTCTGTTCATAAATACATTGAACAGTGCTTTGTGACGAGGGTTGTCATTCATCATCCCAGTGTTTCTATTTCTTTTTCTCAATCCACTTTTCAGTGAATTCTATGTTTTTATCTTGCATCCATTTTGCAAAGAGTTTTATGTTTTTTATATATTGTTTTGTTTTATGTTGAGTTTCCTGATCGACAACCGATAGATTGAAAAATTCTAATACGTATCAACACTTTTATTATTCTGTTTTCATCTATTCATTAAAAACTTAATTAATTCATTAAAATTTTTCGATATAGCTATCGTAGTTATGAATGGGCAGGAGGAGATGTTGCTTTCTCGTTTCTTTTTCGTGTAATAAATTAATTAATCAGGATCTTTCGGTAAAACTATCGCCGTAGTGATCGACCAGAAGGGAATATTGCATTCCTCGTTTCCTTTGCATTCAGTGCCTTTGCACCTAATTATTTAATTGAGATTTTACAGTAGAGCAACAAAAAAGTGTGAAAATATCGTTAAAAGATGAGCATATTTTCCAAAATAGTGATCTTTGAAATCTCATAATCAATTAAAGTAGAACAGAGCAGTATGTTCTGTGGCAGATGCTCTGTACCGTTCGTTCAATGCCGAACGGGCTTACTATACAGTACGAAGATAAGACTACAGTGTATGAGGGCCATCTCTGGGTCAAATAATATGGGTTTACCTTGTTAGTAGAAAGCTAAATCTTCTTAAATTACATTAATGAAACCAATTTTCATTATAAAATATACAATGAAAAATTCTCCGAAAATTTCTCATGTGTTAACTTGACTTTTTCCACTCTTGTAATAGAAGGGTCTTGTCGCGGTCGCCAAATGTTAAAATTTTCAAGAAATATATTCAGTAGTCGTGGATAAAAATGTCTATTATTTGTTATATTTATTTTTGCTTCTTTTATACACATTTTCCTAATTTAATATCAATAAATATTCAAACTATCCATGTGTTTCTTATGCACTTTAGCAGTTTCCATAAATTTCTTCTTTTCATCATCGCGAAGCGGTTGTTTCACTATCCTATGTATACCATTGGCGTTCAACACACAGGGCAACGAAAGAAAGACTTCAAAATCAACACCATGGCACCCCTTAACATTCGTTGACACTGTTCTTATTTTATTCGAGTTTCTCAATATGTTTTCAACTATCCGAGCAATGCTGAGAGCAACCCCCCAACTTGTGTACCCTTTGAGCCTCAATATTTCATGACCACCTTCGATGAGCTGTTGTTTAACTTCGTTCCAGCCCTCCTTGTCACCTTCGAGGGCAGCTTGTGGGTTCAATTCCCTTAACCTAACGCCTCCAATGTTAACAACTGACCAAGACGCTATAAGATTTCTGTCATGCTCGCCTATAACGTAAGCATGGCAGTTGTTAGCAGGTATTTCAAATCTTCTTGAGATCAAGTAACGAAACCTTGCAGTGTCGATGCCTGTGCCACAACCAATAACTCTGCTCAAAGGAAATCGGCTGAGTTTCCACGCTACCCAAGTCATAATATCCACAGGGTTGGTAACAATGATCATAATTGTGTTCGGGGAATATTTTATCAGCTCTGGTATGATCTCCTTGAAAATCTCGTTGTTTTCTTTGGCCAAGCTGAATCTCGATTGTTTGTCAGACGTTCTGCATATCCCTGCTGTTATTATGGATATTTTGGAGTTTGCAGTTTCGGAATAGCACGTTAAACCCTTGATCTTGTTGGTTTTCAAAAATAAAGATCCGTGTTGCATGTCCAGGTTTCACCGAACAGTTTGTCTTTGTTCTTGTCGACCATGACGACACTGTCGGCTATACCTTGGCTGAGAATGGCAAAAGCACAAGCAACACCTGTACGACCTGCCCCAACAACTGTTACCTTGTTTCCACTATCTTCTGTACTAGGAGACACCGCAGAAAATAGGCCTGGTTCTGTGATGTGAGTGCATAATTTTCGACCCAACTTTCCTATTATATTTCTATCTTTCAGCACAAGAAAGAATTTCACGTGAAAAGGCATGACAAAATGGCACTCAGTGTCAATGCAGTCCAAAGTGTCAGATACTGATGTTTTATGGGAACATTTCTGTCAAAAAACTATCCTATGCACCGAAAAATATAGTCCATTCACGAAAGGTTGAGCCGTCGGTTGGCCATGATAATTTGACATATTCCACTGTGTATATTAAAATATTAGGTTATGATGTTCATTTTCTTGTCAGATTGATACGCAATGTTGTCAATAATGCATAGAGTTGTCTGATAACTCGCAAGCTCGTCGGACGAGACCGAGTACATTCGGCAACATTGAATTTATTTTACGTTATGACAGCAAATACTACCAACTTCAGATAAATAAAGAAACGCCTACTATGTGCTCAACCTTTCGTGAACGGACTATATGCGTAGTAGACTTTTCTTGAGATGACACTAGCGGCAAAGGCTATATTTGGTACTTTTGTTTTATTCGCAATAAAAAAATTATTGTTCAACACGAAATTTTTTTTTTGAATAACAATTTCCATGTGAACTGATTTCATTCATCATAGAACCAACATTTCAATCATTCTATAGTAATATTAAGGCTCTGAAAAGGCTAGTGCTCTAGTAATATTAGTTCATATTTTTTGTTAGTTGGAGTACTTTAGAATACTGAAGCAATACCAATTGAAAGAATATTATATCAGAGCTGAATCTATGAAGCATCTGACAGCAGTGAATAATACTTCATTTTCACTTGTGATGAATAGGTATTACTATGACCTTGCAAACAGACGCGTAATGGATAGATTATACAATAGTCGTGAATAAACATTTTTCCAAGAATTAAGTCATTCGATGTGCACTGAGAATTGGGAATATGTTTATTGTGTATGCTTTTTCGCAGAGACAAAAGGCTACCATCAGTAAATTGAAATTTTACGCACTGATATCGACATATTGAGAAATGATTTTCGATCATTTCCTACCTCGGCATGTTTATTTGGGACATTCTTGGGTAAACAACTCCTCATTATTCAACAACGACAAAAATAGATTGGTAATGATACAACCTCGCAGATTCCAGTTATAAATTACGAAATATAACTGGTTCATTCATCTCAAAACAGTTCCATTATAAAAGAAAAATAAGCGAGATATATCACGCATTCCATTAGACATTTCTTCGGATCATTAGCGACCTCAACAGATGTTATTCACTCTTCTAAAATAATTTAACAAATGGGCGAATTGCATAAGAGTTCATCAGACTCGAAATGTTGATTGCTTATAGTTTTAATCAAATGTCGTGATGAAACCAAATCGGTTTACCTCTTATTGAAGAGTGGATCTCTTGAATTTGTGTCAGTTTCACGTTTTTTCGTATAAATATGCATGTGGAATGTTCGAAGAACTCAAGATACGTGGACATAATCTGGTGTTTTTAAGATGTTGAAGAAATATTGTCACATTAAACTAATTACTATATTATACTGTGAGTTTCCTCGTTATCCATGTCAGAGCTATTGAACAGTTGAAAGTGTTAGTGGTACAAGATGTTTGCTATTACCTGCTCTTTTTAGGTCACTATCAAATTCTTCCGAAACAATAGTAGCAAAGAAGGTCATTATGATTTGAAGAAAAAATATTTTCATTATGTAATTTTAAAACCAAAATTGTTGATTATATTGAATGACTAGCAGACCCACAGACGTTGTTCTGTATACACAAAAATCATTTAATTCGATCCATCCGTTTAGTTGCAGAGTAGATGATAACATTAATAACGACTACAGCCGCCATCTGTTGATCTGATTTGTGATCATAAACTTACGGGCATCAGCCAATCCAACATACATACATTCATACATCCCTCACACTTCGGTAACTTCTCCTACCCGCCTAGTGCCTACCTCGGAGACGCATTTTGGTGCGATTTCATCTTCAACCTGCCATATCTTTTGATGTATTCATCATAATTGAATGATGTAAAAGGCAATTTCGTTCTAAATTGAATACTGGGGATGAACGACGTATTCGATTGGATAAGGATCAATAGCGTATTCATAAAAAAATACTCCCAAATAATGCATAATTCTGAGAAACATTTGGATACCTTCAAAAGGTAATACCGAGTAAACCTTGAAAGGTAGATATATGCTATCGTGGACTTTTTGTAGAACTATTGAAGAGGTACATTTCCGTCATACATTGTTTCCAAGTACGTCTTACGGTTTTTGCAGCGCACCTGAAATAGCTGATTTTGGTACTCATATTTTTTATCATTGAAGTTATAGTAGGTTTCCTTAATTTTCTCGGGTGTGAAAGTATAGCCTATGTTACTCAGAGATAGTGTGTAGCATTCTGAGGGTGAAAGAATTATTGAAATCGGTCCAGTAGCTTATGAGTTAACTCGTATCAACGACAAACCCACAAACATACAAATCTTCCTCTTTATAATATTAGTATTAGAGTTGTAACGAATATTCGCATCGCGCGTTCGCATTCGCAAATATTCGCATATTTTGGAATATTCGTATTTGCATTCGCATCCGCAAAATTTCTGCGAATGTTTGCGAATATGAATATTAGAAAAAAACTTATAACACAAAAATTGAGTGCAATTGAAACTAACAAAAACAAATCTATGAAACTTTTATTAGTCTTTCCTTATATAACTTTTAAATGTTTAAATAATCATCATCTTGAATAAAACTCAAAAATGTGATAAATAATCAAAAACTATATTCTTCTATATTAAATTAAATATTATCAACCAACAACAAACAAACAAGAAATGTATAAACTCTCAAAACATAATACATACTTCTTTCTAAAAAATAAATTATTTATCTTATTGAACATTTCTACATTCGCATTCGCATTTGCATTCGCGAATGTCAGTAGCAGACATTTGCATTCGAATTCGCATTCGCGATGTATAAAATATGACATTCGTTACATCACTAATTAGTATAGATAATGTTCTTTCGGGTAATTCATTGCCAGTATTTGAAATAGAAATTGATTTTAAGATAAAGAAAAAATGACAAGAAAAATGATAGGGCCGAAACCGGTCTGTCTCTTCCCTCATCGACAACATCTTGAATAAATCATCCAGTCCGCATGAAGAAGGTTCTGTGAGCCTATAAATTGAAGATTGTATTCATTTCGATGATTACTATTTTCAATTTATCTATGTTTTAGAAATTGATTGTTTTTTTAAAAACGATTTTCCTCACAAAATTGCCAGATTTTCACGACTTTCTCTTTGTTCCAGATAATGATCACCAGAAATGTTCACTGCCACGCTACTCCTGAAGGAAGCACTTCTACGTCTTTGTCAACGTTGGTTGATAAGGCACTGCAGAGAAGAAACCGCCATTTTCGCAATACGAGCTCCAACTCAACGTTTTCCCAGCTCATCCTGCTTCAACGAACAAACCCAGAAAAATTGCCGAGGTCCTTTCCAGCAGACGAAGGCTTCGAATCCGACATCGACAGCCTTTCAATTGTTTCCTCAGACGACAGCTTCACTTCAGGCAATGTCGCTGAAAACAGCAGTAAAACTCCGGAAACAGACAGCGCAACACGGTTCAGCAAGCTCTGATTCCGACACTGATTCTCCCCCACCCCTTCAGCACAAGAACAGGATTTCGTCAAAGTGAAATTTCGTAAACGCGAAAAATGAAACGCAAAAAGTGGAGTTAGTGAAGGAAAGCCACAATCTAGTCAACTGTATATGTTACACGCGATTTAAAAGTACTGAAATTTTAGTTTTGTAATCGAAGACAAGGCGCTGGTGTTTAAATTCGACAACACTAATTTGTGCAACAGTTCCACGCCAAGTTTGCTGCGTTGAAAGCTGTTAACAGCCAAGTTGTGTACAACAAGAACACGACCAATAACACAGTTCAACTTGCTGCAGAAACTGACAATAACGGGGGTGACTCATATCCAAATCACCAGAGATCCTCCAAAACCTGTTTACGTTGATGAGGGACCTAGCAGTATCATCAGTTTGAACACCCCTGAAGACAACTTGAATAAACTCATCAATATTCGGTCCAACACATAAAAAGTTTGAACGAATACAACAATACAAACACTATAAACAGGAGATACAAACAAACTAACTTCAAAGAGATAGAACAACATCTAAACCACAAGTTTATAGACAAATCTGCTTCAGCAGATGACCCTCCTGGACTTAAATGACACAGAGGACAAGGTCATCGATATAAAACCCACGAATACCCTAAGAAAAGTTTGGAATTCTAGTGAAAACATCTTGGAGATACTCCCACAAAGGCCTGAGCGGAAAAAGAAGGCTAAAGGTAAAGCACCACTCCCTCCAGATGTCGAAATCAAGCAAGACATCTTAAGCGGCCAGTACGTCAGAGTGCACGTCAAAACTGAGAACCCAGAGCCTTCTAGGATGATAATGAGAGGTCAAGTCAAGGAACCACATCCAAAAAACTCCAGAACTATGGTATTCTGTCCACAAAACCTTCCTTGAACACTCTGGTGAAAACAAAGCTTCGCAAAATCCTGAAGTACGCACCAAAAAGATTCGAAACGTCTACACTGACAAAAACAAGACGCCTCCACAAGATACGTGGACCAATTCAATACCAAGGTTCTTCAAACAACCGAGGAGTAGAAGTGAGACTAGAGTGGCTCAGCCAATGGCCTACAGGTATATTGATACTTCCCTGAATTACCCAGTGACATATGTACCAGTAGCAACAGCTAACGGTAGGGTTCTGAAGTCCCACGAAGTACCATATAGCTTTGGTGGTTTACCTAGCTATAAAACGAATACGTTGGGAGCTTCTTCGAATATTGGAAATAGGTTGTTTGGTTTATCACCTAAATGAGGGATTTTAACCCTCAACCACAGGATACTTTGGACGGAAAATGGAAAACGAGTGAATCCCAAAGACAAACGGAGAAGGTTACTTGAAAAGTGTCATAAAAAAAGATGAAAATAAGAGGAAGAACGAGAAAAAAGTTACTTTCAGTGCGTACACGACAGTGCAAGTTGTATAAATTTTATGAAACGAATGTCGAATCTCTGTGTACTGGACAATGAGTTTCTTCTGATTTGTTCTCGTTGTTTTATGTATCAAACTTTCATGAATTGACATTGTTTGGTTGCAATATTCAATTTTTCGCCTCTACGTTTTCTTGGAATTTCACATTTCACTTCTGAAATATGAATTTTGCTGTAATTTTCCAACTTTTTCTACAATTCAATATACTCTCGAGAATTATATCCAGTACCTCAGATAAATTATGAGGCCTCTATATCCTGTACCAAATAAACTATTTTAAAATTGAAAAATCAATTCAGTGAATGTGGAAGTTTCAATCTGAATTAACACACAGATATTTTATTGACGAAACGGATTGATTATTATAACTTTTTATGTGTATATTTTGTTTTATTTGTAAATATGTATAATTTTTATTCATTCTGCGTTTGATTAATAATAAACGTGAATAAAAGGAATGACTTCTATTAATTTCCCACTCACCTTCAAGTAGTAACAAATGTATCAAAATTTTGAAGAACCGAAATAATATATAAAGAAATAAAAATAAGCTTACAAATTTTGAGGGCTTCAAGATATAAAATGATTCTGAGGGTACCAAATTCAGAGTAGATCAATATCTTTTCTGGTAGTTCAGATGAACGATAGATCAATTGAACCAATAGATCAGATGAGCGGTAGGTCAGTTGTACCGATAATTGAATAAAAGCGATTTTCGGTGTTCAGTTGGCCACTTTTATGGTATTCCCCTATTACATCTTCATTCCGAGTACCTACAAGTCCGTTAAAGTTACGATAGTAACTAGAAACGATGAAGAATATGAAAATGTCAGATTCCCGTGAATCTTCAACCGCGGGATATAAAAATCACAGTTGGTGTTTAGTTTCGACGGTTAATTCCAACGAGAGTTTTTTCATATTATCGACCCGAGGCGGTTCAAACTGCTACGAGAGAAGAGAAAGTTGCAGAACCTTATAATACATCGGTAATACCGGCTTGTCTACCGACTCGATTGCCTACTTTACGCGTAACTATCAGTTTAGTTGTTTTAGAGGTACTAGTATTGCCTATACGATATATAGTAAAGGAGATAATGTCCTGTCTTTATTTTATTTTTAAAAAAATGTTGGAATCCAACTAGTTCAGTTGTGTTCGTGGAATGTTCTAGAAAAACAATTATAAGGGGTCATGAACTTTCTCACTGAGAATCTACAGGGTGTCGCAATGAATATGAACCAACCCTGGTATACATACATCGTTGAATATTCAATAATTTTTAACTCGAAAACGGTTAGAGATAAAAAAAAATTACACGAGTCAAAAAGTTTTTAAATTGAACGAAGATATCTAAATTTATTTACGCTGATAGGTGGCGTACCGCAAAAAATTTTGAGAGGGAAAAAGGAGACATGGCTCCGGAAAAAGGAAAGATCCTGTAGATCCTTGTCTTAACAAGGATCTACAGGATTCAGGACGTGCAATGATGAAGACTGTTGAAAATAGGTCGCAATTCAAATTTTGGACTGAATATCTCAAAAACTGAAGGAGTATGAAGAAAAGACCAATTTTTTTTGAAAATTTCAACATCCTGTAGCTCAGTGACGAACCTTTAACCGACTCATGTTTATATGAACTTTTTTTCTTAAAATTACATGTAGATTCACCCCTCAAGTTGTGACATACAATTATGTACTCCCTGTATAAACTACTAGCAGACCCAACAGACGTTGTTCTGTATACACAAAATTCATTCAATTCGATCCATCCGTTTAGTTGCAGAGTAGATGAATAACCTAAATAACGACTACAGCGCCATCTGTTGATTTGATTTGTTATCATAAACATACGGGCATCAGGCAATCCAAAATACATTCATACATCCCTCACACTTCGGTGACTTCTCCTACCCGCCTAGTGGCTACCTCGGAGACGCATTTTGGTGCGATTTCATCTTCAACCTGCCATATCTTTTGATGTATTCATCATAATTGAATATGTAAAGGCAATTTCGTTCTAAATTAAATACTGGGTATGAACGACGTATTTAATTGGATAAGGATTGGATTCATAAAAAAATACTCCAAATAATGCATAATTTCGAGAAACACTTGGATACCTTTAAAAGGTAGTACCGAGTAAACCTTGAAAGATAGATATATGCGATCTCGGACTTTTTGTAGAACTATTGAAGATGTACATTTCCGTCATACATTGTTTCCATGTACGTTCTTACGGTTTTTGCAGCGCACCTGAAAATAGCTGATTTTGGTACTCATATTTATTATCATTGAAGTTATAGAAGGTTTTCTTAATTTTCTCGGGTGAAAAGTATAGCCTATGTTACTCAGGGATAGTGTAGCATTCTAAGGGTGAAAGAATTATTGAAATCGGTCTAGTAGCTTATGAGTTAACTCGTATCAACGCCACAAACCCACAACCATACAAATCTTTCCTCTTTATAATATTAGTATAGAAGTATAGATAACTTACTAGAGAAGAAATTTTAGAAATGCAGAAAGACTTGAAGGTTTTTAACTTTGAGTTATTGAAAACTCAAATTGAACAAGAAAACAATCCCTTTTGACTCAATGATTCATTCGAATTTTCGCAACCCACATTTTTAGTGTTATTTGAGTCATCGTCTTTTAACAGGTTAGTGACCGATAGCTTCGTTTCCATTTCACGTGTACCAACAGCACTTCTTGGAACACTTTCCCAAGAAACTCGAAGATGTCACAAATTCCATCTTATCTGCGAGATAAATACGATTTCAAAACCAGCTTGTTATTGCAAGATCTCGAAAAGCAAAGTGTAAGATGGCAATAAATTGAGAACCTGCGGAGTATTGCCGAAGATATCCGCCAGTACGTTATTGTGCAATTCGTATTGGTGTACCGTAATGGTAAATTGAGAAGAAGAATGTCTGCTTAAAAGGTTTAACACTTGCGTAATGAAGTATCATCATGGTTGGTTTTGCTAAAACATTATGTTACTTTCCAATGTTTTTGCTGTTTCGATTGAAGTGCGAGAAAGGTGTTGGTACATAGTTACGATATGTCACCACTGCTGAGGATAACACTACTATGTGTTTAATTTAACAGCGTGTCTCATTTAGAAGTGTCCTGTCCACCCTCAATAAAAAAATCTATAAACTGAATTTATTTGAAAACTATGGTGGACTTTGGTGAATTTGGTATGTTTTTATAGGTTTTCGTGGTAGCTGAATCAGAGAAAAAAACTTTCGAATCGATATCTGCAAGCGTTTAGAATTTCACCGTTCAAATGGCATTTTTTCCAAAACTCGATATTTCAAATTTAAATAATTTCCGTTTAAACAGCTGGAATAAAAAATGGATTGCATTTTCTTTTCAGTCCGAAGTCCCCTTCAATAAAAGCACATAAAATGATCATCTAAAATTTTGAAATTTTGGGCGGAAAATGACTAAGGGGTTGACCCCCCCCTAAAACGCTATATTTCAGCATTTTGCAAAAATTCTGTGGGATCTACTGAAACGGTTATTACTGATAATTGTTGAGTTTGGTCTAATGAATCGATTGACGTTGAAATTTCATCGATCCGAAGCGAACTGTATTACGCAGGCGCTCTTGAACGCAACTCGAAAATGAAAAGTGCAAAATCTATAAACTGAATTTATTTGAAAAGTACGGCGGAATTTATTGAATTTGGTATGTTTTTATAGTTTTCGGAGTAGCTGAATCAGAAAAATATACTTTCAAATCGACATCTGCAATCGTTTAGAATTTTACCGTTCAAATGGGCTTTTTTCCAAAACTCGATATTTCAAACTTTCATAATTTCCGTTTGAACAGCAGGAATAAAAAATGAATTGCATATTCTTTTTCAGTCAACAGTCCCCTTCAATATAAGCAGATAAATGGTCATCTAAATTTTGAAATTTTTTTTTTTGCCTAAGGGGTTTACCCCCCCCTAAAACGCTATATTTCAGCGTTTTCCAAAATTCTGTGGGATCTACTGAACGGTTATTACTGGTAATTGTTGAGCTTGGTCTAATGATGATCGATTGACGTTGAAATATCAACGATACAAAGCAAACTGCATTACGCAGGCGCTCTTGAACGCAACTCGAAAATGAAAAACGCAAAATCAATAAAACGAATATTTGAGAAGTATGGCGGACTCAAATGAATTTGGTATTTTTTTAGGTTCCCGAGGTAGCTGAATCAGAAAAAAAAATACTTTCGAATCGATATCTGCAAGCGTTTAGAATTTCACCGTTCAAATGGCATTTTTCCAAAACTCGATATTTCAAACTTTCATAATTGCCGTTTGAACAGCCGGATCAAAAATGAATAACATATTATTTTTCAGTCTATAGTCCCCTTCAATATAAGCACATAAAATGGTCATCTAAAATTTTGAAATTTATGACGAAAAATGCCTAAGGGGTTGACTCCCCCCTTAAACGCTATATTTCAGCATTTTGCAAAAATTCTGTGGGATCTACTGAAACGGTTATTACTGATAATTGTTGAGTATGTACCTCTTAATAGTTCTACAAAAAAAGTCGCGATAGCATATATCTATCTTTTCAGGTTTATTCGGTATTACCTTTTAAAGGTATCCGAATGTTTCTCAAAATTATGCATTATTTGGAGTATTTTTTTATGAATACGCTATTGATCCTTACCCAATTATATACGCCGTTCATACCCAGTATTTAATTTAGAACGAAATTGCCCTTTACATAATTCAATTATGATGAATACATCAAAAGATATGGCAGGTTTAAGATGAAATCGCACCAAAATGCGTCTCCAGGTAGGTAGTGTGAAGAATGTATGAAATGTATTTTGGATTGCCTGATGCCCGTATGTTTATGATCACAAATCAGATCAACAGATGGCGCTGTAGTCGTTATTTAGTTATTCATCTACTTTGCAACGAAACGGCTGATCGAATTGAATGAATATTTGTGTATACAGAACAACGTCTGTTGGGTTGCTAGTACGGATAAAGATACGGAACAAGTCCGCAACGCCGAATGTTGTTCAAAAACAGATTCTACTTGGCCAAGTCCACAAACGCTTGAAGGCATCTTTATATTCACTTCTTACTCTGAGCTACCAACCGGCATCTCTTCGTACTTAAAAGATCTGCCTGTATATCGCACATAGGCTAAAAATATCGATTGCCTTAACAGTTACACATTAGAATCCCAACAAAGACACATTCCGTACAGTTTTTTCAAACGGCTTAAACTCATTATCTGATACCATTCTTCCAACGTGCCAGAGTCCTTTAACATCTGAGAGCGGAACCCGCGGTCTTGAAGCCGATGTCCTCCAGAATTTCCAGCTGTGGGTTCGCCATATAATAGCGGAATAGATCTTCTGTTGAATCGATGCAGAAGCCGAGCTCCCAGCTCTCAGATAAGCCATTAGATATTGGTTAGATATACCTGTTTTCTGTATGAATGTGACCACATTCCTTAGAAAGCGCCACATTTCCTTATCTACCGGGTTCGACCGAAAATAGAAATGAAAGCGGTAGTCGAGGTTATATGTTGTTTTTTTTCTTTGATCTGTACCGTTTTTGGAAATGGAGCCAGGAAAATGGTGATGAAAGTGAATGCGGAGAAATGTATATAGGGTGATTTAAAAAAAACTGAAACGTCTGATTTTGAATGAAATGTATTTGTGGCAAGGGAATGAAACATTCTTTATTAATTCTATCTATTTACTAATATTACGTTTTGTGCGCTCGTTCTACCAAACCAGTGCTATATGGTTTTGCGCCAAATGTCTGAAGTTTTTTTGTGGCTATAGGGTTAACAGAATCATAGAAAATTCAATTGAAACATTGAAAAGAAGAAACATTATATTTTTTTGGGAATGGAGATTGATATACTGAATGATTATGCAAAATTATGAGGCAAAAGCCTTATTGTTTCACTCAAAGGACTGATTCTCAGTGTTATTCTTAAATTTTTGTCGATAACCATCTCTGAGACCTCAAGAGCCAACCACATAGAATTATTATATTATTGATGTTATTATTGTTCTACCCTTATCCAAAAATCAATAATGATTACTTCATGGCAATCACAAAAAACTGAAGCAAGACCTTTTCTAGCAGATTTTTGGACACGAAACTTCTAGGGCTTGGAGAACCAGAGTTTCGTCATTCCATCGATTGTTGCTTGTTTCTGGATCGTAGAAATGTACCCAAGACCTATCCATGGTAACAATTTAATATAAGAAGTCTACATGGTTTTCAAATCGAGCACAGATCGAACGCAATGATTCTACCCTTGTAAGCTTTTGATCAACTTTCAAACATTTGAATATTGTTCTCATGTCCAAATTGGCATGAACTAAAGGTTTTTCCAATAAGAGTTGTTAAAACCCGTGCACGTCGCTCAAAACACCCGAGTATATTGCTGCTGTAGCCAAAAGTGTAGAAGAAACCCATGTTTGTCCATTCCTCGCCTTTTTTTCAATTCCACAAACGTCATCACACACGTATTTTGCATACAGATTTGGGTCTTAAGGCTTATAAAGTTCAGTTAACACAAGAACTCAAGCCAGCAATCATCAACACCGTCGTGTCTTTGCTGATTGGGTCGTTGAAATGCATGAAAATGTCCGGAATTCCATCGAAAATCATCTAGAGTGATGAGGCCCATTTCCACCTCGGTGGCTTCGTCCACAAGCAAATTGTCGCATCTGAGGCTCGGAAAAACAAAGAGTTATTGTTTAAAAGCCTCTCTATCCTCAACGTGTGACTGTTTGGTGTGGCTTATGGTCCAGCGGAGTCATTGGACCTTACTTTTTCGAAAATGAAGCTGGAGCTACATTTACGGTGAATGGATGCGCTATCGGGAGATTATTAATGATTTTTTAAGGCCGAAATTGGATAGTATTGATCTGACAAAAAGTTAACTTTCAACAAGACGACGCTACGTGCCACACAAGCAACGAAACCATTGATCTTTTGCGGGAAAAGTTTCCTGACCGTGTAATCTCTCGAAGAGGGGATCATAATTGGCCACCGAGATCTTGTGATTTAACACTTGCGACTTCTTCCTTTGGGGCCACGTGAAAGAGAAGGTCTACGCCAATAGCCCAGCGTCGATTCAGACCCAAAGATGGAATTCGTGAGGCTATCGAGGACATAGGGCAGTCACTTTGCGATTTGGTTATGAAAATTTCATTAAAAGGATATGGTCTGTAAGCGTGGTCGTGGTGGTCATTTGCCTATGTTATTTTCCACTATTAACGGCAAAGATTCTTCTTTATAATGAAACACTCCGATCATTTATATTGAAAATGGCATTTTCTTTGATATCAAAATAACACCTCTTATTGGAAAACCTGTTAGACAGAATGGAAATATAATGAGAGCATTGGCTCTTCTGATATAATCAACCTTCATGGTAAATATCATAAGATTATATGTTCAAAATGAAGTCCAAGCATAACACTCGAGAACTACAAAATAGCAATGCCTTTTTTGTCGAAGCCTCTCCAAGCCAACCATAGAATCTCGCTTGAAACGCCCAATCTAGAGGCGACAACTGGTCCATAATAGAAAGATCAACAATCTTTTTATTTTCACCAGACCTGGTACAAACAAAACGAGCATTCTTGAGCTCGACGAGTGTCTCGAATACCTTCCCCTATTCCCCATTCGACGCTTCTTTATTTATAACAACATGACTGGCCAAGACTAAAGACCTAATCATTTCTCGTTCGTTCTAAAGTCGGTGCTCCTATCTGTGTATTTATTCTTCTTTTTCTTTATCTCCGCCGTTTTGTGCCGTCAGTGCGAGTTGAATGGATCTGGCCAGGGATTCCATGTGAGATTTTCACAGATAGAATGGAATGAAGGAACATGGGATAGAAGAATGCTGATCTCGCTTCCGAAGTCAGCTGGTGACTTTCTTATGACTCCACCTCATTTTGGGGCATGCGTGCAAAATTTTTGAAGATTGTACATGACTTTTCCGTCGATCTCAAAATAAAAGGTGATTTTAATCCATACTAATATTATAAATGCGAAAGTAACTCTGTCTGGTCTGTCTGTTACTCTTTCACGCCTGAACGGCTCAACGGATTTTGATGAAATTTGGTATGGTGATAGAGATAACCTAGAATGGTCATGGCTATAAATAATCACGCCATCGTTCTTAGGGGGTAAGCAGTAGGCAGATAACTAATTGAGTTAGTGATTTTTAGTCGTTTTTGTTGGGACTTTGCTCTTTTACGTCTAAACGGCTGAACAGATTTGATGAAACTTAGTAAGGTATAGATATTACCTAAAAACGGATATAAGATCAAAATGATCACGTCATCGTACTTAGGGGGGTAGGAAGTAGGCAGAAATGAATTGAGTTAGTGATTTTTTTTATGGTTTTGCAGGGAGTTTTGCTCTATCATGCCTAAACGGCTGAACGGATTTTGATGAAATTTAGTTAGGTGATAGATAGTAACCTAGAAAAGGATATGGGCTATTAATATTCATGCTATCGTACTTAAGGCGTAGGCAGTAGGCAGAAAACT